>JAULBX010007773.1:0-366529 GCA_032358255.1 Heterotrichella gracilis | reverse complement strand
TTTTTTAATAATTAAATAATGTCTATTTCCAGCCAAAACGCCCCGTAGGTCGGTCCCGGCCCTGTTTTGTTAAAAAAAAAATAGACTTAATTCACCCAAATCTTGGCGCCAAAACCGTTCCCGGGCCAACACAGAGCTTTGATGAGCAAACCAGAGCAAACCAGTCCTCAAACCGTCCTCAACACCGTCCTCAACCCGCATATAAGTATACAAATACTTGGCTAAGGCTGGAGTCTCTGGAAAGAGCTGCAACTTGCGGTGTAGGCGTGAACTGAATAAGGTTCTTCGTATCTCTTATGTTTCTGGTGAATCAAGCTACTGGTTTCCATATCAAGTCACTCAGATGCATGCATGCACGCATCGTGAGATGCCATCTCTGTGAGGCACTTTGAGACCCCGGTTGACCATAGCCAGGATACAGTTTTGCGTCTTATTGCCGTTGGTTAATATTATACGCTTTCTTGATTGGCAGTGCCCTATTGGTTGCAGCCGTCTGATATATTGACCTTTGTCAACCCAGCTGGGACCCCATGAGCGCCCCACAGGCTGTGGTATACCAGGTCCAAGCCTCAGACGGGGACCAGGAGTGGGACAAGGTGTTCATGCACCCCATCACAGCGGAACAGCTAGCTGACGCCCGGTCTTCAGCAGAGTCACGGAGCCAGTACATGGCATGGTGCATGGGGCAACACGTGGAGGAGGTCCTGGCCGCCAAGCGCTGGAACTGCGGTGCCTGCGGCCAGCCAGCCACCACCTTGACCAACACCGCCATGTGCTACCTCAACCTGCCTCAACCTAGGGTCATCGACCTTGTGGCTCCCTTGTGCAAGTCGGGCGGACAGTGCCATCGGGCGATGAAGGACCAGTTCAAGAAGGCAAACAGCGAGGTTGCCAAGGAGTTTGGGGTGTCAAGACCGCCGCGCACGAAGCTGTGCCAGAGCTGTGGGAAGGAGGCCCACACCAAGTGCTCCGCCTGCCACACGGTGTACTACTGCTCCAAGGAGTGCCAGAGGAAGCACTGGAAGGAGCACAAGCGGCGGTGCAACCCCACTGGGGCCTAGCCCATCTGCTGCAGCAATGGCAGGGGAGGGCGGTTGATGCCTACCACCTTTGAAGACTGACTGCATCTACCAGGGCTGCTGGCAGAGTTTTTTTGCAGCGCAAAGCTTGAATCAGTGTGGGCGGCAGGGCAAGCCCTCGAGGGTAACGGTGTTACGCGGACACACCGAGCAGGGTTGAGGGTTGAGGGTTTAACACGTCGTGTACTGGATGGAGACTGGTTGGGGATTGGGATCCTCTGACAGGGCGGTGGCTGGGTGGTTGGGGCTGAGCAAGTTAATACTTTGAGATTTGCAGTGTTTACCCATCAAATAAAACACCTTGACACGCAAAACTGCATGGACATGGGTGATGGGTATGGTGCACAACTGAACCCGCAACCTACATGTTTTGGCTGACCAATACCAAGGATTAATACACAATTTTTCTTTCGGACTGGGCGCTGCAACCCTTCACCCCTTCTTTTTCAAACATTCATACAATGCTGTCAGAATTGCGCTGGCGTCTGCCGCAGACCCTTGCTAAGGGTTTCGTTGGCGTCTACCTCACCCCATATGCGTCTACCTCACCCAATATAATGGGTGGCACGATGCCATGCCGTGGGCGCATAGCGTGTATGCCATGGCATCGGTGACTGGCAAGCCTTCCCTGCTGCATTATTTTGGTGCATTTGATATCGACAAAAGAACCCTGCTGAGGAGTACTCACGCAAATGAGGACAATTCAGGCCCCAGAGGAAAAGGAGGTGTGAGTCATTCAAGGATCTATTTGTTACCCACGCCATGTTCCACTAGTTGCGGTGCGTTGCCTGGCCTGTTTGTGTTTCTCATAATTGCTGGTTGCGGTGTGCCGCAGTGTGTGGGGGCGTTTCGTTGCAACGAATACATGAAGTTGATTTCAGAAAAGGAAAAATAAAGAAAATCAAGACACCATGCATTCAAAACATTTCAAAACTCCACCTTGCCCATCTTGCATAACAACTTTTGTCAGCAGTATGCAACTGACACTTAGCCTTCGTTCACTGGTACTCAAATGGGTACCCCAAGGCAGGCACATCTGCGTGTCCTCCATGCCGGCATATCCTGAAGACCCAAGTCTGTATGTCCACAACGTTGTGAAGATGGCGGTACAGTATAAGCCTTGTGCACACCTGTTAGATAGTCTGTCAACCAGACAGCGACGAACCACCAACATCACAAGGTGGGGTTCCACTTCTGTTTGTAACGCTCGCCCAAATAGCAATCTGTGCCCATATGCATGCATGGGTCAAAGCAGACGACACCAGGGCTTCGCCCACACGTACACTGGCGCACGTAAACTGGCATAGCCATAACCTTTGTATTTGGTGTGCCATATAGTGTTGGTACGCTAGTACCACCCACAGCGTGTCGCCTTTGCCTTTCTACATGCATGACTAATTGTATGGTTAGGCATATGCATGCCCTATACATCACTAGTACAGCCATGTTTTAGTCGATTACCCTAGTATTCTCTGTTGGGTTTTAGCAGGGCCGTATATTTATCTTATAAAGTTCAGAACCATATTCCAAGATGAATAAATACTAGCGTTATGTGACCCTATCGCACCACGAATTGATGCTGAGGACACTTCCTAAAGCCTGCCTTCCAAGCGCTTCCGGTGGCATCATCGCCAAGCCTGAACCCTTCCAAAAGCTTCTGGTGGCATTCTCGCTATAAACAAAAACTAATACTGGCAGTGCACCTGACTGGCTGTCGTGTGCCCACACAGGTTTGGCGACAACCCAGCACCACCTCCCCAGCCATGCGCAGCAATCCCTCACCCACCAGCATCCACCAGCTGCCAGAGCCCGTCCTGCAGGAGGTGCTGGGGCGGCTGGAATACGTGACCGAGCGCGTGCACGCCCAGCTGGTGTGCAGGCGCTGGCGGGCGGCCCTGCAGGGGCCCAGCACAGCATGGGGCGAGCTGGCGATGCGCGGAGGGATTCATGTCTCCTTGCTGCAGTTCCTGACCCAGAGTGGTGGACCCCACAGGCGGACCCGTGCTCAGGCCCGATTGGCAGCAGCAGCACCCCCACCTACCACACCCACCACCACCACCAGCCTGCTCCCCAGTCTGGCACACACACACACCCTGATCCTAAACCCTCACAATCGGAAAGAGCGACTGCCTCTCCTGCAGGCCGCTACTGCCGCCCACATGCACCATCTGTTGGGCGTGGGTGTGGTTGTGGCAGAGAGGCAATGCGACATGCCAGCCTTGGCAGCGCTGTGTGCCTTGACGGGCCTGCAGACCCTCAGCTTACAGTGTGAATGGAAGGGTCGAGCAAGCAGTGCGGGCGTTTCCAGTGCGCTTGCAGGCCTAGGACAACTGCCGTGCCTCCAGAAGTTTGAATTTACAATGATAGGGACTTGGCCTCCCTGCGCCGTGGCTGGATTGACCTCACTCTCCAGCCTCCGGTGCCCCGCGTACCTCAAGCTCCCCATCAGCGTTGTCCCTCACTTGCCGCCTCTGCCCAGCCTGCATCGGCTGCGCATTGACGCAGCCAGTGCTGAGGGGAGTAAGGGGTGGGTGGGAGGCGCTGGTCCCCATGGCCCACCTGCAACGGCTGGAGTTGGTGGTGCACAACCTGTGGACATGGATGGCCCCATTGGAGTCTGGAGAGGAGTGGGACTTGTCACAGCTGGCAGCCCTTACTTGCCTTGAGGTGAAGGTGTTCGATGCAGAAGCACCACCCATAACCAGCTGGCCAGCCGGGCTGAGGAAGTTGAGTCTCCGGGCATGGCCAGATACTGAGCTCCCAGTTGTGGGCGCCCCCCTCCAGCCCCTCACCCAGCTCACGCACCTCAAGCTGACAACCAATCCTACCACTGATCTCAAGGAGGTCCTGGCTGGACTGGTGTCATTGGTGAAGCTGAAGCTGGATGGTGGGATGGTGAATGACGATAAGCGGGGGTCAAAAAGTGCATGCAGGCTGCCAAGCCTGCCTAGTCTACGGGCAGTGTCCTGTGCCCTTCCCCCAAACTGCCGCACAACGAACTTTGCCTTTGGCTAATATGCGCCCATGGTACTTTTGGCTTTTTACAACACTGATAGACACGAGTCCGCGTCTTGAAAATGTAGAGCTTGTAGAAAAATGGCTTTTCTAGTGCTGCGGCATGCTGCAACGCGTCCTTGGACTGCCACATGGTAATACCCTATTAGGTTTTGCCAGGAGGGGGGGTGGCTGCCTATGGCAACCTTTTCAAATTGGCAACATGCAGTGGCAGTGACCACCTGTCACCGACCTTCAACAACCTGTAACAGTTTTCCCTCTTCATTTTATTGCACGGCTTAGCCAGTGGCCACAAGGCGCTCGGGTTGAAATCTTGCCTGTATACATTGCCTCCAGACCCTAGGGACATCCCAGACCCTACCCAAACTAAACCCAAACCCTCCCCACCTTGCCGAACAAATCCTCATGAGCAACATACATGCACGCATACGCTGTTAGTATTAAGCAGAGTGGCAAGAGCTCTAGTCGCACGGAAGTCTATAACCCACTCCCCAGAAAGACCCAGCATGCTATATCTCCTCACGGGGACAGTTTGCCCCAACCCTTACTTGGGGCTATCAGATAGCCCAATCAGCCATAGTGCGACGACAGTCACCACCACAACTAGGTCTACACGTCTTCCGGCAACGCTTGAATCGTTTATTACCACCACCAAATAAACGAGGTGTGCCCCGACCTGCTCAGTGGTCCCCCACACTAGGATGCCTTACATCACGATATACCGGGTTGAGGTATACACTGTACTAACGCACCCTGGGCTAGCAGTTCCTGCATGCTGGGTGTGGTCTAGTCTCGGTACGCTGGTACCCACCCAGCAGCTCGTTGCCTGAAAATCTGATGCCCATATGCCAGGTTGTGCCACCCAGGTCTGACTTGGCAGTCTGTGTGCCAGCATTTGGTGGTGTAAAGTACAAAACATATCCCAAGATTGTGCGACCCATGGCAGCGGGATGTGGTCATGTAGTATCGAACCACAGCACATAGCTCCTTATCAATAGCTCTAGTTAAAGGCATCAGCGGCATAAAAATGAAAAAACATAATCAGATAATATAATGGCATTTTATGACATGTTATTACATGTTAGTCCATTTCATTTGATGTTGTCCCAGTGGCCTTGCAACTGAATTCTGAACCTCAATGCTTTGGCAGGGTAACGCACTATCCCATCGTGCTGACAGCTTGATAGTAATTGTGTGTCTGACTGACTTGGTCTGCTTCCACAGGCTGTGTGCGCCCACGCCACCATGGCATTGCCCGTCCCCGGCACCCACCATGGCAATGCGCCCAGGATAGCGATGCCAACCTCCACCAGCATCCACGACCTGCCAGATCCCATTCTGCAGGAGGTGCTGGGGCGCCTGAGAGTGGTCGATCGTGTGCGCGCTCAGGCGGTGTGCATGCGCTGGCGGGCGGCCCTGCAGGGGCCCAGCGCAGCCTGGAGGAGCCTGCGGTCAACAGGCTTCAGTGAATATAAATTACTGCGGGACAATCATGCCTCGTTAATGCTTTTCCTCACCCAGAAAGGGGCAGCAGCTGTACCCTACCAGCCCCATTTGGCAGCAGCGGTGGCCCACACCTGCGCCACACCCACCACCACCACCACCACCAGCCAGCTTCCCAGGCTGGCCCACGCACACACCCTCCACCTCTACGACCAGTGGCAATACCTGCCTCTTGTGTACGCCGCCAGCGCCGCCCACCTGCGCCACCTCCACGCCGTGGTGGTGCGTGTGACAAACGGGCAGGGCTATGTGCCAGCCCTGGCAGCGCTGTGCGCCCTGACAGGCCTGCGGACCCTCAGGCTCGCGTGCAAATGGGTGTCCCCAGTGGGGCAGGTGTGGAGCCATGTGGAGACCCTGACTCACGTCCTGAGCGCACTTGCAAGCATAGGTCAGCTGCCGTGCCTCAAGAGGTTTGACCTGGAGATGACAGGGAGCTGGCCTGTATGGGCCTTGGCTGGGCTATCATCCCTCACCAGCCTCCATTGCTCCATCGCCCTCACGCTTGCCATCGATGTTGTCCCCCACCTGGCGCCACTGCCCAGCCTGCGCCGGCTGCACATCCAAGCAGCCTATGATACAACCTTGGCATCCGCGGGATGAGTGGAGGCGTTGGCGCCCATGGCCCGCCTGGAGTCGCTGGAATTGACCATCGCCGATGCGTTCCCTGGTGGCGTTGCGTAGGACATGTCACAGCTGGTGGCACTGACCCGCCTGGACGTGACAATGATCGACACGGCTGCTCTCCCAATCACCAGCCTGCCCACCACGCTGAGGAGGCTGGATGTCGATGCCCGCTCGGTCCTTTTGAACCCCGATTACATGCTCCCAGTGGTGGGTGAGGCAGTCTCGTGGACAGCTGACGAGGTCATGGTTGGCACCCTGCAGGCCCTCACCCAGCTGACGTACCTCAAGCTGCCCATTTTTTCCACTGTTGTTGATCTCAGACAGACCCTGGCTGGGTTGCAGTCCTTGGTGGAGCTGGTGCTGGATGATGACTGGGTGAAGGGCAGTTGGCCCTCGATATGGGCGGCCGGCGATGGTGCTGACAACGCATTGACTTGCAGCAAAGACTGTGAAGATGCTGTTTTTGAGTGGGGCATCTTGCCAAGCCTGCCCAACTTGAGGCATGTATCGTGCATCTACCCCTCCGGCACAACAACAGTTAAAGTCTTATGACTGCATGCCCGTGGTGGCCATTGTTGGAGGATGCTTGGGGTATGTGACTGTATCTGTGCAAGTGTCACGCCACATACATCAAGGCTGTTTACAAGGAATACCTTCGTTCAGTAAGGTAGGTTCCTTTTCCAATCTTGGGCAAAATTCGCCATCATGCGCATGGGGTGTGAATAAGGAAAATGGATTTTGGCTGTAGGCCCCGATCTCAAGTACTCTAGACTCCCTAACCCTAAACTCTTGTGCTTGAGCAACTGTAGCTGCCTAAGGGTACACAAGTTTAGGGTTTTAGGGTGTACAAGCAAGGGGGGCCAAAAAGGAGGGTGACACAGGATGGAAAAGATTTAAACTTTCGAATATCTCGGTGCATGCATGCATTAACAAAAACTGTGCATGCACCGGCATATGTGATAGTTTTGTAAGGACAAGGCATACTACTGCATCCGCAACCACGCAGCCTTATGCGTAGCGATAGCCTGCTATCGCCGATAGTATCATTTGCTGGTGTTTCACGGTCTAGTAGGTCATGCGCAGGTGAACGTGTACAGCAGCTTTTACAAGCCAGTATCCCAGTACAAAGACCGTATCTTGTTGGCGAAACCTCGATATATCCACAATGAGTGCCCCGCCCGCTATCCGCTCAACTATCAGGTACCATGTCGCTGTCTCGGACGGCAGTCAGGAGTGGGACAAGTATTATTTCGAGCCTATCACACCCGCCCAGCTGGCAGCCGTCCGGTCGTCAGCAGAGGCAAAGGCGCAGAATAACAAAATATGGGCAGAGGCTCACAAGGAGGAGATCCTCGCTGCCAAGCCCTGGCGCTGCAGCAGCCCTGAGTGTGGCCAGTAAGCCAATACCATGATATTCACTGTCTTGGACCAGACAAGCCTTCTAGAACCCGAGGCCATCGTGTACGTGTTCCCCTTGTGCCAGATGGGCACCCAGTGCCAGCGGACCGTGGCCCACAACAGCAAGCGGGCAACCAACAATTTCCAGCGCCTCCCGATCCCTGGGATGGAGCCGCGCGTGCCTCGCACAGCGCTCTGCAAGGTGTGCAACAAGGAAAGCAAGCAAAAGTGCTCCGCCTGCTGCACCGTGTACTACTGTTCCAAGGAGTGCCAGAAGAAGCACTGGAAGGAGGGGCACAAGCGGGAGTGCATCCCAATAGAGGGGTAGCCCTCCCCAGCTAGGAGCGCAGCTGGCGGCTATAGTACCTCCACGCACTGACTGCCTTCAACAATTGGCAGTGGCGTAAGGGTCAGAGGAGTCAGAGGACAGCCTGTGCTTGGGCGGCAGGCAGGGGTGAGGCATATGGGGTCGGGGGGAGAGTTTTGTGCGCGCTGCAGAGATTGAGGACAACATCGTATGGGGACCCAGGAACAGCTAGCATCCTCCCGGAACAGCGGCGATGGGGTTGCCAGGAGCGCTGGCTGTGGGTGATAGATGTCAATTTGACATGCACCACAACTTCAGTGGTACACGACGCCAGCGCACTAGAATGCAGACCAGTGTCGAGTCTAGGTGTTGCACCATAGGGACATGCTGTTGCCCCGTGCAGGGCAATTTTTGCAGCAATTTTGCCTTTGTAGCTAGTACTTCGTTGGTTCATGTGTTCCAGCAGTGCAGCCAGAATTGAGAGGTGTAGTGGCAAGCTTGCTGATTTTTTTCTCTTTGAGATGTGACAGAGTGTGCCAGTAACGTGGTCGTTAGTCCATGAAGACACACATGGAGCTGTTGCAGTTGAATTGATTTGTGTTTTTGCTGCTGCACGTACGTACTTATGATTGGTGCTGTTGGTGTGTACGGAATGCAGATGCGTTGTAGTCTGTAAATTGATTGCCTAGCAAAAATGCGTCTTCAAGCAGCAAGACTCACCTAGTGCTTGACATCCATACGAGGGTGCGGGAGTTCGGGGTGGGTAGGGCGGGCATGGGTTGTGGAGTTGGCAGGTGGGTAGTGGAATTTCTGCTTGGCTTGGCCATGATGCATGATGCTGTGCACATGGCGTCGCTCCTTTTGTTGGTTGCTCACATGGTCATTTTTGGTGCTACCACAGACATGCAAGCAACTCAACAGCTCAGAGTTCAACAGCACCAAAAAATGGGGTGGTGTTAAATTTTCCAGCTGTAAATTGACAATACACAGTGAGTCCCCCACACAGTCCAAACCCTCCAACGCCTGCATACAGTTCCCCCCAAAAGAGCCTCTTTCACAGCCCGTGGGATTATTCCTTGGCAATTCAGACCTGAGTGTACAAGCTTGACTAAAAAGCGGGAGGTCGGGAGATAGGAGACTGACAGGAGACCAGCGTGGCAACAGAGGTAGGTACATCGCGTCAGGGGAAGCTTCAACCTTCAGAGGCTGCTGCGTCTGTCTGCGTGAATATCGAATACATTGTAGATATACACGCGTGAACCGTTAGTAGCCCAGGTGTTGGCAACGTTCACTGGCACATGCATGCATGCATAAATTACACAGGTCCAAAACCAGTTCCTCGCGCTTCTGCTGTGCTTGCTGTTGGGTAAATTAGGAACCCACTTCGAGATTCTGATTGTTGGTCCATTTATTGTGATCCTTTCTCTTCATTCTTCAGGGTAACTGTTGGTATTACATATTTAGTTTACCTCGGACAACATGACCAGCCCACTGGCTGTCAAGTACCATGTCAAGGCCTCAGACGACATCCACACCTTTGACAAGGTGTACATGGAGCCCATCACACCCGCTCTCCTAGCCGCCTGCCGGTCCTCAAACGAGAAAGCTGCGCAGTTCCTTGCCATGTGCATACAACGCCACGACCAAGAGGTCAGAGGTGCCAAGCCCTGGACATGTGAGTGCGGGCAGCCAGCCACCAGCTCGGTGCACAACCCGCTCTCATATCTCAGCCTCCCAGAGCCGATGGTGTACGACCTAGTGGCCCCCTTGTGCAAGGAAGGCTCGCCATGCCACGTGACCATCCGGCGCGGCTTCCAGGACATGATGAAGGACGTGATGAAGGAAGTCGCACCCGAGGGCGAAGCTCCAGCGCACGTGCCGCGGGAGAACTTGTGCCAGCTGTGTCTGAAGGCCGCGCACAACAAGTGCGCTGCCTGCCACACGGTGTACTACTGCTCCAAGGCGTGCCAGAAGAAGCACTGGAAGGAGCACAAGCCAGCGTGCAACCCAGCTGGCCCTGGGGCATAGCCCTGCCTGCAGTGACAGTGCTTAGGGGACACAGCAGATGTCTACCTCCTCCATACACAGGCTGGATCTTCGCGGTGTGCAACCTGGAAGGGGCTAGCCTCCGCAGGTGGTGGCCAGCAAATAGCTACCAGGCAGCGTCCAATTGTAAGGCCTTGCAAGGCCACGCGGTGCTTGCCCTATACCACACAAGTGGTGCCAACTGAGGGCTCCAGGGCAGCTGCTTTGAGGAAGGTCCAGGTGGGTCACGTTGCTTGGGTAGCAGGGTTCCACTGCGGCTCGCACATGCAAGCTATGCATGGCAAAGGCAACTGCAGCATGCGCCGCAGACAATAATGCAGCACAGTTCTCTAATGAAGTGCAGGCCACAGGAATGGCATTGCCTTGTGGAGCACGTATTGCACTGAGTGGTATTGTAACCTAGCTTCAGCTTAGAATGGCCCCTCGTCTTGTTTCCATCTCAACTGATTCACGCGGTCAGGCATGCTTGCCACCACCCGCTACAATGGTTTCTTATACAGTGGACTGGGCAGCCTGGGACGCCGAATGTTTTTTATATATGACCCTGTCATGACATGTCCCTTGGCATATTTTTCTGAGAAATTATCCAAACTGTTAACCTTGTGATTCAGGCTTAGATTGGGGCACTGCCACCAGGACCCTCAGCCCTGTGCGTTGTAACTGTACTGTTACTCGGAGTTCATCTTGTTTTCTTTCTCATTCTCATGCTCGTGCTTATACTTCTGCCTCTTAAAAAGTCGGCCTTTTAATAAATTCTGCAGGATTCCATTTTTTATGATAACTATACTAATAATTATGATTATTTTTTGCATCCCTGCATTTTGATCGCCACGGATCGACACAGGGATCGACACAAGTACATGCAAACTGCTAGCGCGTTAGGTCTACCTCGTCTCAATATAAAGCAACACATGTGCCGCCGCCAGGGAAAGTGGTACAACAAAGCAGTAAACTTGGTTGCAACGAATTGCGAGGACGGAACACTTTCTGCTGGGCCGAGCGAAGCTGGGCGCATACTACGAAGCCAGGTAAGTGTAGCTAGCTTCTTCTAACAAATTAGAATGGTAACGATATACCGTAACTCCACCTGGGGTTGGTATGTGCCGACGGCTCAACGACAGGCATGTGTCCATGCCACAGATTCCAGCTGGGTTGCTGTGCGCGACACGACCACAGCAGCACCCCGTAAACAACGCTGGCTGTTCAAAAACCACTACACCACTGAACATCTTCCCTTTCGTGTAGTGCTGTTGTGCCCAATTGCTGTGGCCTCTTCTGAACACCATGAGCGGCCCACTGGCTGTCAAGTACCATGTCAAGGCTTCAGACAACAGCCACAGCTTTAAAAAGGTGTACAAGGAGCCCATCATACCCGCCCAACTGGCTTCTTGCCGGTCCTCGGATGAGACAACAGGACAGTTCCTTGTTCAGTGCATAAAGCACCATGACAGGGAGGTCAGAGCTGCCAAGCCCTGGACCTGCGTGCAGTGTGAAAAGCCAGCCACTAGTAATGTGCACAACCCCCTTTCTTATCTCCACCTCCCAGAGCCCATGACCAAGTTGCTCCACTTTGCAAAGAAGGCACGAATTGCCACTACACCATCCGAGGCGACTTCAGAAAAATAATGGAGGCTGTTGTGGAGAGGGCCAACCCACATCCTGAGCAAGAAGCGCCCCGAGTGCCACGCCAGAACCTGTGCCAGTTGTGTTGGAAGGAGGCGCATGTCAAGTGTTCCGAGTGCCACACCGTGTACTACTGCTCAGAGCAGTGTGAGAAGGAGCACTGGACGCACCACAAGCATGTGTGCAACCCAGATGGGGAGTAGCCCTTGTGCCTTGGGGACCTTTGGCTGATGCCTTACCTTTCTTAGGCACTGGCTGCGCCAGCTGCAAAGGGCACTGAACATGCCCCCCGCTAGAGGTGACAGAAGACCCTGCATGAGAGCAACGTGCGCCACGACTACAATACTGCCTGAGGCGGCATGGATGATACTAGCTGTTAGCTTGAGGTACACTACAGTGCCACCTGTGGGCCTTTCTTTTCTTTGCTCCAGTTAGAGCATATACTAGCAGACAAAAAAGCGGCATCGGAGACCAACTTGTTCATGAAATTATACGGTTTGTAGCTAGGTTTGAATGACAGGATGAAAACCTGACAATGTTTTAGTACAAATATATAGGGCTTGTAAAGCAAGTGACAGAATATCCACGTAAGTGTGGGTGTGGGTGGGTCCAATGGGTGGGCAGTTGCGGTTGGTGCCACGCCCCAAGGCCCTTTCAAATACAACGCTCACAGTTTCTTCCACCCGGCCTGCTAATAGCACAGTATGCAATTGACAGCAGTGGAAGTGGTCCGCGTTCATATTATTTTGTAACTAAGCCCGTGCTCTAGTCTGCTTCTGCCTCATAAAAATACTGCCTTATAATAAATTTTGGGTTCCGTTAATTGTGATTTAAATTCAATTAGTAATACGATTATTGTGCATCCTGGTCGGATCGACACAGGGATCGACACAAGTACATGCAAACTGCTAGCACTAGTGCTAGTTAGCTCATATATTGTCTCAAGATGAAGCAGCACAAGTGCAGCTGCCAGGGAAAGTGGTGACGACGAAGGGAACTTGGCAAGAAGCAGTGAACTGCTTACGAGGACGAAGCAGTTTCTGCCGGACCCAGCGTAGATTTCGAAGCAAGAGGTAAACGTACTTTACTTCGTTTGATGCATAAGCGTACTTATACTCCATGTAGAGGTGGAGCTGTTCACCTTTGAACAACGATGCATGTGTGCCCATGCATGCATGCCACGGTGTCGTGGTGTTGCTACTGCAAGTCTGCTGTGCTGCGAAGGCAGGACCCAAGCAGCGTTCTGTAGCTTACAGTATACAGTTTAAGCACCAGCAGTTTGCCACCCGCCTCAACCCCGAACACCTTCCCATTCCACGTTGTTCCCTTCCCTTGCAGTGAAGCTCACAGAGGTGCCCAGCTGGCCTACCTGCCCTCTGGGGCCACCATGCTAGTGGCTGTGGTGGTGGCGGCTCTGGCGATGGTGGGGCTGGTGATGTCTGTGCCGGGAGTGGGGGTGCTGGCGACGGTGGGGCTGGGAGTGGCGGTGTTGGTGGTCATGGCGCTGAGTATGAGGAGTCCACGCGCCGTCACATATGTTGTCAAGGCCTCAGACAACAGCCACAGCTTTGAAAAGGTGTACAAGGAGCCCATGACACCCTCCCACCTAGCTGCATGCCGCTCTTCAAACGGGGCAGCTGCGCAGTTCCTTGCCATGTGTGTAAAACACCACGACGGGGAGGTGAAAGCTGCCAAGCCCTGGACCTGCATGCAGTGCGGGAAGCCAGCCACTAGTTTGGTGCACAACCCACTTTCATACCTCCACCTCCGCAAGCCCATGGTGTATGACCAAGTTGCTGCACTCTGCAAAGATGGCACCAAATGCCACAAGGCTATTCGACGAGACTTCCAAAAGATGACGGAGGCTATGCTAAGGGGTTATATGCATTAAAAGCAGGTAGCGCCCGTGCCGCCAGAACCTGTGCCAGCTGTGTAGGAAGGAGACCATTTCACGTGTACACCTTGCCACACCGTGTACCACTGCTCCAATGAAATCTTGTGGATTTGTGGGTTGGACTGGCGTCACAGTGAGCAGATTCAGTTGTTGTGAAAAGGGCCTGGCATCTTTGATTGCTAACAACTTTGTTGCTTGACTGAGTCTTGACCAAACCTTAGGTTGATAGACATTGCCAAATCAGTGCATTGACTGTTACACGCTGCAGGCACTGGTAGCATATGGGCAGTACACACGCTGCGCAGCTGCAAAACCCAATTTAATACAAATTAGCCTACGCAACTTGCAGCAATTGGGGTCAATCCAAAGAGCTTTTTTCTCACAGGTGCCCAGCTGCAAGCTAGTTATCACAGTGATGTTGCCGAGTCAGACAGTCGCTGCAGCCAAAGCAATGATGGTCAAGCTGCACTGGCAGGTTATATCCAGTGCACCCAGCCCACAGCACTGATTGCACATGGCCCCAAAGCCACACGGCAGCTGCTCCTCATGATTCTGCAAGCAACCCCTGACGCATTGCACTCAACTGCCACCCCACCACCCATACAGCCATGCGCGCACAAGTGCTCCGCGCAAGTGCCCATGCACCCCATAGACTATGGGCCGTAGTCCACGGGGCTAGCCCACCTGGCCCGCAACCCCACCATCAACCCCCGTTGCCGTGCACCAAGCCACCCCCAGCTCCCCGCGGGTGAACCCTAAACCCTAAGCTCTCCGCGGCTGCGTGCAGCCTGCCCCTGCATGCGCTTTGTTTGCCTCCGCTTGCGCCACCCCACCGCCCCTGCCCACCACCACAGCACCCAACCCCTCACGCCGCCACCGCCCTGCGCTTCAAGCCCGGCCCCACATGGAACATTGTCCACTCATTGTAGTGCACAATCTCCTCCATCGCGGGCGCCGCCAACCCACCCCCACCACCGCCACCGTAGCACACCCAGCGCACCCTCACGCTGCCACCCCCGCAGACACAGCACCCAGCCCTCAGGCCGCCACCGGCGTGCGCTTCAAGCCCGCCCCCACGTGCGCCTCCACGTGGTCCCTGGCCCACTGGTCGTAGTGCACAATCTCCTCCAGTGTGGGCGCCACAACCAGCTCCTGCTGGTGCACCCCGCAGCACTGCTCCACCACCTTGACGATGTCCAGGTAGCTGATCTTCTCGTCAAGGAACAGCTCAACAGCCTGCGGGATTGACATCAGGCAGGCTGTTATAAACACAAGTGACGCCTGTCTTAAAACTGGCTTATCAATTATAAATTACAAAACTTGAGACATAAACAAATATAGAATGTAGAATGTAGAAGAACGATTATGAATAAAAGCTAAACCGTGTTATATATCTAACTTGGTTAAATATAACCACACTGGTGAACATGAAGTGGGCAGTGATGCAGGTATTTGGTGGTTACTGATGTGTATTGCCACACACCCACCTTCTCATTTGCTGCGCCGAGCACCCCTGTCATGGTCCCCCCCGCCCTGCCCGCCGCGTACGCCAGGTCCATAGACCGGGTACTTGGCCTTGTCATTAAGCTATAGGATTCTGCACACCACCACACCACCCACATACCCTCTATGGTTTAAGTATCTCAGCACCACCCACCTTCTCATTTGCTGCGCTGAGCACCCCGGTCATGGTCCCCCCCGCCCTGCCCGCCGCGTACGCCAGGTCCATGGACGGGTACTTGGCCTTGTCGGGCGCCCGGAAGTCCAGCTGCCCCACCTTGACAAAGTCCAGCCGGGGCCATGTGGCCTCCGAGCACTCAACCCGCTCCGGCCACGACATGGTGTACAGGATGGGCAGGCGCATGTCGGGCCAGCCGAGCTGCGGGTGGGAGGGGTGTGGGTGTAGGGGGGTAGGGGGTCAAGGAACTCAGCAACAGTGCAACAATTGCATGCGTGTGTATAGGCAGTTGCGGCAACCATAAATGCCCATGTTGACCAAGCGCAGCAACCCACAACAGCACTGTGACATAATCCCCCCTGGTGCACCTGTACCCGGCACAAAAACCCTGGCGAGGATCTCCCGGCCCTTCCCCATATGCCTGAATCCCTACCTGTGCCAGTACCGAGGAGTCTGCCGTCTCCACCATGGAGTGGATGATGCTCTGCGGGTGGATGACGATGTCGATGTTATCGTAGCTGGCGCCAAACAGGTAGTGTGCCTCAATCACCTACAACGGGCAATTTGGGTAGGTAAGTCCAGGACCGCATGGGCTGACTTGTCACAAGAGTACCTGAGCTCACGCCAGATCAGCAAATGGTGACCAGTGCCGGGATTTCTGGCCCAGGGCAGCGCTTGGCGCCGCATGTGCAAGGCTGGCTGTTAAGGCTGGCTGAATGCTGGAATGCTGTCGGAGTGCCTAGCCACACACCATGATTCATGATCCAGAAAGTCCTCATACAAGCAGAAAGGATTCTGTCGACTTGATGTAAAATGTACGATAAATGGGTTTACATTTTATTTGATTTGAGAAACACATTGATGCATCACCTCCAGCCCCTTGTTCATCAGCGTGGCGGAGTCGATGTTGAATTAGCTTTATATTTCCATATACAAATCCCTTGTAGATATCCCATCATAACATATAAAGCATTACCTCCAGCCCCTTGTTCATGAGCGTGGCCGAGTCGATGGTGATCTTTTTGCCCATGTCCCAGTTGGGGTGCTTCAGCGCGTCAGCGGGCTTTGCCTCCTTGAGCCGCTCCACCGGCCAGTCGCGGAAGGCGCCGCCAGAGGCGGTGAGGATGATCCGCCGCATGCCGCCCTCGGGCAGGCCTGGCAGGCAATAAACAATAGGGAAATAATAGATATATAATGGATCAACAATAGAAATAGCTAGTTCCTGGCAGGCAGAAAAACACGGATCAGTACGCTACCTGTCCCTGGGGAAAACCCAGATCAGCATGCAGCCTGCCGTTGGAAAACCGCAAAATTAAGATTCAGTCCTGGGCATGCCGCCCTCAGCCAGGCCTGGCAGGCAAACTTAGTTGATAATCGTACGCCAGCCTATTCTTGAACGGCCGCGCTCGGTAGCCAGGCATGGGGCAGAGTAACAACGAGGAGGAGGGAATCCTCCCATGAATTGCATCCCGCCACCGCCATGAATGCGCCATTCACAGCTACAAGAAAGGCCATCACCCTGGGCACCAGCGGCGAATGTGACTGTGCCCGCATCACCCTCCTGTGCGTTCATAACCCTACCTTGCAGGCATTGGAACGCACCCCCCCACTGGCATGCATGTACCCAGTTACAACAATAAGAAAGGGCTCCAATCCAAGCACCAGCGGCGCATATGGATGTGAATGCACCCAGAACCGTACCTTGCAGGCATTGGAAGATGGCAGAGTGCTCGGAATCCGCTGGCAGGATCTTGACCCCAAACTCGCGTGCCAGCGGGAGCACATAGGGCCCCCCAGCGATCAGGGTCTCCTTGTTGGCCAGGCAGATGTCCTTCCCCGCCCTGATGGCCGCCACAGTTGGACCCAGCCCCGCGCACCCCACAATCCCTGTGACAACCGCCTCGCAGTCTGCATGCCGGGCGACCTCGATGGCGCCCTCCTCGCCCACCAGGATCTCTGGCTGGGTGGGGACATCCTTGATCAGCTCCTTTAGCTCTGCTACCTTGCTGGCGTCGCGGATGGCCACCATCTGGGGCTGAAACTGGCGGATCTGCTGCGCCAGGAGGGTGGTGTTGGCCCCCGCTGCCAGGGCCACCACCTCAAACTTGTCGGGGTTTTCGGCAACAATGTCCAGGGTTTGGGTGCCGATGGAGCCGGTGGAGCCCAGGAGGGAGAATTTCTGCGGGGTGGGGAGGAGTGGTGAGGTGGGGAGTACGTATTTGGAGTCGTTGTGAGGTTTGTCACGGCATGGTAATGGGAGGGGTATTTAAGACAAGAGGGCAGCGCCCTTCCTCACCCACCCGCATGCTCAAGGACAAGCACGGTGTAGGTGCTGGGCTAACGCTTTCCTTTGGGTGAAATTCGAGGTGGCCCCAGGCATATGAGGTGCCGCTGCATGCGCGCTGCAAGTGATCGCCAGTGCATGCAGTGCCAGGACAGGATGCTGGTGCAAGGCATGCATGGCAGATTGCAGCATGCTGACCTTGCTGCACTGCTGAAACCGGGGCAACCAACTCGATGACTTGACATGCAAGGTGTGGGTGGGACATGCACCATGTGCTGATGTCAGGGGCCAGTGCTGGTGGGTGGGTGGCAGCCCCACCTTGGGACCATCACGCTGCTTCGTCTCTATTGCAACTGCACGGCCGGGCCAGGCTGAGGGGACCTGTGGCGTGCTGCAGGTGACTGGAGAGGGTGTGGCCTTCGCCGCCCGGTGCTTGAGGCCCTTCCTGCTTCCGTGACCGAGTGCGATCCGGGAGCAGGGCTGGTGCCCCAGTAAGCTACTGCTCTGCATGATGGCGTGCTGTGAGCAGCAACCAGTTGTTGTGCAATGGGGTTGTCAACGGGTCACTGGGCTGGAATGTGCTGGGCAAAAAGATGACACCCAGTCTGGGTGGGCCCTGTTGTTTACCAGCGAATAAGCACGGCGAAACACCGTACACGCGGGGTTTATAACCACTGATGTAGATGCCTGTGTTGGTGAAGAATACAGTTGTGCAACACTTTGCAAAGTTTGTACGTTCGGAATGGGCCTTATCCATGGACGGAGACAATAGTTGCATCGCAGAGGGGACGTCACAACCGAGAGCCGGCAGTGATGTTTCAAAGCCAAGAAACTGGGTGAAAGGGCGCTCAATCCACCAGCCTTTCACCACATTCAACAGGTGAAGTAACAGATATTGAACCATACCATACCCTCGGACACCCACTCTCTGGATGCGCTCGTTTCTTACCCATCACATCAGCTGATGGACACACAGCCAAATACCTCCCTGACTGCTTTGTGAGCCAAACACTTCAGCACAGCCTCCGTTCTTCTCAACAAAATGGGTCGGAGATCCCGTTCCCGGTCTCGTTCGCGAGACCGGCACAGGAGCTCGGGCTCCAAAAGGCGTGAACGATCAAGGTCGCGCTCCAGGGATCGGGACCGAGACAGGGACCGCTACCGCAAAAGGTACGTAGCGCACACCCAACACGCAAGTCCCTTTCGCCGTGAGGTACCAGTCTTGCCATCAAGAACGTGTGGGGCAGCTTGGGCTGGGTTGCATTTTGGGGTATATTGTTGCATTATGATGCATGTGTCTGGCGGTCGTCCAGATGATGAAGTGTCTGCCAGTGTCAAAATTTCATTCTGTTTCGCGAATGTCACAGGAGCAGGAGCAGGAGTCCTCGAAAGGACAGCAGCCGCGGCGGAGGCAACCGATTCAGTGGGGTAGGTCGCCTGTGCTACTTGCATATGCATGCATAGCATTCACACCCCAACCCAACATAGTGCAAAAGTTTCATAGCCTGATGTGGCAGCAAATAAAATCACTCGGCATACCATGCAGCGTGCACCACACTTGCCGTGCATATGTGCTGCGCTGCCTGGAGCAGCTGAAGAGGGCCATCCCCCCTCCTGGTCCTTACCTGTGCAGATGGCGTCTGTGGCGCAGATACAGTCACAGCAGCTACAAGCCCAGCTGATGCAGCAGCAGCTCATGCTACAACAACAGGTGAGGCCGCGCACTCTGCACCCAACAACAATCCCCGAACATGTATGTGACCTATCATCGGCAAGAGTACTGGCAACCCCTGCTAGGGTTTCCGTGCTTCGGCGCTGACAATACGCTCTCCATATGACCCGAAAATGGTGTGGGGCGTGTCTGCCAAGACAAAACATGTTGCGCACTCCGCTCACCTCCCTTAGCCCCACCTGCACTCACTGATGCCGCCCGTCACCCCGTCCCGCACACCACATTAACTCATGTAACCTCTCTACCCACCCACCCACCCACCACCTACCATCCCGCAGCAAGCCATGGCCGGCACCAGCGCACAGTCCGCCAGCAAGAAGCAGCGCGAGGTGTACGTGGGCAACCTGGCCATAGGCGTGGTTACCGACCAGACGCTGCGCGAGCTGTTCAACGCGGCACTGGCGCACCTGGTGGCGGACCCCGTCACAAACCCTCCGGTGGTCAACGCGCAGCTGGACCCATCAGGTGGGTGGGGAGGGGATGGTGGGGGTGGGGGGTGGATGCTGTGCGGTGGGAGGGGCCCGGGGAGGCTACTTTTTGGGTTGGTGCATGTGGGTGGGTGGGGGTTCATTTCCACCGACTAGACGCTGCGCGACTGTTCAACGCAGCCGTGGCGCACCTAGTGGCGGACCCGTCAGATGAGTGCGTGGTGGGGTGGGTGGTGATGGTGGTGGTGGGTGGTGGTGGTGGTGGTGGTGGTGTAGTGTGTGGGGGGAGAGAAGGCAGAGGCATCTGGTGTGTCAGTGGGGATGTGTGGGTGGGTGGTGAAGATGGTGATAATAGTAAAGGGAATGGGTGCGTGTGTGGGTGCAAGGCGATGGGTTATCACGCGCAGATGGGCCCATCATATGTGTGGGGAAGGGGGAGGGCATTACACCTTGGTGACACCTGGGTGCATCACTGCAGCCTGTTGTTTGACCATCTCCTTGACCTGTCCACCTTCGCTCCCCCAGGCCGGTTTGGTTTTGTGGAGGTGCGGTCTGAGGAGCTTGCCAGTAGCGCAATGATGATGGACAAGGCGGAGGTCTGCGGGAGACAGGTGGGGACAAGCACCTTGCCATTGAACAGACACCCTTCACATGTATGACAGTTACCCTGCATGGGTAGAATCCTAGACCCTCCAGCCACTAACCCCTGCAACGTGACGCCTGGTGTAATTTGCAGCTTATGAAGTGGGAAACCCTGCACCTAACGCCTGGGAAACCCTACGCCCACAGGCCCATGCATCTCCACCACGCATGCATGGTTCCACCCCCCGGCCCATGGCTAACATGCCCCACCACACCCAGACCCGTTACCCACCACTCACCACCACCTACAACTACCTTACCCCCCGCAGATCAACGTGGGCCGCCCCAAGGGCTACATCGAGCCCCCAGGAGGCCACGTGGCGCCCGCCAAGGCGGTGCTGAGTCAGCCTGGTCTGCTCCAGCAGGCGCAGCAGAACCAGGTGCAGCCGCCCACCACTGTACTGGTCATTGAGGAGGGGAGCAGGGCGCTGCACATGCTGGATGAGGAGGAGCGGCAAAGGGTAAGGAACAGAGGGATGAGGGGTTATGGTGAAGGGGAGGGCTGTGGAGGAACCGGGGCCTGCATGTATCTGCTTGTAATAGTGTGGAGCTCCTGGTTCACTGGTGCTGGCACAACCTGTGTGAATGCATCACAGAGCATGCATCGCTGGGATTGCATCATCATTAAGAATGCCATATGCACCGGGTAGACATCCTTGTCCCTGTTCTGGCTTGTTGGGCATGAGTTGCAGTCCCATGTGCCTCCCAAAATCAAGCATGAGCATTGCTCGTTTGGTATGTCACCCCCCTCCCACACACACCCTGCCTGGCACTCATACTCTACCACGCAGCGCTCCCCCTGTGCCTGCACGGTTTTACTCAGAGTGCCACATTGATTGGACTGTTATGGCTTGCTGTGACCGCAAGGCATGATCAGCAAGTTACCGCGGTGCATACATTCCCATGCACATGCATGCAGTTTTGGTTTGGATTGTGTGCGCCTGGGGAGGGCGGGAGGGGTACTGGGTGTTGGTTTTGGCCATGGCTTTTGTGATGGACACATGTAGGGTTCTAGGGTTTGATCTCTACCACCACCATCACGTTTAATCCGATGCTAGAACCCTTACATAGAAGCATAGGCACCAAGACACACGCACATACATGTAAGCATGCCGTCCTCCACCTCACTGTATAATTCCACCCCAGTCATTATCCTCCCGCCCATTTGCCGCCCTCCATCCACCCACTCCGCCCTCCATCCCCACAGTGGCAAGCCGAGGTGCGCGCCGAGGCCTCCCGGCACCACACAGTGATCGCGGTGTGCGTGCCCCGGCCACCACCCGCCATCCCCGCCTCGGAGCCCTCCCGCGCCTACCTCAAATACATCACCACGGACGACGCCAGCAATGCCCGGAGGGTGTTCCATGGGCGGCGCCTGTGCGAGAGCCGGGTGAAGGCGCGGTATGTGCCGGAGACCGAGTTTTTGCGCGCGCAGACGGGGGAGTGGGTGCTGGAGGCTGGCCACACGCTGGGGCTGTCGGTGCTAAGTGAGTGGCTGGTGGTGGTGGCGGTGGTGGTGGTGGCGGTGGTGGTGGTGGCGGTGGCGGTGGTGGTGGTGGTGGTGGGTGTGTAGGGGGAAATGGGGACATAGATGTAGGGCAACAGTGAAGGCGCTGTGTGTGGTGGAGGCGGGGGTCCTTCTTACGCTTCTAGGGCACTTCATCTCTATTTTGCATCTCCGCATGTGAATTACACACATCTTGCGCGCTCACACACAACTGCCACCCCCACCCCGCAGGTTCCGCCCCTGTGGGCCCCCTCCCCCCCGGCATCAGCGGCGTGGCTGCCCTCAACCCCTCAATCTCAGCCCTGGTGGCAACCAACCCTGCCATGGCCACCATGCTGCTGCAGTCGCTGAACGCAGCGGACGTGCCCTACCAGGAGGGTTGGGTCAAGCTCCGGGGCCTGCCGCTGGATGTGACCAAGGAGCGGGTGGCGGCGTTCTTCGAGGTGGGTGTGGGGATGGTGGGAGGGTGCTTGGGATTGTGATTAGGGGTAGGAGGGAGGGGGGGCAGAGGGTGTTAGGCTCAGGGGCCTGCCCTGCCGCTGGATGTCAATAAGGAGCGGGTGGCGGCGTTCTTCGAGGTGGGTGGGTGGTGATGGTGGGAGGGTGCTTGCGGGTTGTGCTTGGGGGGAAGTGGGGTATGAGGGAGGGGGGAAGAGGGTTTTAAGCCCAGGGGCCTGCCGCTGGATGTGACCAAGGAGCGGGTGGCGGCATTCTTTGGTCTGTGGGGTTGGGGGGGCGAGAGGGGGGGGTTGGGAGAGCTGGGTATGGTCAATGCGCGAATATCAACTGGCCACAATGTGGCATGGAATGACAGGGCAGACAATAACGCCACCTTTGCTGGTCCATGGGTACAGCTAGATGCCCCTCCATCCCTATCAGGCACCACCACCACCCCTCTTACTACCCTCCACCCCGCCTCACCTCATTCAAAAACCCTTCCCTAGGGTTGCGGCGATGTCAAGCCGGAGGACATCCTGCTTGTGATTGGCCTGGATGGGCGCGCCACCGGCGAGGCGTATGCTGAGATGAAGGGGCCAAAGGCAAAGCTCAAACTGGCGCTGGCAAGGGACAGGCAGATGCTGGAGGTGGGGAGGAACCTAAAGCCCTAGACCCTAAACCCTAGGCAGGTTGTTAATCAGCATCGTTTATTTCTGAAGAGTGGCTGTAGATTTATTGGATTGTCAGCAATCTGACCTGGTGAACATCATCAGGTGTTGATCACTAAGTACACTGAGAGTGCATGGCTCCACCTTTCCTTGTAAAAGCGCAAGCACGGCCTTCAATTGCCACACATGCGGCCCTGCCCCCCCTAGGCTCAGATTCCACTACGGGCACCCTTCCCCCATTGTTCCCCTGACCATTGCGACACCCCGCTTTCCCCTTTGTCCAGAACACCAACCGCTACATTGAGATCTTCACTAGCAACAGGGACGAGGTGGACAGGAGGGTGCTTACGGGAGGTGTGCTGGTATGATCGCCGATTACAGTGGGTGGCATCAAGCTCGGGAGTCGGTTTCCGCACCGAGTCTCTCCGCCTTGGACTTTGCCAGATCCTCTTCCAAGCTGGCCTGGGAACACAAGGGAGCAGCGATATGAGGCAGGTACAAGGGATCATCACAGGTTTGACAGAGCACTGGTGTTGGGTATATGCACCCAGGTACTTTACCAGCTGACCTTTGCCAATACAACTTACCATTGAGGTCTGGAGCATTTTAATGTTGGCATCGCTCTGGCCCATGAAGTATCCAAAGGTGAATGCGATCACCATTGCAGCCAGAACAAACACTTGCAGCCCCACATTGGTGTTTAAGAAATTCGCTAAGGAGTTTGATGGAGGGTCGTCCTGGGGCTTGCTTGAACCCCCCAGGCCATGGCCAGCCCTTGGGGCCACAACCGCCTCCTTCCTGCGTAGACATGCAGCAGGCGGGAAGACGCAGTATTTGCAGTATTTTGTGAAGCCGAGAATGCAGCAAAAGCCACCGCAACAGCAGAGAGCGAGCAGCAGGAAATGGAGAGAGTGCACGCAACATGGGTATACACATATATGCACCAATTACGGGCAACCCTAACCAAAACCCTAGGAAGCCCAACATGCATACACAAGGACTGAGAGACACCCAGAGAAGGAAGGCAAACCAATACCCACTCAAGTGTCATATGCAAGCTAACTTGGAGGCTTTCTCGAGAGCTCACGAACGCCTGGTTCGGAAAACCACTGTACGGCCTTGCACAAAGCCACATACCTTCGAATGTGGTAGCGGGACCTACGGGAGCTCCCTGCTAGGAGGGGGCGAACACCAGGTCTGGACGGGGGTAGCAGCCCACACCCGGTGGAGGAGGTGTGAGCTGCTGAGACTGTTGAGGTAAGGAGTGGCATGTGGCGCTTCTGACCTTGAACCTGCAGGGAATGGAAGGACGAAGCGGAAGGGCTAGCCATGGGTTGTGCCAAGTCAGTTACGAACCGGTACAACCTCGCCGAGAGTGCAAGGTTTTGAGGAGGTTTCCACGAGTGAGACTTTGCACCACGTTCATATCCTTGTGTGTTCGTTACCTTGCGTGTCACACAGGGACGGTATGGCGTTGGTTTGGCACAGCAGGCTCAACAACAGTCACCCTGCAGGCAGTGGTCAGCCAGCTCGACCTACAAGCCCAGGGCCTAGGGCAATGCACGCCAGAGTCCGCAAACAACCTAAACAACCTCAGCTGTTCTAGAGTGTCGTCCTATCTTGTACAAGTTGTGGCATTGCTGCGCCCTCCGACACGAATGCGTGCAAATGGGGCCTCGAATGCGAATGCATGCATATCGGATCCCTTATCATGATCATCACATGGCATGTGGACCGCTCAGTGAATAACCCTTCGGAAGGGTTTATCTTTTCAAGAATTATAATTATTCTAATTCATTTCTATTTACATTCTATCTGCAGTAACAGGGCATCTTGGGGAATTACCAGCATTAAGCAATGTCCATGCAGTGGCCATTGCTGAACTGCTCTTCTATTCTATGAGCTCATCTAGCAAAACTTGTTGGTCCTAACTAAAGCTTGTGTTTTCCAACCTAGGCAGGCTGATCCATGCCAGGGGGGTCCAGACCAAAGTGTTCCCGCCTAGGTCAGTGGCCTGCAAGGTCCTAGTTTGGGGTGCAGCTGTTGGACCCATTGCCGCTCTTACGGTGCCCTGTGGCTGCGACCTTACTGTCCAGAATGGGTTCCTTTTCTGCAGGGCGGTCACCATATGCGCATTACCTGCCAGGCATGTGACAACGGCACGCACTGTACGGAACCCGGCGGAAAATGCAGGCAACGAGATCATCATCGGCGAGATGAGACCCTGCTTGATGCGCACCAATGGCATTATATATACGCCCCGCAGCAGCTGCTTGACGCCGTACCCAAAAATGGGACATGAAATTCATTAAATTTTATGATCACGATGTAAAGTGATCATCAAGATGGCGCCATGCGCATCACGATCACCTTTAGAAGGTCAAATCAACCTTTCAAGCTGCGCAAGAATCATTCCAGGATTGCAAAGTTAGACTCAGTCCAAAATAAACACATCACAATCAAAATCACAATAAAACAAATCCCAGGCTGGCCATGTTCCCACTGCGCCAGCAGCTCAGCCACACCAGGTTCACGATCAAACTTCAAAAGCGCTTTGATCAGCTCAGTGTCGCAACCGCGCCCCAGCTCACGCCGCCTGCGCAGCAATCCCCAGCAATCCAGCTGAAGCTGCACACGCTCCTTCCAAGCAGCGCACTGCTAGCACCAACTCCTGGATGCCAAGGTAAATGCTGCAAGCAACTGCAGCTGCCCAGCTCACGCAGCTTCCAAGCAGTGCAGCAACATGGAGGCGGCGTGGTGCCCCTTCATACACCACACGAGCGCCTCCTCGTCATCTGGTGATGCATTAATGTAGGTATGACCGCACCCACCACCGCCACCACTCCTCCTCAAATCAGCCCCTGGCTGCATGGTGGCGTCCCGCTCACTGTGGCTCACCTGCAATTATTAAGTAAACAGAAAAAACATAAAAACATAATGAAAAAAATTGACAACATTAGAATGGAAGAATAAAAAATATATCTATTTATCATACACGGTGCCTGTCAGAGAAGTTGATCAGCCACAGTTGGGGAATGATGCCAAGGAGGGCTCCTGCCTAGCAGTGGTACCCTTCTGTACCCTACAGACGCTTTCTGACCTCAACTATGAAAATTAGGATGGTTAACTCCCCTGCCACACAGGGCTAGAGCTCACCTGGATGGCCGCCTCATATGTGCCCACCAGGTACCTGAGGCTGCCGCAGGCATCGTCCTGCCAGCCCCTGCGCAACCCCGCCTTAACTTGCTCCCCATGATACAAAAGCGACCACAGGGCGGAGGAGGCCAGGGCAGCGCCTGCGCACACGTATAAATTCATTCACTGATACAATTCGTAATATAACCTGAGCATGGCTGGCACAGCAACAGTTAAAACCTAAACCCTAAACCATGTACAGCTCCTCCATGCCCACCTCCACCGTGCACGTGGCCGCCCCAATCAGCACCTCCAGCAGGGTGTCGAAGCAGCCTGTAAACCCTAAACAGCTCCACCATGCTCACCTGGTGGGTCCTCCACCCAGCGCATCGCCGGCCTCAGTAGCACCCTCCAGCAGACTGTCGCAGGCGCATGTAAACCCTAACCCCTAAACCCTAGACTGTTTAAACCATGCTCACCTGTCGGGTCCTCCACCCCGCGCATGGCGGCCCCCATCAGAACCCCCAGCAGGGTGTCGCAGGCGCGCAGGTGGGGGCGCGCATCAGCACCAAAGCACAGATTGCGCAAGGCGAACAGGGCGGCAGTGCGCGTGGCAGGGTGGGGGAGGGCTGCGGCACTGAGCAAGAGCTCGAGCAGGCCTGCATGGGCGTACAGACGGGCTGGGGTGGAAGGAATGCAAGGAGCTAGTGACCTTGTAAGGAGGTTGCAAATGGAACATATTTGGTGGTGCACACACGTTTAGTTTGGTGCGGTTGGAACCTGAGAAAGCTTTTGTGGTGAAGCGTCAGCACCACGAGGTATGGGTAAAAAGTAATCGACACATCATTAAACCAACAATCGCGTGGGGCTGGGCTGGGCCTACCTGGGGTGTGTGGCTGAGGTGGTGGCTTGAGCAGCGCCCTGTGGGTGTGCATGTGTGCCGCCATGTTGGCCAACACCTCCAACAGGGAGGCAGTCCGCTGGTGGTCCCGCCTGTGCAGGAGGGTGTGCAGCAAGGGGACCAGACCAGGGGCCACCGGGGACCGGAGGAGGGCGGTGCAGCCTCCTGCAGCGTGTCCAGGGCAGACGTCGGGTTTGATGAGGTTCAGTGCCAATCTAACGACAGGTGCAATTTGACATGTACAGCGTAGTTGTGTGCTGTGGTCATTACCCCCAAGCGCGCATCTAATGCTCCAACAGCAGCACTTCACACGTACATTGATACCGCCAAAGCCTACCCTTGCTGATCACTCCTCAGCAACTGG
This sequence comes from Heterotrichella gracilis, assembly GCA_032358255.1. Taxonomy (NCBI): domain Eukaryota; class Xanthophyceae; order Tribonematales; family Xanthonemataceae; genus Heterotrichella; species Heterotrichella gracilis. The sequence continues at coordinate 339,263 of JAULBX010007773.1, read as the reverse complement.
CAGATCCCCAGCACCTCACCTTCATCCACCGCCAGCGCCTGCAGCACCCCGGCAGCCAGCTTGAAAGTGGACAAGCCAGCGCCAGACTGGGCCAGTGTGCCCCAGCAACCCGCCAACAGGGAGCCGCTGCCTCCCTCCCCGGCAAACAGCGCCTGCGCCGAGGTGCAACCCGGCAGGAGGTTGCACAGCAGTCCCATGACCTCGTGCAGGATGACGTCATCTGTGGAGCCCAGGCGCCACAGGCTGGAGCACAGCCCCATGATGCCGGCATCGCAGCAGGCTTGCCTGTGTGGGGACAGGTTTGCGTGAGAGGTTCTCAAGTTTCAATTGAATGTAATTTATTGGTTTGTTAACGTATTTCATCAATATATGCAACATTACAGTTTAACGATGTTTCAGACAATTTGGACATCATGTGCGGCATGCCGCATGGTTTTCCTGTATTTGGTTCCTGCAGGTGCTTCAATATAACATAGAATACACAATTACACATTTTGTTGTACTGTCTATTATCCCTGCAGCTAGTCACCCACCTAGCTGGAGGGTTGTCATGCACCAGATGGCGCAGTAGCCCAGCTGACTGAAGCAGCTGCTGGCACGCATGCTGCTGCTGGCTGCCTGCCTGATCCGGCCCCAGCCTTGGATGATTGTGAGGTTGGCAAGGAGGCGCTGGCGGGGATGGACTCTGGTCCACACAGACAATGACCATGGATGCGTCATTTGACTGCACCCGATCTGACCCACAAGGGGCATGGATTTTACCCCCTTGCACCTGCTTGCTATTGCTGGTAGATGCTCCTGTGCTGCAGCAAGCGGATGCATTGCCCAGGAGGAGCACACCCTGCAGGCTTTGGACAGCTGAGCGGCTGCGATCAGCATGCTTCGATGCGCTTGGAACTGAACTGGAAGCCCTCCTGCTCATCTGCAACCGCTTCAGCTTGGCTGCTGTGGAGGAAGCACTTTGCTGTGCTTTTGCACTGGAAGCTGATTGTGGATTTGAATCCAGGGCAGTTTGATGAGGCTCATATGACAGGCGCAGAGTGCCATCAAACAAGGGCCCCGTGGCCAGCCCACTGCACCATGTGTTGCAATCTGAAGTGAGGTGCCGGTGTAGGCTCAGCTGTATGGCTGTGTCCTTTGCAGAAGGGCTGTATGCCAGCAGGGCTCTGAGGGCAGAAGCTGTGGTCACGTTTACCTCCAATTGCTTGGCGCATAGCGCATCTGTATTTGGGCGGTTCATGAAAGACTCTGTGTCCACCGAGCAAGACTGAATGTAGCATTTCACCAGCCCGTCAACCACAAACTGTCCCAAGGCGAGCTTGCTGTGCTCCAATTGGACTTCGACCTCTTGACCTGCACATGCATGCACACAGCTTCATCATCACCACCTCTATACCATGCGTGCTGTCATCTGGATGAGCAAGTGATGCACAATCCATTTCATGGTGACCAATAATGACAGGCAACATTCCCTGCATCACATGTCAGTGTCATGATGTCATGTAACTGCACCAATGGATGCTCTGGTCCACGTGAAAGCATCTTCATAAACAGCAGTGGGCCAGTAACAGCCAGTACATCCCATCGATGTCCCAGACCCCTCAAATTTATAAATCTTGCCAAGTACCTGACTGGTCCAACAGCAGGGACTCGGCATTCTCCTGGGATGTGAAGAGACTGCAGAGCAACCTGCACACCGCTAGCTTTGCCGGCACAGAAGCCAGGGATTGCTCTGCCAACACACAACCAATCGCCTGCAACAGGTTTGGCTGCAACATGCTGTCCATGACTGAAACACCATTTGTGGACGACAATTGACAAGATGGATCTGTCAGGATCAAGTTGAGGTACTCTGACAGGTGAACTGTGGCCTGGGATGATGCTTGCTGCAGCCGTAGGAGTTCTCCAGGCAAAGCTGCATGCCTGGCACTGGTCCACCCTGCCGTTGCATTGCTGTCCAGGGACTGTGTCCAACTGCAAGGGAATGAAGCCCACTGCGCAGCACTGCAGAGACCGCTGACTGCCGCTGAGACGAGGCCTGGGTTGCTGGCTGATGCCGCATGTTCACCATCTGGTTGTACCAAACAGGAGAGGATGAGAGCCACAGTGCCAGCCACTACAGCAGCCTGAGTGGCCTCTGGTGCGTTCCAGTGCGCTGCTGTGCCTTGACTATACAGCCCCAGCTGGTTTGCCAGGTCAAAGACACCCTGCCTCCGCTTGACAATATCCCTGATGTGCAGAAGGTTGGCAAGGCATGGCCAGCACTGCCGGGACTGGAGGAATTGGATGGCAGAGGGTGTGTCGCACGCACATTCTTGCAGCAGGATGGAGCTGGCTGTGCCCAGAATCTCTGGTGAGCTACCACCATCCTGTGGCCAAGGAGTGGTACATCTTAGAGCCTAAGACACTTTGTAGATGTACTGTCTACTGTGAAAATGCCAGTATTTAAATTGTGGAAATCACTTCATTTATTGCCAGAGTTCATTTGGCGCCAGACTGGATTGCACAGAGACTAACCTTGAGAGCTTTCTCCACCCATTTTTGCACGAGTTGGTCTTTAAAGGTTGCAACCTTTCCTGGACATGCATTTGCCTTGAGGATGGCGGTGTAGTGGCTGCTTATGCTTGCGGTCATCGCTGGGTCAGCCGCATCTCCATTTCTACCAAGCGCCAAAACACGTCCTGCTGCTGCCTTCACAGAATCATGCTCGTCGGTGGACAAGAGAACTGCAAGCGCGTGAAAATACTCTGGCCAGCCCTGTGCAGGAGGACACGATGTGAACAGGGCACATCGTTTGCTGCAAATACACTTCAGCTGTACTAGAACAGGTGCAAGGTCATACATGGCAGCTCATTTGGTGCAATGGTGCAGATTGTAAACAAGAATGGTGATGCATTATATGTGATTTCTATATGCAATATCAAATGGATATTGAAATCAGATGCCGAGTTTTCTAGAAGCTATATTTGCAAGGAGCAGGCTCACCTCCACAAGCATCTGGGTGCACAGCGGGGCAGAGTGCAACGAAGCAGCTGCAACCAGACTCCATGCCAAAGACCTGATGTGTGGATTGGCATCTAGCACCAGACGCGACAACCAAAAGCTTCCACTAGCTTCCGACCATGACAAGTCCCACATGGTGGGTGAGCAGCTTGTCACCACCTACCACCAGGGCATTTGCTTTTTAAAACACAGTTTCAATTGGAGTCGTGACAACTTGCCAGTGGCGACCAACAGCATAGGTGCCAAGGCTAGCCTGAAGACCATGAATGCGAGTCGGCAGGCGAGGCCAGCTTCAAGCCTGAAACCAAATGCTCGCATACCTGCTTCACCAGCGTCAGTCCCAGCTTCAGTAGATGCCTGCCATTGCTGCCCAGGCTTTTGGCATTGCTGAAAGGCATGCAAATTGACTGGACCACACAGGGCACACAACTGCACACTGCCTTCTCAAGATCACTTGCATACTCATCGCGCTGCGCACGCAAAACGTCAGCGCAGTGTAGAAGCTGCATTACAACGCTGATGCTGTTGCACTTCATGCCGTAGTCGGCTGATTTGCTTTGAACAATGTCCTGCAAGAGACATGAGTTTTCGTTTTTGATTCACGATGTTTTGGTCTGTTAACAAAACCCATTCGTCACTGGTTCTTTAACAGCATAATCCTGATTGTAGTGAGATCCAAAACTTCTCCAACCCCATAAAAATTTTGAGCAGGCGCCATCGAGTACTGGCCTTCTCATGATGGATAAACCTCGTGAACAAACAGACCACCAGGAATCAGTTATGGAGGGTCGCAATTCCAAATATCAGACAATTAGAAACACTAGCGCTTGCAAAAATCTAATAGCATTAAGCATTAATATTATGAGTGTGCTGGCAATTACCTTGATCATGGTCTCAACAAATGATGCCGTGTCCAGACATGCTTTGACCCTGCCATGACAACAAAAAGAATTTGAAGTAAATTTAGATTGCATAATCCAACGTTTGAATTGAAGGAATACCAACACGACAGCATTGTGACAAGCAGCATGAGTTTACCTACCTGACACAGGAGGAAGCGTCATCTAGGTAACATGCTGAACGCATCAACTGCTCTGTAGTCATGATGATAACCTGTTGTTGTGCATAGAAAATGATAACGAATAAACGTGGCATATACAGTATGGGGCGATGAAGAAGACAAGCCCGAGCATGCAGTGCAGCAGCAAGCAAAGCAGGTGAACAAAAGACATACCCGTTGCAGCCTGAGGTGCAGCACCATCTTTTTGATGTCTCCTGCCACATGAAACTTGTGACCTGTTGCGGGAAGGTTCAGTGGCAGAGCAGCCAACGACAATGAGGTGCTGCTCTCCTTGATCAAAGGGAGGGCATGCTGTGCCATTGCCTGTGCAAGAGCTGACAGCGTATCCGCTGACATTGCCTTGGTGGCTAATACCCTCTCCAGCAACAGGAAAAGCTGCAGCCACAGCTTGTGGTCGTCAATGGTGGCAGGCGCCGTTGACAGGAACCTCTGCAGCACGCCCTGCCAGTGGTTTTCGGCCTGCGCAACCGCTGCAGCTGCGCCCTCTGACACACACAGCACGTGCAGCTGCTGCAGGGCTGAAGCGCACTCTTGGTGGCTGGTGGAGGCAACCACGGCATCCAGCAAGGCAACAGCTTGGTGCTGCACCGACAGGGCTTGAAAGGCATCCATTTTCTTCAGGGGAGGTTCAAGATTGCTTGTGCTTTGCCCTGCAGGAGCACAAGAAAGAATGATCTCTTATCCACACTTGTGGTTCATTGAAGGATATGACAGCGCTGCGTAGCAGAAGCCAATATACATATTTATCCACTTTTAATGATGTATTTAACAAAGCTATTTTCTTCTGCATATGTTGCTGAATTTTGCCGTATGTGCAGATAAATGGATACATTGATATACCTTTGGCCCCACCTTTTGCTACACTACCAGAACCCACGGCTGCAGCCTGCAGGACCTCGTGCTGTGCAATCATATCTACCACGCCGCTGTTCACGGTGCATGCCTTGCTGCTCTGCGCATCCATCCCACCAGCCGATGGACAAGCACCTCCAGTTGCTGCAGACGATGTGGCGGGACAGTACCACGCAGCAGCACCCAGGATGGTGGCCATGCACTGCCTGACAGCTTTCAGTGGATGGAAGGTCAATGGAAGCATTGGCAACAACAATCTGCATGGCACACGCACAACCAATATCAAAGGGATGTTAACATTGCAATCCGCATTGCAATTTGCTTCACCAGCTTGTAAAAACAAAACCATTAATGATTCTTATGTTATTTAAAAATTCTACCTGATGCCATCCTCATAATGCCCTCGCAAAATGGCAGTCTTGACCAACACCTCCAGGATCTCCAAGCACAGCACGTTCATGCTCATGCTCCCCAGGGAGTTTGCATCCAAGGTGTCAGCATCAGCCACCATGCCACGGTATGCTGCCAGACCGTCAGATGTCATTAGCCACAGCGCTTTCCTCTGCAGTGTGTTGACTGGCCAGTCCCCCATGGACAGCATGCCGCATGTGCACTTTGCCGCCAAGACTTTCAACTGCTGTGCTGCAGCTTGGCGGATGCCGCTGGACATTCCTGCAAAAAACGTTGCTTGCCATGTCATAAGTGTAAAAAACTGATGCGATGCAAAAATATATAGATCTTGTACATTTTGTATAGACAAGGCCCCTGTTCAAACATGCCACCAGAACCTGGCAGGCAGTGCGTACAAGGGGGTGGGCGGGGCACTATTAATAAGGATACCTTTCTACTCACCATCATCCAGCATGGTGGCAACCAAGATGCCGTAGTCATCGTCCCCACGTTGGCCATCTTCAGCTGTCTGAATGGTGGTTGACAGCGCTGCTATGCTACAGCGCTGCTGTACATCTCGCCCTGGTGCAGCAGCACCCCCCAACAGCAGCCTGTTGAAAGGGTCAGCCAGCACATGCTGGGGAATGCCCTGCACCGACCTGCCTTTCAACAGGCTACCCCTGAGCGCAGCTGCCCCATCCTGCCGCACCAGCACGCTGGGTGACAAGAGCTTCCTGATCCCCGGGAGGCTGTGGAACCAAATAGCCATGTCTTGGAGCTGCGGGTGGACACTTCTGTCACTGTGCTGCTCCACCATGTGCTCCAACAGCGTCAAGCTTAGGTGCTTCAGCTGGCTTCCGTAGACAGAGTCATTGGCCTTAAGGGCAATACAAGCCTCCCATTGTTGCAGCACGTGAATCATGGAATCAGTTGCTAAGCGGAGGCACGATAGCAGGACTAAAAGGGCATGCCCTTGGGTGTCAGCATCACTCAACCCCTGTTGGATCACGACCCCAAGGACGCCTTGGTCATGCATTGCATCGACAATGTAGCTGCTGGGCGTTGCATACTCCACCTCTGCTGCCATTGCTTTGAAAGCCGCCCGCCTGACTTCACGCGTGCGGTGTGCCAATAGCTGGGCCATCACTGCATTCTGCAAGTCCTTGCATGGTCCTGGAGGTGTACTGGTGCAGATCGCTGCAACAATGTCATGCATGTCTCCACCAATCTGTGATGCCAGAACGTACTCCAGTGCTGACAAACCATCTCGAAGGGACTGCAGCCAATGCTCACCGAGGTCCTGTGGCGGCGACTGGCGCAGATGCCGCAGCACATGGTGGTAGGTGTTCCAAGCAGCCACTGCTGCCATCCCATGCTGGTGCTTTCGTTCTGACTCTGGATTATATTGTGGCAGATTATGGAGGAGCTGGCTGTGAAGCTGAGGTGCACACGCCTGGAAGTACATGTTGCAGCATGCATCCCCAATATACTCCCTCAGGTGCGGTGGCATGCACAGGCTTAGCCTATCTGCTGGAATGTGTCTCCCAAAGAGCACCACAACATGGAGGCAGTTGACAGACGCTGCTTGAATCATGCTGCTGGCCTCTTGTTGCAGCTTGATCGCGCTCCAAAGCGAGGACATGCATTGCCTGCAGAAGGGCTGCACCTCCAGCCAATGGTGCTTGGATGCAGGTGGAAACGCTAGCGGCAGGATGTCCACGAGCAGCGGCAGCAGGAAGGAGTAGCCTGATGACCTGCACAGGACAGCCCATGCACGTCAAAAAGTGCCACATATTATAGGTTCTATGAGGATGAATCCTCGCACACAGTATTTCACATGGGCAATTGCTATTGCAATACTAAGCCAGACCTAAGCCTTAAGACATAGGGCTCCTAACCGCAAAGTCACTGCAGCAGGGGGTAAGCAGAGCAACAAGCAATGTGTTGCACTGCTCAAGATGTGATCAAATGTGGTGGTATCAATACGCACATTGGGTGCTGCAGCAGGCCAAGGCAGCACAAAGTGACGCGCTGCGCAAATGCTGTGACGCCCACGCTGCTGTCACTTCTCGTGCGGGTGTCACAGCTTGGTTTTTCAGCTCCTCCGCTTGCCAGGCAATGCTCAGATGTCGAGGCTAGGGATTCTTTTACGCTGACGATCAAGGATCTCAGCATTTGGAGTGCAAGGTGCTGCACCGTGCTTGGCTGGCCTTTGGGTTGAAGCAGCCTCAGGATGTTTTTCTCAATCTGATGCTTTTGTAGGATGGCTGCAGCTGGCATGTCACGCACTGTAGCAAACGCTAGCTCCTGGACAAGATTGCACCATCAATTAGTAAAATGCCAGCATAGATTCCAACAATATGCTGTGCAGATTTATGCTGCATGGATAAAAAATGCACTGCAATCCTGCTATGCATGGCATTTTAGCAGTTACAAGGCAAAACGCAGCACAGAATGACATCAACTTAGGGCTTAGGGTTTATGGTTTAGTCCCACCTCCAGGGCTGCTGCCACAACTACTTCATCCCCACTGTGCTCAAGCCGCACATTGATCTCAAACAGCATTTGGTCATCAGCGGCGCCTGCAGAGATACAAATACTGGCCGTGATAATGCTGCATGGCGATGTAAATCCACTGAGCACGTTAAAAATATGCAAATGCAGAGCACCATGTAGAAATATTCTTGCGCACCAAGTTGCACTGCTGGCAGTTGCCAGCCCCAAGACACGTCTTTGATGCGGTGGACACGCATGGCCTTGGAGGGAGAAGGCTGTGCAGCGGAGCCCTGCGCATCTGTCCTCCATTCACTTCGGCAATTTGCCCTCGCCAGCCTCTCATCACTGAATTTCATTCCTGCAACTTGGGGTAAATGCTTGGGGCAGCCGGCATTATTGGGAGTAAAGAAACACAGTGCATTACAAGAACGAAATGTGTACAGCACCCCACGAACCCTCACCTTCCCCTGTCCTGGGCGGGCTCAGCGGATTGGTATTGGCTGCAGGACTGCCCCCTACCTTCTGCAAAGGGCAATGCGCTGGTCAGGATAAGGTATGTCAACCGAGTGGTTGTAATGTTGACAGCAGTGCCCATTGCAAATGCACAGCAGTCATGTGAATGCATATATTGTCTCCAGTGAACCACAGACCACCAGACGGGCATACCTGCTGTATTGGGCGCCTGCACAGGGCAGCAAGGACCTGCTCCATACCCAGCTGCACAGGCTCTGCTTTCAATGGCTTCAACCTGTGGAAGGTTTTATCTGCTCCCATGCCCAGCAGCATATCGCACATCCTGTCACCGACCTTTGGGTGTTTCACCAGGGAAGTCAAGGTTTCCACCAAGGAGGTCTCGTCGCTACCTTGGTTCTCATGGCTCAAATAGTCTACAAACAACGCAATACTTGGAGATGTATTCACCTCGAGCAAAACAATTAGGTTCACCCAGATGTTGATGTTACGTTGTCTTACCTATCAAACCTTGCAATAGCTGTGGCGCCAGGCTCATATCACAGGGGTCCACAATGCCATGTGCCATCTTGAACTGTAGACTTGACCAAGACCTGGACCGAACCTCTTGCAGAGGGTGGCCTGCATGAAAGGGATAACTGACATGATAGAAAAATAACCCACAACGTTGACTAGAGTTTACACCCGTTTGCGCACATTGAGGCATGGAACCACCCTCCACTATGCATGCATTAACAAAGGGCAACCCAAATAGGCTCGCACCCAGTTTTGAAACAAGGTCTCGGGACATTGACATTACAGCCAGGCGTGGCAGCCACTCAATGCCTGATCTTAGAGGCCGTTGAACAGCCGCAGTAAATTAAGCTGCTCAGACAACGGCATTTGGGCCGCATGTCCACCTCATGTCCACCGCACTGGAGGATGCACAGTGTGGCACACACCACGGTATTAATTCCAACACTGCTGGCAGCAACTCTTAAGAAGCGTCATGTCTACACGTTTGGCAGCCCTTTCTTCTATTGGGTCGAGAAAGTCCCTGAAAATTGATTGAGGGCATGCGAGTTTGTTGGGCGTTCGTCTTGTTGGGCAAACGTTTACAAATAAGTGTGTTGCAGCCCTGTACAAGGTGACAATAAACTTGACTAAAGGCATCGCGACACCTGTGTAGCTGTTGTACACAGTCTTCCGACTTCCGGCTGCCTGTTGACCAATGCAAGGCCAATGTACGCATGCCTGCCGAGCATCGGCAGGTAAACCCTTCGCAACAACAGCACGTTGCCCAACCTCCTTTGTTCAACCTAGCCGTCTACTGAACGTGCGCACACCCACCGCAAGGCAACGGCGTGCGGTGGGCTTTACACCTCTAGCCAGCACCAGCTACAGTGCAGTTACCACCACCTCTGTACCAACTCCACACAGCGGGTACCACTGGGATGGGACGCCAAGGAGGTTCTTTGAAGGATGGTACTTCAAGGTAGACATACTGTGCGTTGTCAGACCTGCTGGATGCACGCTTAACCAGGGTGTGTGACAGCAACACGCACATCGCCCATTGCAGGTGGCACTGCCTGGAAATGGCCAAAGCTTTGCAATGATGTACTCTATAGAGGATCCGCTGGGGAACAACGTGCACAGTGGGGTGGGCGCTCAGGTATGTACCACACCAGAGCGTCTGTGGTTGGCTCAAGTCTATGCGTTTGGATATGCATGCATATGGTGCCACACATGTGGAGTGCCCACCACACGTTCCACATGCCAGGTGATGGGACCGGAAGATGGATACATAGTGCAATACTCTGATGACGTCACGTGCTTCTGGGCAAAGCGCAACGAGCTGGCTCTTGGGGCAGTTTTCAACACAACCAGCGCGGTCCTCCCAGCCCCAAACTCGCTGAAGCAACCACTGGCACCGGTAACCTCCGCACCACTTTGTTGTTTCTTGTCTTTCTCAGGACACTGCGCCATTGCAATATATCAAATTTCTGCTTTTGTATGCAGGATCAATTTGACAGGGATGTGCAGCATGGTTTCCAGGCAAGCAGCACCTGGCACCAAGGTTGGTGACCCTAAACCCTAAACCCTAAAAATCAGCTGCTGAGTTGCTTGCACTTGTCAATGGTGACTTGGACACTGACCTCCCAATGCTTGGCCTGCAGGGTCACTCATTGCACAGGAGAAAGGCGCCACAGGCAACCTGCCATCCACCACCAACTCGTGCAGGTATTGCCCGGTGGCACACGTTGTGGCGACACCTGGCGCCATGCACACTCCAATGCTGGAGCCCACTGCGGGTTCATGATGTTTGTCTTTGTTTGCCAATGACAAACGTGCAATGTGGCACCACCTAATGCCGACTGTGTGCCATGATGGCCAGATGGGCGTTTTCTGTGAAGCCGGTGTATGGGTGGGGCAACAGCGGCACTTCACAGAAATCGACTGCTGGCTGGCTGGCGGTGCTGCCTGTCTTTGAGCCACATTGGCAGGTGCGCAGCGCATCTGGGGCACAGTCGGCTGCAGTTTTGCATGCATGTGGGATGAATCGCAAAGCACATGGCACACAAGTTGACCCAATGCAACAATAGCATTACAACTCAATCACAATACGCACCCCCCCACACAATCACACGCACTGTTTTTTGGTTTCTGCCAGGCTAAACTGTACACTAGAAAAATTAAATGTCCTTTACAAAATACAGTATAAGTCTTGTGCTTTTAATCTCACTTATGTAAGAATGGTGCCCCCATGGCCGCAACCTGCAGGTGATGATGGCGCATGGGCTCGCCAGCGGGTGGGTGGAGTGGGGCGGGCAGCGCTACGAGTTCAGCAACGCCCCCTCCTACTCTGAGAAGAACTGGGGCGGCGGGTTCCCCAAGAAGTGGTTCTGGATCATGTGCAACACCTTCATCAACCAGCCAAACCTGAGCGTGACGGCAGTAGGTGAGCCACAAAAAGTCTATAGATGCATCCTTTTAAGAATTGCCATGGGCATGAACATCTGCGTAAAGGTTGCTTTAGGTTGTTAGAACAGGTTCACAGTTTAACGGCTGTGGGTGTGCAATACAGGCGCGCGCAGGGGCCTCCTTGGAGTGCCTGGGTTTGAGGAGGATGTGGGCATGGTGGGTGTGCACTACGAGGGGGAGTTCATCGAGATGGTCCCCTGGAAGGGGGAGGTGAGCTGGGATGTGGAGCCATGGGGCAGGTGGGTGGAATGGGAAGGGGTGGGGTGTGGTCTGAGGCATGCCATTTCATCTTGCTCTTATGCGCATTGCATGGGGTCAAAAGGAAGGTGGAAGAGACACTGCGGGTGATTGTGCTGTGCGCCACGTGACATGCATCCATTGTTGTTTAAAACCACATGAAGTATGCTGTGTGGGTGTTGATGCTGGAGGTGGTTGGCCACTGTGGTGCAATCTATTGTATCAGCTTCCTTGTAGCACCAATGCAACAGGTATTCACCCTCAAACACAGCAAACCTGCACTGCCATGTGTCCCGTGCAGTTGGAAGATGACCTGCAAGCGCGAGGGGTATGAGGCTGTGCTGGAGGCCAGTACAGCCATGCCTGGCACCAAGCTGCGGGCACCCACCGCTGATCAGGGGCTGGCGCCGCTGTGCAGGGATACCTTCTTTGGAAAGGTGCAGCTCCCTGTTTGCTTGTGTTGGTGGGGGATTGTGTGATTGCCTGCAGATTCAACCCAGGGCAACGCCAAACAACAACAACAAAAGTATCGACTGTATTAATTAATGGGCAAACAATGCAATCAAAGCATGGGGGTCACGAGAAATTGGCGGGAGCTTTTCAAAACCTTCACAAGTGCATCTCTTCAAGGAATTGCTGAGTAAATTTGTTTACTCGTGTTGGCCAGGTGCATCTACGGGTGTGGCGGGTGGACCGGAGCGGCGTGCGCGCCGGGACGCCACTCATCGATGCAACCAGCGAGACAGGTGCGGGTCTGGTCTACCAGCCGGGCTAGATAGACGTGGTACAATGCTCCTGCATGGAATTGACAGTTGCGCGTCATTGCCTGGGGATGCGGACCGCATGCTGCTATGTTGCTCTCGATGGATGCAGCATCACGATCGAGTGCACAAAATGCCTGCGCAGCCAGCCCGGCAACCCTAATTCCTAGCAACTCAAACCCTATACCATCCCCTGTCGTGCTTGTGCAGGTGCACTGGAGGTGGGTGGCGGCCCCTGGTGGGACGCGTGGCGGTGCAGCTCCCAGATGGCGGAGCCAGCGCGCACCATGCTCAACCTCCCCTTGGACCTGGATGCCCTCTCCTCCCTGCTGCCCAGCCCACTGAAGCCGCCGGGGCTGTAGTGCGTGGGTGGTTGGGTAGTCAGTGCAGGAGTTGCCACTGCCATGTGATGGTGTGCATGCGGGATTTGCCCAAAAACGGTGTTTTTGGGGCTGGAATTGCGTTGCTGGGTGGGTGGGGATGGATGCCGGTGTTCAATTGGGGAGGTGTAGGGACAGGGTGGGACCATAGTATGTGCTGGGCTGTAGGTTGGGCACTGTTGGGTCGTAAATTCTGCGGCGCGTTGATCAATCAGGACATTGTTTGTGGAACCACAACATGTCGAACATGCCTTTCGTCCGTCCAACTTGGACGATGCATTTTTGTATTGCGCTACCGGTAATTGGAGTTGCAACTGGAGCTAACCTAGCCGACTGGCTGTTGGTGTATCTTTTGAAACAACTGCAACGCACATTAACGTTGATGTGTTGGTCCCCAGAGTATGGACTACTGGTGGGCCATGGTATAAATATGTTTCACACCTATACGTCAGGCAGAAAGCATTGCGGCAAGTGGCTGTCTGTGGCAGTGCATTGAACATGTGCATCTGATTCAACACGAGCAGGTAATTGCCCAACATCCACCCCACACATTCACACTAGCCGCCGCACTCCCTGTAAACTCCACTTGCTGGCACCCACCCACCCTATACTCATCTTTTATAACCTGCTAGGAAACTTTCCCCTTTGAACTGCCGTAGTGCTCTGTCTCACCTCTATTGAGATCCCCTTCCTTATGCCCACCATTCCCTTTTTCCAACGCAAAATTCAAAAGCGTGAGGGTGGAGGCCGCCTTGCCTTGGTCATTACTGCAAGCAATGGACCATATAGACCCTCTCTAGCAAACTCCATCCCAAAGGTGCTGGATTACGGGACCCAATTGGACCCCTACCGCGGCTTCCCCAGCCGAGCTTTTCCCCCGCGCGGCAAACCCTTGATAAGGGGTCCATGAGAAACCCTAACAACAACTTCCCCACGGCTCCAGGACTCCCTTAAATTGGGGTGGTCCATAGCCACTTGCGCTGCTCCGCACCTGGTGCCATCTCAGTCACGATGAACAGAAGCCCAGACAGCAAGTATAGACAATCAGACTGCCCCGCTGGAGCCCCACACTGATGGGAATGGTCACAAGTCCTGCCACCAACCCTTCCCTAGGGTTCTTGGGCACCCTTGAGTCTGCGGAGCTCAGCTGTGGTGCTCCTTGGCAGGCTTCTCTTGCTCCGCAAATAGCGTCCCGCCCTTTCCCACCGATTGACTGGAAATTCCCAACCACACCCTTCCCCAGGGCTCAACTGTGGTGCTTCTTGGCCAGCTTCTCCTGTTCCGCAGTCAGCGCCATCTCGGTAATGATGAACAGCAGCCCCGACAGCAAGTAGCAGGTGGGTACGATCAGCATCGCCCGCTGCAGCCCCACTTTATCCGCCAAATACGCCACCCCCAGGGGACCAAAACCCCCCACCAAGTTGCGGATGCACAGGTGGAGGGCGGAGGCTGAGGAGCCCATGCCAGGTGGCGACACCTCCCGCACCATGATGGCGGAGGGGGCCCGCCAGGCCTCGGAGAGGGCAAACCCCACCAACAGGGCTGCGAAGGAGTGGGTGTAGTCAGGGACCAGGAGGGAGGCGGCCAGCATCGGGGCGGCCATGATGGACGCGCCTGCGGCAGGGGTGGGATAATATCAATCGCATTATGTGCAGTGAAACCATTACTAAATGCCATTTGCTGCCATGCGGCAATGCGGTAATGGTTGTCCCTGTGGCGAAGGGAGGAAGTGGTGGGAGGTGGGAGGATTGCGGGTGGTGGTGGTAAGGAATGTGGACGAAAAAGGGCTTCAAGCCAGATGCGCATGTCTCAGCGATGGGCCCAAAGGGCGAATGCAAAATCTCAAATGTGTTCACATCACATTTGGCATTGATGCCTCCTCAACCCCCCACCCCCCACCCCCCCACGCACCTGCTGTGAGCCACGGCCTGCCCCCAACCTTAGACATGTAGTCCCCCAGCAGCCCGCTCCCCACCCCGCCAATGATCCCCCCCACGGGGATCACCAGCGCCAGCAGCGGCGCATACACATCCGACGACAAGTCATACACCCGCTGGTAGAACGTGGACTGCCACGCAATGAGCGCCCAGCTGCCCACGTCGTTCACAGCAGCAGCCACCGTCAGCATCTGAAAGGCGGGGGAGCGCATGAGGGTCCAGAGGCCCGAGGCGGAATCCTTGGCACCCTGAAGGGCTACCACGGCTGCGGGTGGCGGCTCCTCCTCGTTGCGGAGCTTGGGGCTCTCCAGGGAGGGAGCGCGGTCGAAGCGGTCGGTGGTCGAGCGGTTGACGCTGCGCGGGCGGCATGGATAGTTAGAGCTTCAGGGTTCAGGATCGTTAGGGTTTAGAATTGTAATAGAGATGTGCTTGGGGCATTGTAGAGCAGTTGACGCTGCGCACATGTGGGCTGGGTCCTTAACCAGCCAGCAACAAAAGGCGCAGAGAGGGGCACAGGAGTAAAAGTTCCACCCCCCTGCATGGACAGGGTTTTAGGTTTGTAGGGTTTCCTGCTCACCCGCGCGTGAAGGGGTTTGTGAACCTGCTCGATGACAGCGGGTCCCCCAGCAGCGACCGCTTTGCCCTCGGCTCATCCACCGTCAGCAGGCACAGCACCGCAATGGCGATCCCAGGGGGCCCCAGCCAGTACAGCAGCTGGCGCCACGACTCGGAGCCGCCTCCCAGGTTGATGCTGAAGTTGTAGTCGTAGATGGGCGTGACTGCAGCCACGTCCCCCACTGTGTAGAGGATGGACATCTTGGAGGGGTCGAGCTTGTCCAGGGGGACCTGGGGTGGGGGGTGGGGGGGGGTTGGGGAGTGATGGTGAAAGTAAACAGAGCATGGGCAGGGATTGTCAGGGGAGTGCAGCGGTGGGCATTTGGGTGGGGTAAGAGTGCATCGTGTGCTGGTGTGACTGTCGCCTTGTCTCCACTTGTAGAGGATTAATTTTGATCCTTTCCATAATTTCATCCACATACAAGCATGCGCATGGAACAAGCAGAGTGACAGGAGTGGTTACAGACAATGGGCGCCCTCCTCGCACCATCTTGATTGCCACCGCCCCGTCCGTCAGCCCCAGCTTGGTAGCCAGTATGACCACAGCGAATGACAGCGCCCGGCCCACATAGATGGCCACATTGTATGCAGCCATGGCCAGGTTTTTCTCCCGGGGGAACAGCTCGGGGATGAGGCTGAAGCAGATGGGGTTTTGCACAGCCTGGGAGACGGGGAGAGGTATGAATGCAGTGTTTCACCAGGGTTTACTTGGCAGTCACGTGAAGCGTGCCAGCATAAAAGGAGGAGACGCGTGGGGTCTTGGTGGACGTGGTGAAGAGACAGGAATGGGTGCTGTTTATAAATTGATTAACTTTTTAGATACCTACGCATTTAATGGATGAATTATGGACACCATGCCGGACTACAAGTGTGGTGATTTTATAGAACAGACTGATTCTCCGTCAAAACGCGCCAGCCAGGCCGTTCCCTCACATATCCCCGCCATTCCCTCATCTCGCCCTGCCCAGTTACATGTCCCCGCCCATTTAAGGTTATATGTCCCTGCCAAGATTTAGCCACAGCCATAGGGAGCCCAGCATAGTTGCGACTTCCTAGTCACAAGTACACCCACACCCCACGTCAGGTGCACATCCCCCTACCTGCGCTGCTGCAAAGCCGATGCGCGACAGCAGCAGATCGTTGAAGCTGTGCGCCTGGGAGGCAGCCATGGTCAGCACGCTCCAGAAGGCAAGGCCAGCGGCCAGCAAGCGGGGCCGGTCCACCCGATCAGCCAACAAGCCCATGGGGACCAGGGCCACTGCATAGAGGACCTGCGGGGATTGGAAGCAATTGAGCTACTTCAATAATTACAAAACATGTCGATTATCTGCGATGTTGTGCAGACTATCAACATGTTTTGGCAACCAAGAAGCCTACAGGAGCCACTGCACGGGGCAAGGGGGATTCATACATCACATAACATATAAAATGCATGCCCGACGAAAGAATACCCAAGTGCGTTATGTTTGGTAGGACAATAGGGCAGCGCATCGTGGGGAGGCCCAGAGCCACATGGGCCGACCTGGCGCTACGTGATTGAACTGCGTTGACACCGCCAGTGCAGAGATGGTATAAGCAGCGTCAGGACACGGCTGGTTGGCGCAAGCCATGCAGGACTGACTGCTAATCTGGCTTTTTGCTGGACCGCATGTAAATAGCAAATGTAACATATAAAACGGGAAGGGCGGCGGCACCCGCGTGTGTGGGAGAAAAGGTGACGATTAATTACCACAAGTGAAGTATTATTTTGGTCAACCAGCGCTTTGGCAAGCCATGGCCAGGAGGCTTTGATATATTTGAAAAATGTTACACTGTGCACCTCCCTGTTGTGGTCCCAGCCCGCAGTGAGCAGCGCGCCCGGGTTACCCGTCAGTTTCACATCCTCGCTGACCGTGGTTGAGGGGTGTGGATTAGGGCTAGGTTTTAGGGTTTCATGTTTTAAGCCCGCTGTGAGCAGCGCGCCCTCAATACCTGACAGATCCAGACCCTCATTGACCAAGGTCAAGGGTTTAGGATTAGGGTTTAGGGTATCATGTTCTCACCGTGTAGCCAGCTGTCAGCAGGGCACCCTCATTATCTGACAGGTTCAGGTCCTCACTGACCATAGGCAGCAGGGCAGGCAGCGCAAAGCCGGTGGTTGAGTGGTGCAGGTAGCTGACGCCAAGCACCAGCAGCGCCCAGAATGTGCCGATGTCAGGCTCATCCTCGGACCGCATGATCTGCACCACGAGGGACGCGGCATGGAACGCTCAACCATATGGTCACCGGCGAGCTAGTCTTGGTCATCCATGTGGAGTTCGCTTGTGTGTAGTTGCTACGCGTGAACTCCACTAAGAGCTCCAAAATTGCACCCGGGTAAACTCTATGCACACGTGCACGAATGAAGCATGGCTCACAGCTCAAGACAGCTCAACCATATGTCTTGTGGCATGTACCGCAAGATATGGATGCTGCTGTAAATCGCACGCTATGCACTGTGCAATCCTCCTATAACCCAGTGTTTCCATGTTGGCTGCCTGTTGCGGTTGCCAAGCGACGGCTTTCAATAATGTGCACCTTCATGCACCTGCCCTACCTGTCCTGTGTTCCCTTGCTCCGGGAAAGGCACGGTGTTCGCCCCAGCGGTGAAGTTTATCTGCACATACTGCAGGGCCCCGTCTGCCGCGTCGGGCCCTGGGTCAGCCCCCGCGCTGGCTGGCGCTAACCCTAAGGGTTGCTGCTGGTCACCGTTGGCCGGGCTAGGGTTTGCGCTAGGGTTGGGGTCGGTAGGGCCGTCGAGCTGGGGCTGCGCTGCGAAGGTGCCTTGGCTGTCACTGGCTACTAAAAGTCTGTGCCTTCTGCCAGTGGGGTGCCTTCCCAGGCAGGGGTGGGTGGGGTGGGCGAGGGCAGCGCCCTTGAGAGAGCTGGCTGTGAGGCGGGTTGCTCTGTGGAGGGGTGGCAGGGGTGGCTGCCAGGGCGGGGGCTGGTTCCTGCCTGGTTTGACCTCGTGGGAGGTTGAGAGGGCACACGGGCAGGGGTCCTGCACAGTTACCAAAGGGTTTCAGGGGACCTATGTGGCATGGAGAATATGTGCTGTACTCGTGCAGCTTGCGGAGCTTTAACTACCACAAAAAGCAACTATTTGAAGAGTAGTTCACACTTAAGCACAGGGACAAGCAGGTCGGCTCCACATAGGGTGGGTGGCGTTCGGTACTGGGCCGTGTCTGGTGCCAAGGGGCAGTACCTGATGCACAGGGGCCACTCGCAGCATACGAAAGCGTCCAGCACGACTAGGGCGCACCCCGGGTGCTGTCCCTCGCTTGCTCAAACCGCTGCTGCAAGCTCGCGCTCCCGGTCCCGGCGTTTGCTGCATGCTATCATGGCGAACGCTGGTCAAGGGGTGTGCACAGCGGCCGGGCCATGGGCATATGTATGCATGCACTGCCTATTGCCTGGAAGCTGCCCTCTGCACTGCCTGACGCTGCACACTACAGAGTAAAGTGGGGATATGTCACGCTAGCAACACAAACT
The DNA here is from genome assembly GCA_032358255.1 of Heterotrichella gracilis. Lineage (NCBI taxonomy): Eukaryota > Xanthophyceae > Tribonematales > Xanthonemataceae > Heterotrichella > Heterotrichella gracilis. Next base: position 320,569 of record JAULBX010007773.1, on the reverse strand, counting down.
AGGCGGAGATGTACCCCACTCCTTTTTGGACCTGCACGACTCAGCGATAATGCAGGCGACTTTCGAGATAAATCGCAGAGAATGGGAGGTAATTTAATTTACCTAATAAATCAATTATCAAGGAAAAGCTGACTTGTGACTCATGAGAGTGCATGAGAATGAGGGTGTGCTGCTACCTCATAAATTGCAGAACAAGGGTTTATAGTAAAAGAGGGGTAATTTCGTGTATAATATTTGAATAGCACAATTTTCCATATACTCGTTACAAGAGCGCCTGAGCACTTGTGGCGTGCTCCACTTACCCTACGAAGAATCAGTAACTACGGCACCCGCCACACGTGGCCCATTGTCTTGACAAAGTTGACCAAAAATGTTTTCTTTGAGCTTCCACTTTTGAACTTCCAAAAACTATTGGCGGGGAACCGCATGTGCTTCACTTCACCCAGGCACTGGTCAGGGTTCCAGTTCCCCTCTACCCAAACACACTGCACTTATCACAGGCACTGTACTGGCTGCGCCTTGGCTCTATGCACTGTCCAGGAAGTCGTTCATCTCGGTTGTGGTCCTGCCATCCTCACCCTTGAACCCCTCGAACATGTTCTTTAGGGTATCCACAATGGCACTCACGTTAGCGTCTGGCTGAGAACCTGCTGCTGCAGCTGACACCGTCACAGACACGCTTGCATCGCACTTGGATTCAGGCTTGGGCCCCACGAGGAGGCAGTGGTAGTCCCCTTCTTCGGCTGAGAAGTACCACAGGTCGACCCCCTTGCTGGCCAGCTTTGGGGTCCACTGCTCCACGAGGGGGTCCAGCTTTGTGGCGATCCACTCGTCCTTGTCCTTAATGCACTTTTTCAGGGAGAACATTGACGGGAAGACCCACAAGCCTACAGAAATTACCACACAAAGAAATAAACAGCTACACGGCCTGTCCTTGAGCAGGTGGCAAGTGAAAGTGGCAAGTGAAGGTCCTTTGAGGAAGAAAGTAAAGCGCATTGCCCTCCTGTGCATTGTTTCCATACCTGCCGCAGTGACGTATGGGTCACCCGCACCCCCTCGTGGCACATAGGCAAACGTCTTCTTGCAGGCTTTGACGAAGTCCTTCCAGGTGCCTGGTTCCAGGAGTCCCACCAGCTTCTTGGGGAGTGGCTTTTCAGTGCTGTAGTACATGGCATTGCCCCAAGCCATAGCTACGAAGGCCTCTTCGGACACGTGGTTGACGGGCCACGGCATCTTGTATGGAGTTTGTGGTGCGGTGACAACCTGCACTAGCGGTGCATTAGCATAGCGATGGCAAGAAAGGGTCTATGGTGGTGCGCCCCCATCTTGCAATATACTTGCAAGAATGCTGTTCCTCTATAACCCATCGCCATATCGGCTCTAGCTATAACTACTTTAAAAGTATTTAGACATGCGTTCAAGCGTTGGTATGGACCTGCGCTGTGTTGTACAGGCTTAAACCTGCTCAATATCCGCACACATGCCGTCCAATGCGGGCTGATTCCCTACGTCGCATCGTGCCATAGCCGACGTCCAGAAAGGAAACTCGAGCGTTTAACACCCAAAATTCACCCGCAAACCAAACTACCTATTGTGCTTGTTGTGTGGGTGATGGCACGTCCCCGGCGTAGTCCCAACCTGAAAGCACTGGTGTTTGAATGCAAGAGTACACTGCGGGATCAACTCCCCTGCACAACCGTCTCCCGAGAGGCAAGCACGAGTACGTTGTTTCCTCAAAAGCCTCACAAAGCGTTTCACAAGTTTGATTTGCTTTCGGAAGTGCCCCCTGGGGTCCCATTGGCGAAAGGGGCGTACTGTACTAACAGCAGGGGAACTGCTGGACCCAAACCCACCAACCACATGACCGTCACACTTTGAAAGGGTTGACTGCCCCACCTGAGGAGTCCTGAACGACGACTCATTTTTCCCGCCTACTATCTCATCTTAATTTCTTCTGTCTTGTCGCTCTAGACTAGACTCCTTTGTGCCACGGGATGACCCATGAATTGCAATATTGGGGACTCAGTAACTTGCACTGTGGCCTACAGCGGGCAAAGTTGCAGTCGCCACATTAATCTTCTAATGAGGTAGCAACAGAAGGCGGTTTTTCCAGTTACTGGCTACTAGCCTCTCGTGGCATCCGAGAGGACAGCACCTGGCACCTGTACAGTTGCCCATGACCTGCCCCAGCAAGACATATTTGATTGTTGAAAGTTTTATGCTCACACCAGGATCAAATACGATAAAACTCAAAGTTGGAACGTTTACTAAATACAGGTAAATTACTGGCAAACAGAACTTGCTGCCCGCATATGAAAACATCGGCAGCAGAGGTCACAGATAGCCTAATTAGCAGTGATCAATCTGCAGCGCTGTGCGTGGCCATGTGATACAAGGGCAGCTCCCAGTCTGCAGAACGTCCACCAGTTGCCGGCACAAACACCTCCCACGCACACCACACTCTGGTTCAGCCCCCTGCCCGCTGCCCCAGCGGAGATGCACGACACACCAACAGGTAGCCCCTGCTCCCATCAAAGGGCCTGAGTAGAGGAGCTACACCCAAAACACCCCAGACCCCATTGCCCAGCATTGAACGCACTCCACCTGTGGCTGCCCCATCATTGCGCCTGGTGCCAAGCCTGTCCACCTGTGCTGATCATGTGGGCACTCGTTGCCATGCGGGCAAGGTAGGGGTGCATCTGTGCTGCAAGCTCGCTCCATACCAAGAGGTATGAAGAAGAGCCTCGTCTACATGCCCCATCTACCGCGCCTAGTGGCGTTTGCGCCCGCAGTACCCCACAGCCCGCCGCGCCCCATCATCGCGCCTGGTGCGCGTTAGCGCTGTAGTCCCGCTTCAGACTACAGAGCCAAGTAGAAGAATGCACTCCACCACAGCCGCAGCCACCCACATCGCACTCCACCACAGACAGCCCCGCGCCCCATCATTGCCCCCCTTGGTGTGAGTTGGCGCTGTAGTCCCGCTCCAGCCTGGCTAGATCATACACCTGGCGCATGTTGCCCGTGGTGTTGAGCCAGTCGCGGAAGTAGGCCTGGATGGTGTTCTGCAGCTCGCGCTTCTTGTTCTCGTCCAGGGCAGCCTGGGGTGTGCAAGGGGATATGGGTGGGTAGGGTCTATTGGGTGTGGTTGGGGTGTGCACGGTGCTGGAGAGGAGATTTGACCGGGCGCTGGTGTATGTGGTGGGGCGAGTAAAGTGCAGGGGCAAGCAGAACCCAGGGCCGTGGAAAATATGTGCACTTGCCAGGGTAGCCCATGTGCCTATTTCATTATACAAGGAATTGCACACAAAAAAAATCGTGACACAAGGAGATACACAAAAAGAAGGGAAAGCTTTTCAAAATCACGTACCGCCTTGACCGCGCCCCTCAGGTCTGCGGCCGCCCTCAGCTTGCGCTGCCTGGCCCCCTCGTACTCTGACGGCAGGGTGAAGGGGGAGGGGGGCCGGCTGGAGGAGGCTGCGTCGCTCACGCTGGCAAACATGCTGCCAAGGGAGTCACCGGTCCACCTGCATGCGCACCAGGGCATTTCAGTTTAATGGTGGGAGTTTGGAGGGCGTCAGTTAGGGAGTTATGAATTCATGAAATTACATGGGAATGGAGGTAATATGATCTCATGTGATTGAATGGGAATTGGGATGGTAGGAACAGTGGGGCCAGACATGGTGTCCCAGGAGTTGCTTCAACTCCCTGCTGTTCCTACCACTAGAGCTCTGCAACAGCGCAGCCACAGCTGTGCAGCAGCACCCACATGATCGGGAACACCCAGGTGGGTTGTCTAGGGTTTTGTTGCTCTGAGCACCTAGGGTTTTACGGCGCTGAGCATCTAGGGATTTATTGCTCTACTCATCTAAGGTCAAGCCACCCACCTGACAGGAGACGCCGAGGTGGGCGGGCCGCCGCTCAGCGCGCCCGCGCCCCCCTGGAAGGGCACCGCAAAGCACATGAACTTCTCAGGCGGGAGCAGCGTGACCGCCGGGGTAGGGCTGCTGGCCCCCACCCCCGCCGTGGCCTCGGGCGCCGTCGAGGACGGCCAGCCGTTGGCCGAGGTGGGGTGCGTCATGTCATCGCGCACCAGAGTCACCGGGCAGTCCCACTGGTTGGGCTCGGGGCGCACCCCCGCGGCCTCCATGTGCGCTGCCAGGCGCTCGTAGCCGGAGCAGTAGGGCGCCAGCTGACGGGATGGGAGGGGCGCGTCAGCAGGCAGTAGATTGCCATGGTTTTTTGATGCTGTGGTTTTGGCATGGTTACAATGACTTAAGGTTGTTAAGGTCTAGGGTTTAGGGTTGGGCTCAGGGCGCACCCCTGCAGCCTCCATGTGCGCGGCCAGGCGCTCGTAGCCGGAGCAATAGGGCGCCAGCTGGGGAGGGGCCAAGAGGTAAAATCAAGACATGCCTTTCATATAAATTCTCAGAGAATGTATGGCCAGGGCATAGCAGTGAGCGAGCGGCACGCGCATGGCTTGCTATTATTTAGGCAATATAACCCTCAACTCAGTGCGTCAGTGCATCCAATGGTGCATTTATGCACGCACTGAAGGTGAAGGAATGGCAACAGCATCTCAGCACGCAGGTGTGGGTATGCACCTCCAGCAATGGTAGCCAACACCTCCTCGTTGGCAAATCCTACCTCGATGAATCGGTTGTCCCCATACAGCACCGGCGGGTGGTTGACCCCCAGGTAGAACACGCAGTCCCTGCAGGAGCTGATGCACACCCGCACGCTGGCAACCATCACCTGCACACCACCACGCGCACGCTCAACACAGGGGCAAGGGTAGCAGTTAGTGATATAACTCATGGGTAGACCTCCATCCACAGTACAATCCCATGGATAAGCCAAGCAAAGCAGCTTTTTTGGGCCCGCATGTCGCGCATTTGACATCCTTTATCAAACCCACCAGGTCCAGAAATAAGCGGACTATGATGTATTTGCAGCGCTCCCGCTGCTGCAGCTAAAATGATGTAATGGCCCCTGCCCAAATGCACCGAATGAAAATCATGCCCGCTGCCCTTTAGGTGGTCCTGCTATGCACATGCATCAGCACCAGCTGCCCCATCAACATCCTAAGGGAGTCTAAAATTTCACAATATGGGTAGATTAATCAACCCGTGCAAGGCTGGCTCTCCCTGGAAACATCTGGCCCGCCGCCGCAGCTGCACGTTTCCCAGTTCTCCACAACCACCATGCGCCTACTATTATCAAACCAGTACAGACTCTGATTGATCTTACTATCCCTGGGATCAGCGCGCACCTGCACATTTTCGCAGTTCTCCACCACCACCATGCGCCCCACCGCGCCCACCACGATGGTGCAGTCAGTGCAGTAGCTGATGCTGCAGAACTGCGCGGCGCCCAGCGCGTACACGATGGCGTCGTGGCAGTCAGTGACGCACACTGTGCCCCCCGCCAGGTCATCCTCCCCCTTCACCACAGTGGCCTTGGTGATGCCTTGGATGGCCACCTCGCCGGGGGTGGACGCGGCGTCGCCCAGCCAGCGGTTGACGAACCAGCCCTTGGGGCTAGTGGCCATGGGCTCTGTGGGCACACCCGCACACAGGCAACTTCAACCATTGCAAACTGAGTACATGTACTCGCTCTGATTGCCATGACATTGTGGACTTAAAAGGCACACCCGGCAACAAACCGGTTTAAAAATGCCGTTACTATGTATTCCTATTATTTTTTTGTTATTATTCATTATCGGATCTGACTATATTTGATCAGGAATCTGATGCGCTGGAACTTGCACAACTAACTACCAACCAACTCAAGACAGCACGGCGCACGCTTTACCCGCGTCTGACCCGCGCCATTACCGTTCATTTCCTTCTTAGTTCATGTCAAATGAAAAATTGTACATCCTGTAAACTGCATTTCATGGCACCATGCGCACCTGGCCCCGCATCGTTGGCCGCCGCTGAGCTGATGTGGCCCGCCAGCCATTCCGCCACCGCCGCCAGGGGCGCGCTCGAGTCCTCGCTGCTGTCATCTGCATTGAAAGCGGGCGTGAACAGGCTGAGGCGGGTGGATGGATCCGTGAATGGGGTGCCACAGACCTCCATGGGGCTTCCATCACCCTCCCCCCCCCCGCCGCTGGGCTGGACCACGGCCACCAGCACGCTCAACCTGGCAAAAATGAAAAGGAAATCGTAAAAATTTCTGTGATGATTAGGCATATGCGGGGCAAGCTGGCTCTGACGCTGGAATGCATGTAAGGAACTGCTCAATGCGTACGCCCATGTGGGGAGCGAAGAATAGCTGGCGCGGCGATATCGGGTGGCAGTTGCACTTTCCAGCTGAGAGATGGGCTTTGCTGCTGCTGGATTGGACCACAGCCACCAGCACGCTCAACCAGGCCATAGAGCTTGTGCTGTACATATGCACTCGGGATGACTGCCAATTTGGCTGTAACTACGCATGCCCCAGACAGGGACTGATGTACTACAGCTGGCATAGCGATGCAATATGGCAGGGGGTGAGTTTCAGGTTTGGCTTCCACCGGCGCAGCCCCATCCGCTGCACCGACCTCACCCACCAAATCCAGCTGCGTGGATATGCGTATTCCTTATTTCTGCCCTGCGCTGATGCACCCTGCCCCACCTGTCAAACTCCGACGCGCGGATCTGCCCATTGTTGGGCTTGGCTGGTCCAGGCGGTTGGTCCAGCAGCAGGTGCAGCAGCTGTTGGCTGTGGCGCTGTATGAAGTCCAGGAAGCCCGCCAGGTGCTGCTGGTGCTGCTGCAGGTGCAGCTGGAGCGACTCCTGGACCTGGTGGTGGTTGCGGGTGCGCTGCACGGGGGCTGCGGGAAACGCGTGGGTTGGTACATGGTGGGTGGGCGGTGTGCCAGCACCATAAGGCTGGCTTGCCCAATAAGGGATTTGCAGGTCCCTTGTGAGTTGTGAGCATGATCCAGCTACAATTCAGGTAGCTGGTGTGTCAAGCCTAGGTGGTGCCAGTTGCAAGGGTGGTTATGACCCAGTACACTCCCATGTACCACGTCTTGCCTCATTCAGCAAAAGGTGGGAAGTCGGGCAACCCTTAAAGGAGACAAACAGCACGCCCTTTGGGCTCTTACCTGCATTGTTGAAAGGGTTGCGGTGCTGCTGCCGGATGGTGGGGGACGTGGGTTCTAGGGGGCTGAGCGACAGCGGGGAGAAGTCATGACTGTTAGACCCCCCTTGCGCGGGCCAGTGGTCCGCGGTGTCTGTCCGCTGCGACTGCCGCACATACACTTGCGCAAACAGGAACAGGGCCAGGGCGTGTATGTCAACCGCTGTGTTTTCAGTGTCCCCTGCACACACATGGCCAGTAAGAGGGGGTGTGGCAGCTATGCGTGGACACTAGGGAAGCATGGGTGCCATACTTGCCTTGTCGTGACGACGTTATCCGGCGCCCAGGCTCCGAAACCGCAACCAGCGTATCAATGACGATCTGCAAGCAAGCACAGCCCGTTTACCAACTGGGCATTTCCATGGCTTGCATCCAGTACTGCAACTGGCGCTCAAGCAGACCTGTTGTTCACAGCAGAACCCACCTGTAGGTGCTGCGTATTGATGTCTAATAGCTTTGCAGCAGCCTGTGTGTTGATGTATCCTGCAAGTTTGACAGCGGGTAAGTGCCCTTGCTGAGGTGCATACCCTTCCCACACCACCCATACCCCACCCAATGCTTCAACAACAAGGATCGCAAGCTGAACGTGACCATTCCTTTTCTGAGAGACAAAAGAGATGACGATAATAGCAAAGGCTGCTTGTGCCTATAATCCTACAGTGAAGCAAGCACGCACGTGAGTTGTTGCCCTCGTGCTGGGTGTCGTAAACATGGCTGCTGGAGGCCCCTGCTTCGGCAACAAACGCCTCAATTGACTGGACGTTGTCCAGCCGAGGCAGGAGCAGAGCGAGGGGAAGGGACCCAAAGTCTATAACCTCCTTTCTCAGGACCAGGTGACCCATCCCTGCTCAAACTCGCTCTGCAGGCGCTTATTGAAGCATCACCATTGATGATGATGCAACGGCTCCCCAGCTTGGAGCCCAGGTTTCCCCTCCCAGTGATCAGCCCCCCATGCACAACAGCTGCCCTTCTTTCTGGGTGGCTTAAAAAACGTTGAAGACTGTCAGCAGCTCAAGAGTGCTTCTCGCTGTCAATCCGCTATCACAACTCACTCATGCCGAGACACTTGACCCATTACGGCGCTGCTTTGAAACCTCACAGTTGTAACGTGTGGCTGAAAGCAGGGTCTTGCCCAAGTGTTTAGCACAGTTGAGCAACTCTGGACGCTCCCTTTCGTATATCTGCGTGGGTTACTGCGCTGGACCACTTGTCAGGTGATCGTTGTATTATTGCATTGCAACGAGGGGCCCAGGTTGTCTCGGAACATGTCGTGCCCCAGAGTTCGGTCCTCCTCTAGAACAAGCGCGCTTTGTGGAGTGCTTCATAATGTTGTCCTGCAACCGAACAGCTACGCCGCCCACGTTCTGGCGTGGATAAGACACTGCGGCCAATCGGTCAGCATTGTATCTATATGCATGCATACGCGGAACAGTGCATGCTTGATTGTTGCTCGTCACGCAGTTGCCTGCTCGTTTGTTAACTACCCACGTTTGCATTGGGTTGCTGAATGTGTGCGCTGCTCTCCCAACTGTTGCACCTAGGCCAGTAAACCACCGTTGCCAACGTCGACTCGGTAGGTTTTGTCAACACTGGCCCCAAGCCTCAACCTTAACCCTCGCCACAAGTGTGGCACGGAGCACGTCAACATGGCCATGAACCTGGAGACCTTCCAGTGCCAGTCGTGCAAGGTGAAGCTACAGTTCACGTGGACTGAGAGCACGTCTCAAGCCCTGAGGAGTGCGCTACCGTACAAGAACCAGCAGGCCACCCAGGGTGGAGGGGCAAGCACGAGTGGGCTCCCAAAGATCGACGAGTCCTTCATCCTACTGGACGATGCTGTCAGTGGGCGCAAAGGCTCCATGGCAAACGAGCAGCCAAGCACCTCAGGTGTGGTGCGATACTCCCCCTACCCATACCATACCTATACCATGTACTTGCGCACCGGGTGGGTTGCAATTACCACTAGCCACACGCCATGCACTGCAGTCCTTCACAACCTGCTGCCAAATGTCCCTGAACACCTCATACCAGCATCCCTCAGGCCTGGCTCCAACCACAACCCTGGTTGCGTGTCACAGGCCCTCCGCGCAGCATGGAGGAGTCCTTTGTGCTCCTGGCCCCCTCCTCCACGCCCAAGCCCGGCCAAGGGGTACCCGCCACGCAGCCACCCGGGGGGCCCTCTGCCACCTTCCAAGCGCTCACCAGGCTCTTTGAGGTGGCAGCGGGGGAGACGCAGGTAAGGGAGGAGTGTTCTCAGCAGCCCCCTTGGCGTCACCCCACACTAGCTCTGCTTATCAGCATCAGTGATATGGGGAAACGCGGATGAGCGGGGAGTGGCAGCCCTTGCGGTGTCGTAGTGCACCAACTGTGCTTCTCCATCAAGTGCAGGGTTTAGGGTTTTGGGGTTGGCGCGAATCCAACTTGGTTGTTTACGGCTGTATCTGCCAGCGCGCGCCTGTTAGGGGCGGCAACCAGGGTGAGCCAACAGCGTGTGCTCTGCTGGCGCAGATTGAGCAGCCGGTCTGCCGCGAGTGCGCCACCAGGCTGCGCGAGGAGCTCGGCAAGCGGGCGGTGGAGTCAGAACAGGAGCTGGAGCGGTATGAGAAGGCGCTGCAGCGGCTGCAGGTACGGTGGTGTGCCGCCCTCCGGGGTAGTGCCATGAGAGCAGTGGGTGCAGCATTGGCGGGCGTGGTGGTGGAAGCCTGTGGTGGCACGAGTGGGGAATTACAGCCGGTTGTGGCAGGTGTGGTGGTGAAAGCCTGTGGTGGCAGGGCCGGTGTGGCAGGGGTGGGGGGTAAGCAGGTGGTGGCAGGGATGGTGGTGGCAGCATGTGTTGGCAGAGGTTATGGGGACAGCATGGGGTGGCAGAGGTGGTGGTGACAGCATGTGTGCCCCTGCCTGTAGGACAATTCCAAGGAGCCCTTGCCACAAAGCCAAATTTTGTGCCCCTGCCTGTAGGACGATCCCAGGGAGCCCTTGCCACAGAGCCAATTCGATGAGCAGCTGCAGCAAGCCGAGGAGGAGCTGCAACAAGAAAGGTATGCTGCAGAGCAGTGGAGGAAACTGGGTTGCTGCCAAGCCAGTAAAGAGGCGCCTAAACCCTAAACAGGCGACTCCTGGGCGTTGATTGCAGTCCAGCAGGGCGTGGATTCAGGCATTGGCATTGCTTGCCCAATGTGCATGGGCGGATACAAAACACAAGTCATGGCCATGTTGTGTAAGTAAGTGCAGGGGATTGGATTGTCTCCTTTAGTTGTGTGATGGATTCCAGCAGATGAGCAGCCAGCGTCGCATATGCCGTGCCAAGCCTTCTATCCCGGCACTGGTCATACCAAGCGATCTTGTACGGTTGTACCATGTGATAATCATATGCCCCAGTTCCTGGTGGGCCAGGGTTGAAGCATGTGGCATCAACCAATTACGCTGCATGTTGCAGGCACACGGTGGCGTGCCTGGCTGCTGAGCTGGCGGATGCTGAGCGCGAGCTGCAGCGCCTGCAGCTGACATCCAAGGTGGGTTGAGGGTTTTGAGGCTTAGGGTCTAGGGTCCCCGGTGGTTTGCTGCTGCTGCGGGTGGTGCACCTGGCATCCAAGGTGGGTTGAGGGTTTTGAGGTTTAGGGTTTAGGGTCCTGGTAGACTGCTGCTGCTGCGGGCAGTGCAGCTGGTATTTGAATGTGTGCTGGGGGGTCGGAGACACGTGCATCGTGTGGGTACTGCGTTCAGCTCCACATACGCCGGTGCAATGTTGTCTTCACTGTCTTATTTTGTGTAGAATATGCGTTGCTGTTGCGTACTTGCCATATTGGCCGTGCGGGGGATCTGCAATCCTTGTGCATGGGAGTCCATCACAAACTGTCAATGGTGATGCTGGCATGCTCGCTAATTGGGTCCTGTGTGCATGGCGTGCAGGATTTGAGTTCCTTGGAGGAGCGCTACTGGCACGATTTCAACGAGTTTCAGTGGCAGGTAAATGCGGCAGGCAATGTGTGCTTGGCACGCCCATATTGCGGCATTTCAAAATTCCAGAAGTGCCGGTTACTGATGAGTGTGAACGCAAGGAGGTTTCTTTGTCAGGCACAATGTACCTGTAGTTACTGATTATGTAATCCACCACCTCTTTGCTACCTTCACGGAAGTGGCTGTGGAAATCGTTTGAAGCTGTGGTCCAAACTCGAAGCCCTTCACCAACGATTTCCACAGCAAGTTCCGTCAAGGAATTAAATGGTGGTGGATTACACGATCAGTGACTACCAGGTTCAGTGCACCTGACCAAGGATCCCTGACAAAGATATGGCGTCCACCACTCCCTGACTAATGATTGTCATCACATTTGTTAATTGGCACTTACACACCCCTTATTGCTGCATCATCCTGCGCCACCCTCTGCCACACCAGCTCCACCACCCACCTGTGCACCACGCCGCACCCCTGACCCCTCCCTCTCCCGCCCACCCAGCAGCTGGATGACCACATGGAAGGGCGCAAGCCCACGCTCACACACACAAGCTGATGCGCACTTGCTGCACCCCCCCCCCCCTCAATTCTTCCCCCAACCCCGTCCCAGGCACCCCTCTCGCCCCCGCACTAACTTAAATGTAATTCTTTTCAAAAACAAAAACAAAAACAGTTTTATTTTAAGGCATTTTGCAACATATCCCTTCCTTGCCCCATCAGCTGAGGGGCCACGTGGAGGAGCGGGACGCCATCTCAACCCCGTCCCTGACAAACCCTCGTACCCGCACTAAATTCTTTTCCAATAGAAACACAAAGCCATGCTCACCCTCGCACTAAGATGATCATAATACGTTGTAAATAAGCACAAATGATTTGTCCAAAAATTCAACTTTTTTTAAATATCCCTCCTGCCCCATCAGCTGAGGGGCCACGTGGAGGAGCGGGACGCCATCTCAACCCCGTCCCTGACACCCCTCTCACCCCCGCACTAAGTATAAGTTTTATTATAAAATCTACACAAATTATTTTTGTTTTTAATTCTTCTCTTATATTCCCCCCCTGCCTCATCAGCTGCGGGGCCACGTGGAGGAGCGGGACGCCATGCTCACCCGCATCGACCTGGCCACCCGCCAGCTGGATGCCCTGCGCCGCACCAACGTGTACAACGACGTGTTCTACATTTGGTACGATGGGCCCTTTGGCACCATCAGCGGGTTCCGGCTGGGGCGCACCCCCACGCAGGCGGTGGAGTGGGACGAGATCAACGCGGCGTGGGGCCAGGCGGTGCTGCTGCTGCACACCATGGCGCAGGTGGGTGGGGTGGTGGTGGTGGTGCGGTGGTGGTGGGAGGTGTGGCAATGGGTCTTGCTGTTGTGGAGGCGGGTGTTGTGGTGGGAGGTGGCGGGCGCCGGCCGTGGTTGCGTGTGGGGTGGGGATGTGGTGCACCCCTGCGTTTGATTGGGGCGGGATGGCATGTACCCCAGGGCGATGGGGGTGGGGTGCAGGCGGCGCAGCTGCTGCTCACAATCTGACATGTGAAAGTGGGGAATCACAGCTGTGCATGCCCAGAGATCAGCTACCATGTTGCGCCGCATGGCCTCTCCTGCCGCACAGACTTCCAGCTCAACCTCTGCTGTGCCGCCTGCTGCCCTTGTCTTCCACGAGACCCTAAAATCTTGAAGCCCCTGCCCTAATTATCTCCTTCTGCCCTAAACCCTAGATGCCCGATGTCGTGACCCCACACCACCCGTTCTCCGCAGACCTTCAAGCTCAACTTTTCCTCCCCTAAACCCTAAATGGCAAACCCTGCAGACCCCTGCCCGACCCCACCCCAGCGCACCCTCGCAGACCTTCAAGCTCAACTTCTCCCAGTACCGGCTGCTGCCCATGGGCTCCTACCCGCGCATCTCCGACAAGAAGACCACCTACGAGCTGTACGGGCCCGTCAACAAGTACCTGTGTGCAACCTACGATCGCGCAATGGTGTGCTTCATCACGTGCCTCAAGGTAGCCCCAAACCCTAAAACCCTAAACCATAAAATAGGCAATGGTGTGCTTCATCACCTGCCTCAAGGTGAGGGAGGGCGCAGGGTGGGGTGGCGTGTGTGGGTGGTGGAGGCAAAGGGTGGTGGTGGGGTGGTGGGTGGTGGGGAACAGAAATACTTGTCAAACACTAAATTATACATCTACTTGTTTGCTGCATCAAATAATGTAAGTTCACTTGTATTATTTTCAACTGTATGATTATTTATGTCCCTTATTATTATATGCATGTGCATTTGCTCATGTATACACCGCCCTGCAGGAGTTCACCGAGTTTGCCCAGGCCAAGGACATCGCCGACAACTGCTCAGAGGTGTTTGACCCCCCCTATGCCATCGATTCTGACAAGGTGGGGGGCCTCACCATTCGCTACATGTTTAACAACGACGCCAAGTGGACCAAGGCGCTCAAGTACATGCTCACGCACCTCAAATGGTGCCTCAAGTGGATGAACAGCAAGCCGCAGTACAGGATGTGAGCCAGGTAGAAAGGGTTCGAGGCAACGTGGCAGATTCAATGGATGGGAACAATGGCGGGCTGGGATGTATCATAATATATCATGCTGTTCAGGAGGCTCAAGGGCAAATGTGGAGGCTTTACGCAAGGGTATTCAGCCTAGACGGCCCGCTTGGCTGTGGCATTAGCCATTGCCAGACTGCATTGAATGCTAAGGCGGGGCGTTTAGCAGCACGCCCACACCGGTTGTGGGTCTGTACATTATCATCTCTTTTGAGGGTTCATTTCCACCGCTGGCGCCGCCACTTGCTGCGGCCATGTAATTTTTGCTGGTTCCAGGACCTGCTTTTTGCGGCGCAAATCTACGTTTTACAATGCCACTTAGCCAGCTCACACAAGAAAAGTGGCATTAACTCTCGTCTTGAATTCAACATGACAGTCAATTTCAAATTGGTGTTATAGGTCACACGTGCTGTGCGCTGATCTGGATCAATGATCACATTTGACCGTCAGTCAGACCATTGTGAAATACGTCTCACTATCAGACTGAGTGACACATCATGCCCTGATTAGTGACGACGCGGGCATCCACTGGAGGCTGAGCCTCCTGAGCGCTTTCACCTAATCCCCCATGAGCATGGACCATGCACACCACCTAGGTAGTTATCACTTGCTTAGCGCATGAGAAATTACATGAGTCATCAGAAAAACAGGATGATGCATCGATGCACTAGGTGCAGTACTACTCTTGGACGGTCCAAGAGCTTTCTGGTGCGCATCGGCGCCGCTCGATGGGAAGGCATTATCTGAGATCATGGTTCTGCAAAGTTCAGTACAATTCAAGGCTTGCAAAATCAGTGCTAAATAAAAAACAATCCATGGAGACATTGGAGACATTGGTACACAGCACTAAGGTGCATTGAAAAATGGGAGCAGTCTTTAGGCATACCCTGTTCTCAAGAGCTGCGCCGCCTTGGGAGAATCTGATGAAGCATGTCCTATTCTCGATTCTTTACTTTACTTTGCCTTTCAAGCGCTGCGCCGCCGCCGCGGCTGCCTTTGCCCGCAGCGTCCTGTACCCCGCAAAGCTTGTGACCTTGATGAACATGTACATGCCCGCAAAGGTGAGCGCAACAATGAACAGCACCAGGCACGTCATGCAGAAGTTGCGGCGGCCCCTGCACAGGGATTGTAGGGGTCAGGGTGTAGGGTACAATGCACAAAAACCCTGGGGATGGGGCTCCCATGGGGTGGGCATGCAATGCCTGCCATAGCGCTGCAACGGATGCAGGCAGGGCGGTGCATCATGATGGGAGCAGTTTTGTGCCATTTGTAACGATTGATCGGATTCATTGGTCCAACCGCACGACTTGGCAAAGCTGGACAAGCTGGGCACACAAAGCACCTGGCAGGGCAACATGCTGAACCAAGACCATGGTATGACATGCAACAATATGGCATGCAATGCCGCGGTCCGTGAATGCTTGACACCAGCAACAATGTCAATGATTACCACCAGCGCATATGAGATCTTTTCATTTTTGGTTTTTAGAGGTGGCATGTCATGCGCAATGCAGCACCATACCTACTGTGCTCCTGCTTTGCGCGCTTTGCCACCAAGGTGGCATTTTCCAGGCTGGTTCCCAGGGCATCATCTGTTTGCTCAAGAACCTGTTCCCGCTCCTTGAGGGACTGCTCGATGGCCAGGGTGTTGTGCTTGAGCTTGGAAGCCAGGTTCAGCAGCTCGTCTGATATGGCATCCTGCAAAGGAAAGGGCCACTGGGCTGATCGCCCACTGGACAAGTAGGCAGAGGGCGGGCAAGCGTAACGTTGTGCCAATATGCGTCCAATGCATCCCGATACACAATGCCACAGCCAAGCCGGGTGGTGGTACCCTGATGGGACACTTCTTGCCTGTGACTGTGCTCCCTATGTATGCATTGCCGCTTCCCATGACTTTCATTGTTATCTTGCCACGGCCCTTACCTGGACGACGTCATGCGTCTGTAGCAACTGCTTGCCTTTCTGTGACAAGGCGATGCCGTTTGCGGCTGGTGCGTTGCGCTGCCGCAACCCGTCCGCCTGAGAAGTGCCAGGCTTCCTTTTTGGCAGCTCGGCTAACCTGAGGCCAACATCCACCACCGCGTCAACCTTGGGGCAAGATCAAGGATTGGAAGCATTGTGGCTGTTGCACCGTCAGGGAACTCAATTGTGGCAGCTTGTGGTGTGCGTGTCAAGTATGAACGTACTTGAGAACAGGCGTGGCTGAGGTGGATGCAACTGCACCGCTGTTGATCCGGTCTTTGACATTGAACAAGTGGCAGTAGCTGGGTAGCTGAGGAGTTTGCAGCTGCTTGGAGAGTGCATGCAAGCGGTCTTTGTACCCCTGTGCCTTGTCAGGGCTGTCCTTCAACAGATGGCTGGTCTGTAGCTCTGAAAGCATCTCTTGCAACGTGTCCACATACTGCGGTTACACTTGAACGCTTGGCATGCCTGTTGCATGCACTTTAATGCATGCATGTGTGATCGACAGAAATGCAAGGACAGGACAAACCAACGACCTATAGATCAAGTTAAAAAAAGGCCTTACGTGATGGTACAATGGACTGGCTGCCCAGTTCTCTAGCTCAGGCCTCCCCATCGTGTCGCCATCAGCTATCTTCTCGCATTGCTCCAGAAGGCGACAGAAGCTTAGCTCTGTGCTTCTGTTGACGGCCATCGGCAGCAATAAACAGGACTGAAGAGACAACTACGATCGTATCGACGCCTCAGGGCCGTTGAACTGAGTTGCTACAGGGCTGCCACAGACTACATATCGATAGTGCATGCATGTATCCGATCAGATTGGAGCAGCCTTGAAGGGCCTTGGAGACATTAGCCTTTGCAATCTAGTTTGTAGCGATAGCAACTGTCCCTGTGGGCCTCAACTTAAGAGCGTGTTGTGCGGCTCACACGCTTATCTGTGCTGCAACTTCGCAACCGTCTGCAGAAAGTGAGCCAGGCCAGGAAACCCTAGGCTAGGGTCTCGTCTTTGAGCATGACGTGGCCTGGCCACCGAAGTGCACTGGCCGTGCCCAGAGTGGGTTAGGTCACCTGTCTCTGTTGAATTCTAGTTTGGCTTTGATTTGAAGTCACATGTAACTTGAGGCCTGTGTTTCAGCAAGCTGCTGAGCGCCACCGACCTGCATGCCTTGCCAGTCGTGATGATTCGACTGGTCCAGGGTCTACCTCAATATGTCCTTGTATCATTCGCCAGGTCAAAACAGCACAATTACAGCAGCAAATGTGACATTGAAAAAATCTGGACTAAGTCCAAGTCTTGCGTGATGGAAGCGGGGAACCGCTTGACCCACTCTCAAAACAACTCGCTAGCGATTGTGCTACACATTATGGCAGAGGGGCACCACTCCTGCAGTGGACACCCTTGTGCTCAAGCGATATAATGTTCCTGTTTCATGCTACTGAAACAGTGCCGAACCAGCAATCAATGTTATGTCTCGTTATCTTCCCCTACCATAATTGTTACCGCACTCCTCCCCAGAACTGATTCCAGACAACTATATTGCATGGGGAGGGTAAACATGAAACTTGCAAAAGTAACATTTGTCCGCAGTAAGCTACAGGTGATCGAACCATGCCTGTTTCAATTTTGCCATGACCAACCATGTTGCTCCAAAAGGTTCCGGCATGCGTTCCACGATGAAAATCGTACTGAAATCTGACAGCTGTGGTTGACAGGTCCCGTGAAACAACTCCCTTGTCACACCCCACCTTGTCCAACTTTGCCCATATGGCATATGCACCCAAGCACCCATGCCCCATCCCCAGATGGGACCACTCCTATCAGGCAGCCACCTACACCGCCAGCAAGGAGTCCAGCTCATCCTCCTCCTCAGCTGCCTCCTTAGCCTGCAGGAAGTTTAGGGTTTAGGGCTTCAGTCATCAGCTACCAGGGTACATGCACCCGGGTGCATCAGCACATGCAATGCAATCAGCACATGCAATGGGGATCGGTCCCCGTCAGGGCCTGCTTCAACACAACCCCACTCACTACTTCAGTGTGCGTGCCAGTTGCGGCAACAGCTACATGCATTTGAGCAGTCCAGGGGCATATCAACAGTCCTACATGCTTTGCATCAACTAACCCTGTCCCAGTACTACTCATGCCATCTCTGCACCGCCGGCAACGATAACAAAATATTCTCGAAAAAGCAGTTGCATGGACCAAAGCAGGAAGGTGCAGGGCATTACCTCCGGCTCTGCTGCCGCCTCCTCATCATTGTCCTTGTCATCCTCTTTCCGGCCGTACACGTCGATGCTCATGTCCTGCTTGATGTTGTCATCATCGTTGACCACGTTGGTGAAGTTGAGCACGCGCTTCAGCTCCACGTTGTAGTTAAACTTGCTCAGCGTCTTGCCAAGAGGCACAAGGTCCCTGGGCGCATATGACAGTGCGGTCAGTGCGCACGCATGGGTTCAAGACAAAATCCAAATCCGCATGTATGCATGTGTAGTGGAAGTATCTGCATTCCAGCTTTGAGCCAGATAAGCATTCCATGTATGCATGTGAAGTGTTAACAGGGGTAAGACGCGCTTCAGGGATCGTGGTGGGGCCTTGTTGCCAACCATGGTGACTCACACCACATAGGTCATGTGGGGGCTGGCAGCTGCTTGTGGAAGCGTAAGGGCATGGTGGGTAGCCCCTATGGTACGTTTCAATGGAGCTCCAAAAGACTGCAGCTGTTGCACGTGACTTGCCACATGGACAATAACTCTTGATACCCAACAATTTGGTGTATGATAAAGAGGGTGCACTGGCATGAGCCTGATCCAGAATCATACGTGGCTGGCAGCAGCTGGTGGAGGCCAGGAGTGCATGGCGGAAGGCCAGTTGCGGTGGATGCACAGGCGTGAACCTCTACAGGACCCCATGCTTATGCAGCATAGCAGTGCGCAGGGCCACTAGCGGTGGATGCTTCCCAATGGGGCCCGCAACTGTACCCCATGATCAGGCAGCGTATCCTTGCATATTTTTCTACTCACATGAGGTTGTCTTGTGCGTGGGGCCGCGTCCAGGTCCTGCCAGTTGCCTCCAGGCGCTCCTCGTAGAACTCGCACCAGCTTCCCTCGGCAAACTCCGCTGGCAGCACAGCCTTGCTCTTCTTGGCAGCGTCGCCCATGGTCAAGCCGTACACGTGCTTGAAGCAGGTTGGCGCTCCTGCACACCAAGAAAGGGGTCAAGGGTTGTGCCACAGTCACCTGCCTACAGGGTAGACAGTGTACTGGGTAACCACCCAGTACAGTCAGGCAGCAGTCAGGCTTGCACACTTCTGTAATGGCGATTTTTACTCTAGCATTTTGTTTCGATTAGCATTGAGGGCAGCCCATATAGCCCTGGGTGCCCCTCGACCTGCCTAAAGGATGGCTGGGAGGATATCTGCAAGAGTGCAACATCTCACCGTTTGCCATGCACTCCACGCTGTTTGCTGCGATGGGCTCGATCACAAACTTGTCTACGAGCTTGCCCTCGTCATTCTTCTCAAAACAGTGCGCCAGACCCTGCACCAAAGCTCACAAAGTAAGCACCTTTTGTTGCGCTGTGCTGCAAGTCCAAGTCCCCACCCAAGCACCACCACCCAACCGCGACCAGGACACGTACCAGGACAGTGTACGCGTTGCTCTCAACGGTCCAGAAGCTCTCAGAGCCATACACCGCCTCCTCTGTGGCCCTCACGAGGCTGAGTTGCCGTTGCTGGTGGGCAGGCGCTCTGGATGTCCCAAGGAACCTCGACAGCCTCACCGGCGCAGCCGAGCTGCTGTGCACCCGGCTGCTAGCCACTGGGGCCGCCATCCGGTGTGCTGAGGCCATCTGGGGTTTGCATAGCGCCTGGCTCTGCATCGTGTCCGGCTGTGCAGCGTTTGGGCAACGGAAATCAGTGCCTGTGGCGGCAAGCTTAGTAAGATCGAGGTGGGCGATGCAGGAACCGCAACAACGACGCTCACTTGCTCTTCTTCAGTACAAGCGCGTCACAGTACATGCACAAGGTAGCAAGGTAGCAGCACGTATGTTTGTTGGTCAGTTAAACCAGCAAGCGATGTCTGTTTTCGGAAAACAGTGTTGAACTCGATACACTTTACCTGCCACGCTGGCACCTGATCCTGTGCAGGTGATGACACATGGCGCCTCCTTTGCAATTTTAATTTTAATTTAATTAATTTTAATTCCAATTAATTATATTAGATAAATTCATTTAATTATAGTATTTTTGTGCACAATATTGTGATGAAAGTTTAATTATTGAGATCTATTTGCATGCACAGACTGCTCTAGGCAGAAGGGCTGTATTACAGGGCTGGCAAGGTCTGATGCAAGGTTCCAGTGGCAGCATCCCAGCAAGAACACAAGGTTTAGTCACCACCTCGCACGCATCACGTTGAGAGGCAGAAGGCCTCGCCGCTTGACCTCCACGACTGAAAGGAAAGGAGCACACAAACGAATCTTCACACGAAGGCCTACAAAAAATACTGTACCTAGCCTCCTGGAGGCATCTCTGTAGTGTCCCATACTGCGCGGGCAGGCGCCACGCAGCGCCACACACCACCATCCCATGTGGGTGACCCCTTGCCCCATATAATTTCAAACTGTTCGGGATTCTAAAAGAACAGCGCCGCCTTTGCGCGTGGGATGCTCTTTGGGCTCTTCATTGTCTTGAGCGCATCCCCATTGTCAGCTGGTGAGCCGACGTTCTGGTCCTTCCAGCCGCGGGGCCTGGTGGGGCGCGGCTCGCTCCCGCCCCCTTGTCGCATTACCCCCTTATTGCCCCCCTTAGATGCCTTGCTGGCACTGGCCGCCAGCCTGCTTTGCGCCAAGTGTCTGAGGCTGGCTGCCTTGATGGCGCTACCCTGGGGGGTTCACAAAAGGCGTGTGAGCTGAAACGTGTGACTGACTGGCAGCTGCTGCCAGATGGCATGTGAAAGAACATGCCACATGGATGCACAGTGGGTGTGTGAGCCAACATGCCATGCTGCTTCCAAGGGGAAATAAAGACACAAAAAGGCCCAGTTGCTCTCAGGCTGCATGCACACGGACGTGCCATGGAGCATTGGATAATGGTTACAGCAAATCCCATTTGGCTAGCCCATTCCTGTGCCACTGCACTTCATGTGCAGTGCAGGTGCTGCAACAGCACAGGTACTGCGCTGGTTGCCTACCATGGGCTTTGCCAAGAATGGTTTAAATTTAAGGTTACGGGGTGTACCTTTGGCTTTGCTGAGGGTGGCGTGCGCACGTCAGAGGGCGGGACGGGCTGGCCTACCGCAAAGTAGAGGTTGGACTTGAGGCCCCACCGCACCTTCTTGCGATCCGTGCTGTCGGCCACACCCTGCGCCACCACACCCCATAACCCAGTCAGCTACAAATAACCCTAAACCCTTAACCTAAGTTCAGACATATGCAAATGATAGTCAAACAGCATTGCACCACAACCCTAAACCCAAAGAACTCCTTCCCCATCCACACCACACACCTTGCCGTTGGACAGCTGCGCGCCGGCATGCTGCGGGGTAAGCATCCCACCACCACCTGCATCGCCACCTCCACTGCCCACCACCGAAGGGCTGGCCGCCGCCTCGGGTCCCTCCCCAGCAGTAAAATCCTTCATCCCCCCCTTGCGCTTCTTCTTGCGCTTGCTCCCTTCGCTAGCAGCCCCGGCAGCGGGGGATTCCGCAGGGGTGCTGGGCGCGTCCTGCTGTGCCAGGGGCGTCACGCTCTGCACCGAGTTGCCCAGCTTGATGATGAGCTTCTGCTTGAGCAGGCGCTGGGGGGTGCTGAGGGCGGGCTTGCCTGCGCAGTTAGGGTTTAGGTTTTTGTGTCGGCGTCCCAGCTTGATGATGTCTCACTAACGAGCTGCTACACTGTATTCCATAGCATATGGAGGTGTAGAAGATATCAAGTAATAGGAAAATGCACTGATCTAGATGTAGATTGGCTTTGCCTCTGGGCCCAGTGTTGACCGTGCATGGGTACAATGCACCTCCCGACAATGGTGCAGCATCGTGGGAAGCCAGGAGGGCAAGACCGCGCGGATGATGGCTATCCAGTGCAGCACACGCACGCGCACGCCCCTCCACCGCATGCATGGCAGGCAATCCGTGCCACATGTGGATGCGGTGCAGTATGACGCTCACCTTGAGACACAGGCGCCGGTGTGCTCGTGCTGGGGCGAGGCTCAGGGGTGCCATTGGCATGCGCCGCACCCGCCAGCTCATCGGCACCTCCACCTGCAACAGCCTCCTTGCGCTTGCGCTTGACGCTGCCCATTGGAGCTGGCTCAGCTGCAGATTTTGAGTCCGAAGGCCCAGCATCAGCTGGCTGACTGTGTGCATTGCCATTGGCCAATGGCGTGCCGGCTGCTGCTGTTCCATCAGCAGGCGTCGCCGCCAGCTCGCCCCCACCCTTTTTCTTCCCCATTTTGTCCTTCTTCTCCTTCTTCTTGCCACCCTCCTGGCTACCCTCGGCCCCACCCTGGCCATCAGGCTTGCCGCCAACCTGCTGAGGGGCATCCCCACTGCCCCCGCGCCCACTGGGGGTGGCGGCGCCAGACCCACCACCCGCGTCCCTGCCGCGCGCCTCCTCCGCACCCCCCGAGGCCACAACCTTGGCCCGTTTGGCACTGGTCTTCTCCAGCTGTTTGCTGATTTGGTACAGCGCCTCACGGTTCTTGCCGCGGGTGGTTGACTGGGCACCTGGGGGAGAGGGGACATTCTCAGGCACAATTCGTGCACACCTGCCTGACACAGCATGGTACACGCCCTGCGACAGACCAACAACCCATGCAAACAATAACCACAGGTCACCCTCAGGTCCCTGCTTTGCTATGCCAGTCTACGGCGCGAAGTCTTTCTTGCAGGTGTGTGCAACAGATGTGTCATCACTAGCCTTGCATGATACCGCGCACGCAGCAATTCCCTTCTGTGCATCCGCCGCCGCATTGCCCCGCACCCGTACACCCGTACGCCAGCCCAGTGTGTGCGGCCCCTGCCCAAACCCTTACCTAGGTCAAAGATGTCCAGCGCCATCTGCTGCACGTCCAGGTTGGCCAGCGGCTCACCCTCTGACGGGCTGCGCACCTCGTTTGCAACCGCTCCAAACACGCCATCCCTGAACAACGGCGCGGGTGTGTGGGTGCTGAGCATTGCAATGCACTGGTACGCGTGCACGCCATGCGCTTGTGCTAGCAGGTGAGTGGGCCACCAGCGTCCAAGCAATGGGTGGGTCCAGCAGAAAAGTGCCCCATGGTGCAGAGATCTCAGCCTGCCGATTCCCACCCACTGCAGCGGCCAGTCAACAATGGCAATCCAACAGTCAAAGCGAAGCAGCCGCCAGTCGACATGGTGCCACAATTAAAGATGGTGTCGTGGTAATGAACTTACGCTATCCGTTGGATGAGCACCGCGCTGTTGGTGTGCGCCACTGCCGCGGCAAACGGCTCCAGCAGCTCCTGCAGGACCTCGCCGCTGGGCTGCGTGCCTGTGCGCAGCGCGTAATAAATAAATAAATAATACATAAATAGATCACATAAAATTTCTACGCGCCTGTCTCTGACAGGCATGTCGGTGAAAGAAAATGGGTCCAAGAAAAAAGAGAGTAAAGAGGCGGTGCTTCCCCCCTGTCCACGGCATCCCCTACCTGTGCGCAGCGCGTCGCACAGCTCGCCCACGTAGATGTCTGCCAGGTGCAAGCTGAGGCTGAGCGCTATGGCGTTGTCGTGGGGCAGCAGCACCTCGTTGCGCAGCAGGTCCAAGTGGCGCTTCAGGAGGGGGGCGTTCCTGATGGGGGGTGGGCAGGGAAGTGGGAGGGATGACGCGGGTGTACAACGTGGGGGGGACTTCAATGGTGAGTAGGGTGGGGGGGGCACGCGGGTGTCACAAGGGGAGGGTGGGGGATGTGTGCAAGGTGGGGAGGAGATGCGTTGTAGTGGTGCATGGCTGAGGGCGTGTGCGCAAGACGTCCAGGTGGCGCTTGAGGAACGTCTTAAGTGGGGGGTGGGCAGCGGAGTGGGTGGAGTGGCGGGGGAATGGCACGGGCTGTGGAGATCTGACGGTGGGCTGGGTGGCGGTGGCATGGGTGAGGTGCAAGGGGAGGGTGGAGTGTGTGCAAGGGGGGAGGGGCTGCGTGTGGTAGAGGTGTGGCATGGTGGAGGGCATATGCATGCATATGCGCCCGCACCATTGGTTGTCGCTCAGCTGCTGGAAGAGCTGGCGCAGGAACTTCCTGACCAGCATCATGAACTTGTCCAGCCGCAGCCTGTCTATCCCAAACCACTCGCGCCGCATGGTCCGCACAAAGTGCTGGAAGTACAAGAAGCCGGCCTACGCACGACGCAGCAGGTTGGTAACTGGGCAGTGCTGGCAGTTCCTGTATGCTATAGCGAGTGCAAGACGGATACGTACCTCTTGCGTTAGTTGCGGTAGTACGTCTGCTAGTCGAGAGGCCAAGTCTTCCTGCAGTGCGCAGCCGCAGTGAGGCACCGTGTCCACTGGCAATGTACGTATTGTAACGTCTCACCTCCAGTGTACGTATCCACATGTGCCAGCATATGATGTTATTGAAAGGGTTGCATGCAGTATACGACAAGGAATAATAACGCCCACAGTCGAGATGGGCGAGGGAGGCTGGTCCCCCCGCAGCCAGTGCGGCAGTACATGGCTGCGCGAGACCCTTATGAATAGCCTAGCGTCGCCAGATGGGTGTGGCTGTTACCTGGAAGGGCGCCTTGTCCGCGTGCCAGAAGCAGTAGAAGATCCCCTTCCACAGCTTGAGCATATCGCCCTCGCTGATGCCTGCCTTCTTGGTCAAATACAGGCGGAGCGCAGTGAGCCCCTTTTCGCGCGTCTCCCAGTCAACCGAGCCCAGTGCGCGGGCGAACTTTGTGTTGCCATCGTCTGGCTGGCTGGCGATGGGCTCTAGGGAGGGCTTTTCCTTGCGGGGCTTGTTGCTGCTCTTGCCCATTGCGATTCTGCGTGTGCCAGCCTTGTGGGCGGTGGCTGCCACCACGGCCTGATGTGCCCCTGGTTTCAGCAAGCAACGGCTGGATCGCAGTCAGGTCGACAGCCGAGGTTGTGCAAGACCGTATCTCTGTCTGTTTGGACCACCTTCTCTGCCCACTTCTTCCTAAAGCAGGAAGCAATTGGCCAGTGAAAGAAAGTCAAGAGCAGCCAGGCCGCTGGCCGCCACGGCCACCGTTGCAGCAAGGGGGAAATTACAATTCCTTCCTCGTCTTTAAACTGAGGGGAGAAGGCTAGCGATGATACAAAGCGCATGCTTACGACCTGTTGGCTGCCTTTGCACCATACGCTGTGTCCCTTAGACCGTCGGACTTTGAAATTGGCTGCTGAGTGGTGTGGCAGGATCTCCTTGGCGTCAGAAACCGCACTGGGGCGTATGATGAGCGCATGACAAAACAAGTCCCTGTCAAGACGTGACCCACAGGGGTTTAGCTGGCGCAGCAGCTTCTCTTCTACCACGTAGCTGTAGTGGAATCTCGTGAACATGAACCTGCGTAAGGGACAGAAAGTGTTGTCTGGATTGAGGTTACTGGCAGCGTCATCCCAAGGTAGGTTACAGGGACATTCAGGGGTGCACATACACCATACCTGCGGGCGCCACCTACCACCACTGAAAGCCCCGTGTCTGAAGCAATAAGCTTGCTGCATAGCCGTTGGCCCTGTGGTACATACTGCGGCGTCTGAGGCCGTAGCACTCACATGATATACCCTCTATGCAGATGCTTGCACATCCAGGGCATACAGCCAACTGGCACTCACCAACACAGGCCTCACTGTGGGACCTGGTGGGCGTTCCTCGGTAAGTGGGGTGTGCAGAGAAGCAAGGGCTCTCTGTTTCGGTCACCCTGCATGTTGGGTGTAGTTCCCTAGCTCAGTGATGTGAGGGGGTGTAGGGGGGGAGTGGTGCTGTTGCCTTTACATGGCATATCTGCTTGACCACCTGGGTGTTGTTCACTGCTGCAGGTCAGCGGCATCACTGCAACTGTCTTTGGTGCCACTGGGTTCCTTGGGCGGTATGTGGTGAACGCACTTGCCAAGCTGGGCTCACAGATTGTCATCCCATACCGGTGCGATGACACAGATATTCAACACATACGGCAAATGGGAGACCTTGGCCAGGTATGTTGCCTGAGAAGCAAATGTTTTCAGGCGAAGTAGGCACTCCATAATGCCATCATGATTTTGCCAGGTGCATGTGGGCTCAAGGTATACATGCTGCATTGCAGATGGTCATGCTGGGTGACTTCAACGTGCGGGATGAGGACAAGATCCGGCGGGCAATTTCAAAGTCCAACGTCGTCATCAACTTGATAGGATCTGACAGGGAGACCTGGAACTTTGACTTCCAAGAAGTGCACGTTGACATTGCTGCAAAGATTGCTTCCATCGCTGCGGAGCACCCTGGCGTGGAGCGCTACATGCATTTCAGCTGCCTAGGAGCGGCACCTGATGCGCCCTCAAAGCGCCTGCGGACCAAGGTGCGTGCGGCACAAAGCTTTGCCGCCTGGTCAGATGCACACAATGCTGCATTGGTCACTGCCTCTGTTGGGGGGGTGACCTTTTGGCCTTTGTGGAGCAGCTGAAATTTATTGTGCCCCTTGTACAGCCCATGTGGTGCAGCTGAGTGTTGTTGTGCCCCTTGTACAGGCAGCAGGAGAGGCAGCAGTGCGCGAGGTGTTCCCCAACGCCACCATCTTCAAGCCAGCTGTGTGCACTGGCGTCGAGGACAAGCTGTTCAACAACTACGCCAGGTTCGCCAAGACTATGCCCTTTGTGCCCATGGTGGATGGTGGCGAGACCAGGCTCCAGCCTGTGTATGTGCGGGATGTGGCCCAGGCAGTGAGCAACTCGCTCAAGGTCTTTGACGCGCTTGGCAAGACGTACCACCTGGCCGGCCCCGATGTCCTCACGTAAGTATGCCTGCACACTGGGTTGTTGATTGCTTCTCACAGCCGCTGACCAGGCTGGATGATGTGCACTTGGGCCACAGCCTTTAGCAACGCGTGCCATGCTGTGCTACATCTGCTGCATATGCTGCGTTGCGGAACTAATCTTTGTGCCGCAGCTACCACGATGCGTAAGCAAAATGCAGTGCTACTCCTGCACCACTTATCAGCGCGGTGCCGGTGTGCAGGATCAAGCAGATTGTTGACCTGACGTTTGACGTCATCCGGGAGCAGAACAACGCCTACTACGTGCCCAGCCAACTGCTCAAGGCAGCTGCCATGCCTCGGGAGTGGCTGGTGAAGAAGGTACGGCCTTACACTAGCCAACGGTGCAGCAATTTATATCATGACATGCGTGGCATTGCGAGATGTGGATGTTGCTGTTTCCCTTTCTGTCCACTGAACCATTGTGTCAAGGCAGCAAGTGTTGTGTGAAAGGCTTCTGCTTCCTCTCCACAGCCTGACTCCCCCTACCCCATAATATGATATTGACTTGCTTGGGATCCCTGTTGTGTGCAGATGCCAGTCCCCGTGAATTACATGTTCACCGCTGACTACATCGATGAGGTGTCCAAGGGCGACTACGTGCTAGACCCCCTGCCAGCTGGCGTGCTCACGTTTGCTGACCTGGACGTGGCCCCCCAGAAGGTGACGGAGGGCCTTCCAATGGAGCACATCCGCTCCTTCCGCAGCGGAGGCTACGACTTTGGCACAACCGCGGGCACCCAGGCGACTGGTGGTGCCGGCGGCTTTGCAGGACCAACCCACCAGTGAGCATTGGCAGTGTTGGTGCTTGGATGAGGGTGGCTGTGTGTTGCCCGTGACCAGGGCACGTGCAGTGCAGGATCTGTCGCAAGTGCCTGGGTTGTGCAAGCAATGCTGCTGGGTGCTTGTATAAGGGATCACATTGTGGGCAGTGGACCAAATTGTTAGACTTTTGTTTTCGTGGCGTCGGCCGCTTGCAATTATTTGGGACTGCGCGGTAGGGCTTGCTGGTACTCAATCACCACATGTGAGCATTCGCAGAGTTTGGTGGCATCCACTGCTTGGTTGCTTTCCCCAGCCGTGGATCGATTGACTGGCCACACATATTTTACTCCTGTGATGTATGTGCGCACAAACTCTTGGCTACGTTCACACAGTTATATAATTCCAGCCAGTGCTGGCCAGTCATTGGCAAATTCTCTCGTGTTTCACAGCAGTATTGCCACTTGTTGTTGTATTCTGAAGCGCAAAACGTTGTAACTGAAGTTCTGTTGGGTAACCTACTGCCAGTTCAGGGTTCCAGGGAACACAGCGGCTTGCTCAACCTGATGTGGGCGTGCATGCTTTGCCCATGCATGCTTCCACGTTTTGGGGAAGCGCAGTTCTTGGGGGACGTGCTCATGGGAAACGTGTAAAGATCACCACGGACCACTACCTGTAGCTGGTTGCTGAACACAAGTGTTGTGGCGTTGGCAGTACCAATGTGGCATGTGTTCGCCCACAAACATGCATGCAGCCTGCAGTGCACTTCACACGCACCCAGACATACGCGCTTGGAACTTTAGATACCTCCCAAATCTTACGCTGAAGTGAGAGCGCCCAACAGCGCCGATCATCATCGCCCAAGGCGAGTCGGTGCCTCACACTCACTGACTCAGCGAGCGTTGCCCTCCCCGCAGCCTGCTGCAGGGCTGCACTTGCCCTGACTAGGCTAGGGCTTCATAACGTTGGCACACTTTTTTGCTCACGACACTTTGCTGCTGCTGGCCTGCGCAGCCCGTCAACACCGAGCCGCCCCGGCTGTTGAGTGAAAGTCCTGCGCCATCACGGCTGCCTCTTTGCTCTCCATCCCCAGCCCTCGGTTAGGGCAAACGTGGTGGTTGCCCCAGATGCACTGCTCGAGAGCGGCCCGCAGGGCCTTGGCGCAGGTACACCCACACCCGGAACCCTCGTTGCACCCGTTCGCAGCTTGTAATCGATGCTCAGCCCTGTGTTTGCCTCGCAGGCCAAGCGCCAGGCCCTGTACGGCAGGTTCCAAGATGGGGCAAAGATGTCGTCCATCGCTGGGTTTGAGCCGGTAGGTCTCTCGACAAGGTGATTGTCTGAGCAGAATTTCGTCAACCTGGGCTGTTGTGAACGCTTCCGACTGGTTCTGCAGGTGCCTCTGAGCCGTGTGGAGCCCGATCAGCACATCAATGACAGGTATTCGGCCATGGAGGATCGGCTGAAGGTGAGTCATGGTGCTCGTGATGCGGGGCCTTGGCTGCGGGCTGATGGCCAACTGCTGAAGCTGATTGTGCTTTTGTCTTCTTGCAGGTTGTCAGGAAGAGGCTGAACAGGCCTTTGACCTTCTCTGAGAAGGTAGGTTGTTTTGTTTCCGCCAGAAATGCGGGTAACCGCCCCCAGCACGTGCTCCATCGCATGCCGGCTTTCTCGTCCGATCTTGGGACAGCAATATGCATTCTATCGCAAACTGGTCGCAAGCCTTGTTGGAAGGTGTCTCACCTGGGTTTCGAGTGGTAGGAGGTACATGCAGTATGCATGGTGAACACTTGAAACCCTCCCGGACATCACTGGGATCGTAACTGTTTCCTTGCTCCTCGTGCGGCAGGTGGTTTACGGCCATCTCGATGACCCAGAGGGCCAGGACATCCAGAGGGGTGTCAGCTACTTGAGGCTCCGTCCAGGTGAGCTTAGCCCGCGAGTCAGGGACAGGCATCACATTGCCACAGCCGAAGCCTGTTGTGCCACTGCCAGGCGTTTGGACTGCTTATTTTGACAGCAGCATCAAATGCAATTAACATCTCAGTTGAAGGTTACCCCCATTTCTGTTCTTCAACCCATGTACTGCATCCGGCTACTAGCCTCGGCCATTTTCACAGCGCAGCTGGGTTTCAGGAGCTTGAGCTCAACCACCTCTTTGTGTGGTGCCGCAGACCGCGTGGCTATGCAAGACGCCACTGCCCAGATGGCTGTGCTGCAGTTCATCTCCTCAGGCCTGCCCAAGACTGCTGTCCCCAGTACCATCCACTGTGACCACCTGATCGAGGGCACCACTGCCCCTCAGACTGACAGGTGGGTAGCTGCACCTCTACCCTTTCTTTGCCCGACAGTCTGCTGGCAGCCACTGTCGGGCCCATACAACAAGCCTGTCGGCCTTGCAGTGATCTCACTGCCTGCTTTATCGAGTATGTACTTTTTGAAGCAGGGAGTGGGACCATGGCAAGGACAACAAGTGTGTTGTATGGGTCCGAAAATGGCCCTAGGGCCCTAGGGCAGGGCCTTAGGGCCCTGTCTTACCCTAGGGGTCTGCAGCGAGGTCTGCAGGCAGCCACCTGCTTTCGCCCAAACCCAAGCCAAAGTGCCTGCGAAGCACAGAGCCTTTTCTGTAACCGTGGTTGCTGCTGGGAATGCACTCAATAGCCCTGTGGCCCAAGGAGATGCACTTAACCAGCCACCCAAAACCAAACCAACCCTGTTGCAAGCCAGCCCCCCCGACGGTATATGCCCTGCTGCGTCAACAGGGACAACAAGTTTGGCGGCATTGCTGACCTGGATGCCGCGGTAAAGACCAACAAGGAGGTGTACGACTTCCTGTCAAGCGCTGGCGCCAAGTATGGCATCGGCTTCTGGAAGCCAGGCTCTGGAATCATCCACCAGGTGGGCACGCCTGAAAACCACCTTGCGAATCGGTCCTATCACACCTTGGCGCCCTTGCTACCTATCATCAGTGACGGTTGCCACTGGCACCCTGGTCTGGGACTTTGAACACCTCGGCTGAAACCCTCAAACCCAGGGCAGACTGGCCAAGAGTGACTGCTGGTGTTGCTGTACCCCCTTGGAATCGCTTGCTACTAACCAATGGGCTACCCGAACTTGTCACCAGCGTCTGAACCGGCTGTGGCGTGGCTTGTGCAGATCGTGCTGGAGAACTACGCCTACCCCGGTGTGATGATCATCGGGACAGACTCCCACACCCCCAACGCCGGGGGCCTGGGCGCCTGCGCAGTGGGCGTGGGTGGCGCAGACGCGGTGGATGTCATGGCGGGCCTGCCGTGGGAGCTGAAAGCACCCAAGGTAGGGTGGGACCAGCCCCTCTAGGGTTAGGGTCTTACTCAACTAGGATCTTGGGACGGGGGCGTAAGAGTGGGCGGCGGCGACAGGGGCGCTTCCTCTCGCATTGGCACAGCCGGGGTGCTAAGAGTCCTTGTGTCAACGTGTATGCGGCCTTGTGTTAACTTGTGGGCTGGCGGGTGCGCGGCATGCCCACCAGCGCATTAACCGCATGTCGGGGGCCATCCTGATCCAGGCCCCGAGCATCTGAAACCCTAAACCCTACACTCTCATCCTGGTCCCGAGCGCGCGTGTGCGGCTGCGTAGGTGATTGGCGTGAAGCTGGTGGGCAAGCTGTCCAAGTGGACCTCCCCCAAGGACGTCATCTGCAAGCTGGCGGGCATCCTCACAGTGAAGGGAGGCACAGGCGCCATTGTGGAGTACTACGGGCCCGGCCTGGACAACATCTCCTGCACAGGTGGGTGTAGGGTTAATTTATCATGTATCCTGGACTCTCCTGGACGGTCAAGGGAGGCACTGGCGCCGTCACTGAGTAGTACGGGCCCGGCCTGGATACCATCTCCTGCACAGGTGCGGGCGGTATGGGGTCCGCGTATGGTTCAGGCGTCTTTCAGGTACAGCCATTCTTAGGTCGTGCCTATATTGTGTTTAGGGTTGAAAGGTCTCTGCTTTACGCAGTGCGGTGGGCCAAAGGGGAACATGTTTATTGCAAACCTGCCCACCACAGTTGTCGCCGCCCTCCCGCAGGCATGGGCACCATCTGCAACATGGGCGCTGAGATCGGCGCCACCACCTCCATGTTCCCCTACAACAAGCGCATGTACGACTACCTGGCGGCTACCGGCAGGGAGCCAGCGGCCAAGCTGGCGGAGGCGTTCCAAGAGAACCTCAAGGCCGATGAGGGCGCGGAGTACGACCGCGTGATCGAGATCAACCTCAGCGAGCTGGAGCCCCATGTGAACGGGCCATTCACGCCTGACCTGGCGCACCCGCTGTCCAAGGTGGGTTGGGTGGTGCTGGGGAGGGTCAGGGTGGTGGAGGGTGGCGTTGCAAAAAGGGGAAACGAAGGCTGGGAAATGGGGTGCGGGTTGTGCAAGGGTTCTTTAGGTTGCATTGGGTTACCATGTCATGATCGGCGACAGGCGGTGCGCTGTGGAAATTGTCGGTCAGGCACATGCCCATCTCTTCCCTCCGTTTGATTAATGGTATGTGCCTGGCATGCCATGTGGCAAATACTTCCATCCTAAGGTGCCGAGAACTCCGCATGATCCCCCCATTACCGCTCATCATGCCCGCCAAAACACCCGCGTGACCCTTCCCCTCCCCTTCTCCTCTTTGCAGTTTGCCGATGCGCTGCGCGAGCACAACTGGCCCACCAAGCTGTCGGCCGGCCTCATCGGCTCCTGCACCAACTCATCCTATGAGGACATGCAGCGGGCAGCCAGCGTGGCCAGGCAGGCGCTGGCAGCTGGAATCAAAGCGCAGGTGCGTGTGGTGGGGTGCATGTGTGAGGGTGCTGGTGTGGGGGTGCTGGTGTGTGTGCTATCAAGAGCTGGTGTGTGGGGGCCCGGCTACGGGCATACACGGGTGCTGGTGCATGTGTGGAGGCGGCATCAAGGTGCTGTGGCGTGGAAGGGGTTTGGGGCTGAGGGACCGGGTTTGCATTCGTGATTGGCTGGCTGCATTTTGTGTGCAAACGTTGAAAATCCTGTCCCCTGCAGGTGGCTCCCCCTGTGTTAATGCAAATCCTCCTTTCCTCCATCCCCAACCCCTCACCCCTCTCCTCCCCTGCAGGTCCCCTTCACCATCTCCCCTGGGTCTGAGCAGATCCGCGCCACCATTGAGCGCGACGGGCTGATGGACGTGTTTGAGAAGGTGGGCGGCACCGTGCTGTCCAACTCCTGCGGGCCATGCATCGGACAGTGGAGGCGCACAGAGATCAAGAAGGGTGAGCGGAAGACCTGGCTCTTTAGCATTCACTAGAAAGCCCGCCACCCCACAAGGCAAAACCCCTAAACCCCACCCCTCCTTCAATCCTAATCTTTAAACCCTAAACCCCATCCTCCAGGCGAGGCGAACTCCATCGTGACCTCCTTCAACCGCAACTTCGCGGCGCGCAACGACGGCAACCCCTCCACCCACGCCTTCGTCACATCCCCTGAGCTTGTCACCGCTTTTGCCATTGCCGGCGACCTCACCTTCAATCCCGAGAGCGACACCCTCATCACCGCCGATGGCAGCGAGATCAGCCTGGACAGCCCCTTCGGGGATGAGCTGCCCGCTGACGGGTTTGACCCAGGTGCGCTCACACCCTTAACCCTGTAACAAAAAACCCATTACCCCATGGGAGATCAGCCTGAACAGCCCCATTGGGTGATGAGCTGTCATCATTGTTGTTGTGGAAATGGTGTGCCGAGTGTGTGCTGGGTGCGAGTCTGATGGGTGGGGTCGATGAGTCGGGCAGGGTTGTGCGCAAACTAGTGGGGTGCTGCTCAAGGTGTGCTGGTGCTGCCTTGGCTGCTGCTGCTGCTGCTGCTGTACTACTACCTGCCTACCTACCCGCTTGCCTACCTACCTACCTGTTGTACTTGCTACCTGCCGCATCACCGCGTGCATGAGGGGCTGCCCCCCCAAAACAGCGTCCCTCCACCCTTCAGCCCCCCCTCACCCCCACCCCCTCCCCCACCCCAGGTGTTGACACCTACCAGGGCCCTGCTGGCGGTGACATCAACGTGGTGGTGGACCCAGCAAGCACCCGCCTGCAGCTGCTCACGCCATTTGCAAAGTGGAGCGGCAAGGACTACGACGTAAGTGCAAAATCCCCAAACCCTAAACTTCAAACATCTGCAAAAAGTGGAGCAGCAATGTCTACGATGTGAGCCCAAATAACCTAAACTTATACACCTACAAAGTGAAGCAGCAAGGACTACAATGTGAGCGCTGCCTTGTCGCGTGCATGACTGCTCCCTGGGGCTGATGTCGTCCTTTCATGAAATTTTGGGGCGCATATTATGACGGGATGTAAAGAAGTAGAAGATAGGTGGTGGAACGAAAGCGGTATTAATGGCGAGTCAGTGGGTGCATGCGGGTGCACTACTGTGCATTAAACCCTGCCACCTGCTCTTGAGTGCATTCCCACCACCGCCTTGCGTCCTCACTCCCCCCTCCACCCCCCCAGGACCTGATGGTGCTGATCAAGACCAAGGGCAAGTGCACCACCGACCACATCTCCATGGCCGGTCCCTGGCTCAAGTACCGCGGCCATCTGGACAACATCTCAAACAACCTGCTCATCGGGGCGCTCAACGCAGAGAACGACCAGGTCAACACGCTCAAGAACCAGCTCACAGGTGGGACGGAGGTGGCCATTGCAGGGTTCAGGTTCAGGGTTCAGGGATTAGGGTTTTGTTAAAAAAGAGAGCAACCAGGTCAACGCACAGCAGAACTTGGTTTAAAAATCAGATGAAGTAAATAATCAATATTAAATTTATCTCCCCCTAACACACCACAGGCGAGTACGACACCGTGCCCGGCGTGGCGCGTGCCTACAAGGCCGCCGGCAAGCCCTGGGTGGTGATCGGCGACGAGAACTACGGGGAGGGATCATCCCGCGAGCACGCCGCGCTGGAGCCCCGCCACCTGGGCGGCCTGGCTGTGATCGTCAAGTCCTTTGCGCGCATCCACGAGACCAACCTGAAGAAGCAGGGCATGCTGCCGCTCACCTTTGCCGACCCCGCTGACTACGACAAGATCCAGCCCTTTGACAAGCTGTCCATCAAGGGTGAGTGCTGTGTTTGTGTCTGGTGTGGGAGGGGGTGGTGGTGGGGGGGCGGAGGGGTAAGGGTATGGGGTGACATGTTTAGGTTGAGGACGGGATTAAGGGTTAGGTTAAATAGCAGGGCATGCTGCCACTCACATTTGCTTGACCCCACTAACTACGACAAGATCCAGCCCTTTGACAAGCTGTCCATCAAGGGTGGGTGGCGGGAGTTTAGGGTGTGAAAGGGAGAGATTTGCAAGTGAGGGGTGTGTGCATAGGGTGCAAGTGGGGCCACGGCATGACGATGCGCATATATCTGTAGGGTTTAGGGTCTTGGGGTTCTGCACTTCGCACCTGCAGTTTGCGGGCGGATGTCTGCAGCGCCACCCAGTTCCCCAACTGTCCCCTCACCCTCCCCTCCTGTCACCTCGCAGGCCTCGCTGAGTTTGCCGAGGGCAAGGCGCCCCAGCTGACGGTGGTTGGCAAGCACCCCGACGGCCCCACCTACGAGTTCAAGGTGAACCACACCTTCAATGAGAACCAGCTTACGTGGTTCAGGCACGGCTCGGCGCTCAATGCCATGGGCGCAGCCGCCAAGGGCTCCGCCTAAGCGGCTCTCTCGGCTGGACGCTGTGGGTGCGCAATGGCGGCGTTTGAACAAGTGGGTTGTATGCCGAGGCCAGCGGCTGTGCGGCACTGCACTGGATGCTGTGGGTGCCGACCTCAAGGGCAGCGCGTAATCTGCACTGTGCTGACTGCCTGGGTTATTCCAAGGGCAGGGCCCGGGCGGGCTGCATTGGGTGGTGGTTTGGAAGGAGGAGGAGGATGTGGACAAGAATAGGAATGGATGCAAGGAGGCTGGGATGAGGGTTTAAATGTGGCGATGGGCAGTTGGGTTTGCCCTCCGCCTGTGTCCTGGATGTTGCATATCCATGTTCGTTCCGGGTGCGTGGCATGGGCTTGGTTTGGGGATTTGGGATGAGGAGGCCAGGAAACATTACGTTTACATAACGCTAGGGCATGTGGGTACGGTACTTGGTTTAAGTATGGTAGTTGCGTGCTGCAACTGGCAGTTTATTGTTCTAGGCCATGTGATCTGTAGCGGTCAGTCAGACCATGTGCAGCAGTTGTGCTTTTGGACCAGCAGCAGTGCCCGCGTAGTGGCTGGGCTGTACCCCGTTGGCAACGCACCTTTGACACACTTTTTGACTGGGGGGACCGATTGCAACCTCCCCGTTTGGGTTTGCACGCGAGCCATGTAAACTCACCGAGGCACAGCTGACGGCACCTACTGGAATTGATTTAACACAGCCATACCTCAGTACGTGCAAGTTGCTGACTCTGGCAATGGCAATCCGGGTGGGCACTGTAAGCTCTGCCCATTGTTGGGCATCTTTTGGTGCGCAATAGTGCCATGCGTTCCGCATGCCGGTGACCCACCACAATCCGCTGGTACCAGTAGCTGTCCACAGCAAGCAGGTCAGGACCCTGTCCACCGTCTACCTCGCGTGGTTGGTAGCCCATCAAGGCGACAGGTCTTAAATTGCGGGGTTAGAGCGATATCTCAACGCGAATCGCCTCTTAAGTGCCCTGCATATGCATGCATATTAAAAACCATGCCACGTGGCGCCCAAGGACCGTTCGCACGTGTCGTATCCTGTAAAGAAACGGATAAGCTTCATAAGCGCAGCTTTCCGTTTGTTGGTTGTGTTCAGCGTTCAAAACCTAACACTCTCAGCTTTGCTAGACGTTGAAAAACAGTGTCTCATCTATGCGACCAACAAACGGCGTGGATACTTGCGACACAGTGCACGCCAGAAAACAGCGAGTTTGACACACCAGGTTGCCCCCACACTGTCGCCACAATGCAAGTGTTGCACTCTTCAAATGCTTTTAAGGCAGCCACAAAACCCACTTTGTCCCGTAGCACAAAGGCACGTTCGCAAGTGCGAGTAGTCGCGGCTTCAACGGACCCATTGTTGCTTAGGGTGGCAAGGGGAGAAGGTGCGAGCATTTTACAAACCCATTTACTACAAAGCACAGGCTGAAAGAACCTCAGAGCATACCTCCTTCCAGGGATTTCGTTCTGTACTATCCGCTCCTGTAATCCAACACTTGCTTTCCTTGCAGAGGGTGAAAGGACACCGGTATGGCTGATGCGCCAAGCTGGGCGCTACATGGCAGCGTTCAGGAAGTACGTGCACTTGGCAGTTATGCAGTTGCGGCCAGGTCCTGCATGCCAGGGTACTGTTGTTCTCCTCAAAGAAATTGGATACCACGTACTTGCACTCCCACATGCTCCATCGTCATGGGGGCTAAGTCACTATGAAGTGCCCACAAACGCAATGCAAGTGCTCACTTCTCCATAATACTGCTCATCTTTTGCATAACTGGGAGCCTGCCTAATTTGCAGGTATTCTGACAAGATCCCCTTCCGGGAGCGGTCGGAAAACTCCGACATTGCCACCGAGCTGTCATTGCAGCCATGGAGGGCGTTCCAGCCCGACGGGGTGATCATGTTCAGCGACATCCTGACCCCCCTGCCTGCGCTGGGCATCGAGTTTGACGTCATCAAGGGCAAGGGCCCTGTCATCGCAACACCCATCAGGAGGTACGCTGGTTAGGGTTTAGGGTTAGGGGTTAGGGTTTGACGCCATCGGCAAAGGGCACGGCGCCGTTACCCCACGGTGGGCAAGACCTTGTGCCACAGTTGTTTAGGTAGTCACATGGCAAGCTCAAGCATTACTGCCAGCCAGCATCGCGCCACGCAGATCTGCCCCAATTAACCAAAAAAGGGCGGCACAAAATACCCCGTATATGTGCCGGAGCGTGCAATCCTTTTCAAGGCTGACTCACTATACAAACTATCCCCTTTTCATCTGCAGCATGGAGCAAATCAGGCAGCTGCTGCCGATGGACGACCCCACCAGCAAACTCCCTTTTGTCGCCCAAACGCTGCAAAATCTGAGGCAGGAGGTGGGGTCAGCATCCACTGTGCTGGGATTCATCGGAACCCCATGGACGCTGGCAGCATATGCAATGGAGGGCAAGGCAGACAGGTGAAGGTGCATCCACAGAAGGCAAATGTAGTGCATGGCGCTCAGCCTGGCGAACGTAAATCTAACTTTTTTTGTTTTTATTAGTAAATATAATACTGATATTATGGAATTGTTTAATTCAGGCTTTCAGGAAGAAATGTCATGAAGTTTTTACTTTGTATGGATAGCTCCTGTATACTTGGATTTCAGCTGCTCGCTCGTGTTTCTTGTGTCGCAAACAGGCAATGCCTAGCCCTCAATGCCATTCCTCCCCTGCAGGCACTGCCAGCAGACCAAGACCATCATGGTGAACAACCCCGAGATCCTGCATGCCTTCCTGGACCACCTCACCGAGGCCTTGATCGCATACGTGGGCTACCAAATAGACAGCGGGGCACAGGTGCGCCGAACAGCCATGGCGGGATGGCGTGCATGTATACAATATATATTGCACCACAGGTTCCATAAGCTCAATGTGTTGAGGCAGCGCACTATAAATTAAATCAATCAAATAAATGGAATTAAAAATGGAAAGTAAAATAATAACAAAAAACACTGCCCTTCGGCCAGCTCAGCATTTGGAGAGTGGCTCGAGCTGCAAACACGGGCACAACGTGCATGCGTCATAATATATGACTCATAAACCCTGAACGCTGGTTTCAACAAACCAATGCCCAGTATGCTTGTTGCTGCCACCTTTGCGCCCGGCGACGACGACCCACACAAGTAAGGGATGCCATGGCGCATGCGTGAAATTGGTGTTGAGGATTGTAGTGAAGTAGAAAAGAATGTGGGTTTATGAATCCTCAGTAAATGGGTTCTTTCAGGAAGTGGGATTAAACTAAGATTACATGTTTTGCCTTTTGCAGGTGGTGCAGCTGTTTGACTCGTGGGCGCACCACTTGTCACCCGACCAGTTTGCAGAGTTCAGCATGCCCTACGCTGAGCGGGTGATGGTCGCTGTGAAGGCAAAGTACCCAGACACGCCACTCATCTTCCACGCAAACGGAGGTGAGGTGGCATGCATGCACCCACGCATGCATGCATCCACGCATCTTACAAAATGTAAATAATCTTATAAATTGTAAGTCTTAAGTTATGTCATCCAGGATTTAAGATTTCTGGAAAGGTAAACCACCATTCACACCAACTTTGCAACCTCCACTTTGCACACCGCAACCACTGGCTGGTGGGAGCTCGCGCCTTGCACGCCCACACCAACACCCACCCGCACATGCGCACCCTACACCGGCAAGCCGAAGCTCACACCACATCACAATACATGCTTATTGTGAACCAACACAAACTCACGCTCACAAGGCAACACACACACGGATTCACACCACCCTATCACCCGCACACCGCAGGCACCGGCAAGCTCGAGCAAATGTGCGGCAGCACCGCCAACGTCATCGGCCTGGACTGGGCGGTGAGCATGGAATCTGCCCGCCACACCCTGGGCGCATCCACCACCCTTCAGGGCAACGTGGACCCCATGGTGCTCTTCGGAACCCCAGACAGGATCGAGGAGGCCGTTACCCGGTGCCTGCTGCAGGGGGGGCCCAAGGGGCACATTTTGAATGTGGGCCACGGGGTCGTGCAGGGCACCCCGGAGGAGAGTGTGAAGATTTTCTGTGATTTGGCGAGGGCCTCGGCGGACATCCATGCTGGGGCTGGGGTGGCGCACAAGGCAAACGGGGCGGCGGTGGGGGCGCTGGCGTGAGTGGGGGCTGGGGGCTGAAAGGTGATGCCGAGGTGAATTTGGGTGTGTTTACTCATCGGGGTGGTGCATGCATGCAGGTGGTTGGGGTGGGTATTAGTCAGTTGGGGCGGACCGGGGTTGGAGGAGAGCCCCGGGGGGTAGGGTCTTTTGGTTGCTGCTGGCAAGGGAGCACTGCTGCCAGTTGAGACTCAGACACAGTGTGGCTCAGCCAGGCAGGGAGCATAGAAGGTAGTAACCATTTCTATTGGGGCCCTTCAGGGGCACACACGGCAATTGTTGATGCCAGCTGGGGATGCCTTTCTCTTTGTTTGTTATTGTAACCAATGGCATTGTTAACGTAGGAGGTATGGTAGTACTACTAGTGCAATCATGATTGAATCATCCCCGGGCAGTTAATGCAGACCCTGGTGACCCTACTGGCCACTGGTGTGCACACCATTCCGCAGCGGGGTTGCTTGGAGAGCGCTGCGTGCAGCCTGCAATACATTTTACTGAGCGTCAAGCAATAAATTTACTGTAACTCACTCAGTAGTACAAGCAAACAAACAAACAAAAGGCGTTCCAAGCCCCTAGCTGCTTATAGTAGTACTGCTGACTGCTATGGCGCATCATGCTCCGTTACTTCACTGTTACAGTATTGTACTGAACGTTCTCCAGATGCACCCATGGGACCCACCCGGTGGCAGTGTGGTGACATCGATTGTTGACCGTCAACATTGGCAATCTGATTCATTGCATGCGTGCATTGCTTGCCGGAAATTCTCTCTTCTAAATGTTTCTTAAAAACATTTGGCAGATTTCCATATGGCATGCAGTTACCGAAATGAATTGCAATGGCATCCGATAAAATGATGTTGCTGCGCATCGATGAGATGCTGCACCATGGTATCGATGAAATGCTGCACTTGGGGCTACTGGTACGTCAGATTTAAATGCAACGGTTTCCTGAGCCTCAAAGTCCTAACAATCTGAAAATGTAATTTGAACCAATTGACTTTGCAATTTGCCGGGAAATACGTGCCTGTCACATGCTGACAGCCAATCTACTGGCTGTCAACAAGACTTGACACTGTCAGGAAATCTGTGGGGCCACATCAAAATGTCAACGCATGCAGAAACTCTAATGATGGGTCATACTCGTCCACAGGCAATGATGTTACGGCAAAGCAGCGCATCGGCTGGGTAGAGGGTTTGCACTCAAAAGACTCGAGGCTGACAACGGTCATAACATTCCAATGTAATATGTCAATTGGCTGCAAAATAGAGCCAAGGTTCGTTGGCATGCATGCAACTTGTCTGACCAAAGCGTGCATGGTGCACAGGAAAACTGGTCAAATGTACCGAAAAACAATCGATATGAGCAATTCAAATTGGCATATGACATTGCAGCACCACCTAGCCCCATTCATGCACGGCCTGTATGCACAAGCTATTTGTATGAAATCCCCCTCCCCTTTCCACGCCTCCACCCCCCACTCAGGCCGCCCTCTTAGTGCGCAGCCGAACCCGCAAGCCAGTGGCGCCCGATGCCTCAGGCTTGGTCGTCGCCTTGACAAGCACCTGGTCTTGAGCCGCCGCATTCTTGGCTTGAACCCCCGTATTCCTCCGGCGAGCCGCCGCCCCAGGCGGACCCGCTTCCTCCACCACCACCGCCCGTCTGGCGCCCCGCCTGACATCGACCAATGGGCTCGCCTCCCCCCTCCGCCCCGCCCTACCGGGGGCTCGGGCGGGTGTGGGTGCGGGGCTGGCTTCAGGCAGCGCAGGCGGAGCGGGGGCCTCCTGCACTGCTGCTGGTGGCCTGCGGGTAGAGGTGGGTTTGCCACCCCGCTTGGTGCGCTTCCTGGGCCGCCGGGCTCCCTTCCCCCCCTCCTCCTCCTCGGCCTGTTCCACCGGCGGGGGTGGCAGCCCCTCCCCTCTCCTGGTCCGTTTGCTCCCCTTGCGAGGCGCCTGACGCTGCAAAGCCGCCTGGCTGCACTCCCCTTGCGCCTGGTCCACTGCCTGCTCCACCCCCTCCCCCTGTTCCACCGGCGGGGGAGGCTGCTCCTTCTTTCTGGCTCGCTTTCCCCCCCTGGCTCGCTTTCTCCCCCTGACGGGAGCCTGGTGCTGTGCAGCGGCCTGGCTGCACCCGCCCTGCACCTGCTCCGCTGCCTGCTGTGCTCCCGCTGAGGTGGAGGCCACGTGCGCATGGCCATCCGCATCCACCCCCTCACCAATGGGTACCTCGAGGGATGGAGGCGAAGGGCTCGCTGGTGCTTCAACCCCCTGTGGTGCATCACCGGTAGCTGCACCCGCTTGCTCTGCTTCAGCAGCTGGCAGGATGGGACAGCTGTCGGTGGCAGGCTGCACTTCAGCGGGATGTGATGCACCGTCTGGTGACCCAGCGCCATGCGCATCCTTGTCATCATCCGATGCAGCAGGCTGCCCAATTGGCTGCTCAACGATGGCATCCCCGGGTGGCGCAGGCGCAATGTCCATTGGGTCGGATGCCGCCACCGATGCCTTGAGCGGCTCCTCACTCATCGGCTCGCCAGCAGCTGCATGCTCAGGCACAATGGGCTCCAATGCACAATCGGCTGGTACTGCCGGCAGTGCATCTGAAGGCGCAATGAGCTCTGCAGCTGCATCTGGCAGTGCATCTGAAAGCGCGGTGGGCACTACAGCTGCATTGGGCAGGGCATCTGAAGCCGCAGCGGCCACCACCGGTGCATCGGGCAGTGCATCTGGAGGTGCGCTGGTGCATGGCTGTTCACCCTCAGGTGCTGTGTCTGGCGCCGGCAGTGGAGCAGCAGCTGGCGCGCTGGTAGGCGGCAGCGGGTCCTCAAGCGTGTGGTTGCCGATGCCCTTCTGCAAAACCTCTGTCCCGGGGAAGACGAGAATGCGCAGCTGGGATTTGAGGGTCTGCGCGGCACACATGCACGGTAAGCAGGAGCATCGCGGCGCAACGACCACAGCACAGGTGTTTTTTCACCAACAACAAATTATGAAGGTGCAGTAATAGCAACAATTATGCACTCATTCTAGTGAAAAATACATTTGAAAACGAACACGTCCATGCCCACTCTAGTGCCTCGCCATGCCCACTTAAACACAGGCCGCTTCCCAACCCCCTTCTTGCACCCACCTGCACCTCCTCTGCCTGCACCTGGCTGAACCCAAAGCCCCGCCGCCAGGTGTCAACCGTCTCGTGCGCCGCCGGCAGCACCAGGCGCCGCACGCCCGCGCGCTCCAGCAGCTCCTCAAATGCGTTGAGCAGCACGCGGCAGTGGCCCTGGCGCCGCGCAGACAGGCGGGTGGCGATCAGCGGCAGCTCGGCCAGCTGGGGGCCAAACACACGCATCACGGCGGCCGCCACTGGCTTCCCCTGCACAGAAATTCTCACATGTGAAAAACATTCTATGGAACAATGACACTTGTGATACATTTGTGGCGCCACCGTGCTTGCCGCAGCCCCCAGTGGATAGTCGATCAGCAGCAGGGGTACCACCACCATTACACACCCACGCCACCGCCACCACACCACAGATAGTGTACCTCACAGCAGCGCTGCGTCGTTGGAAACACGTTGCTGTAGCTACCCCCCCCCCAACCCCCCACCCCTCCACCCCCCCACCCATGTGGATGCTGTAGCCAACCCCACCACCCATATCCCACCCCACCACCACTACCCACCTTGTGCCTGAGCAGCAGCGAGTACATGTTGCTGTAGTCCCACTCCCCCACCTCCTTGCTGTAGATCATGACCGGCATGAGGTCGTGGCCAGACACCAGGTCCATGATGGGGTCAAAGGACTCGGACAGGGTGTCGTGCACAGCCTTGAGCGCCCAGGTGGTGGCGTGGGACCCGTCCTTGCCCTGCGCCGCATGGGCAAGAGGTGAGGCATGGCACCACGATGAATCCCATCACACAAAATACAATCCATATGACATGCAAGGCAGGAGGAGTGGAGAGAATGGAAATGGCTTCCATTAACTACATGTTTTCATGCCACACTGCTTTGCACCGCAGTGGGTGGCCAGATTGACCCCTTGCTCCTCCTGCCTTGAGACCCCAAAACCCTTGACCCAACCCCCACTCACCCTGAGCAGCAGCCACGAGTGGTCGCCCTCCAGCGCCATGGGCCCCGCAGCCAGGTGCTGCGCCAGGATGTCGGCCACCGCCTGGCATGCGGGGCTGCAGAACCACTTGCCAGTGGGCACCTCCTCCAGCTGTGCCATGCCCTGCTCAGCCAGGCACCCCACGTGGTACTCGCGCTCGCAGCAGTCGCACAGGATGATGGTGCGCGGGCCAAAGCCGCGCGGCTGGAAGTCGCCCATGTGGCACACCATGCAGCCGCCGCCCAGCAGGTCCAGCTCGCTCAGCACCTCCTTGCACCTGAGAGGGGCATGCGGTATTGAATACACTTTCATATCATTGATTCGCAATCTCAGCATTCTTTTCCCAATGATTCCCCACTTTTTTGCTTCATCCCGCAGAGATTTCCAGCTCAAGCACCTTGCAAGGTAATTGCGTTTTCTAAATTGTCGTTCTTGAACTCTTCGCATTTCCTTCATGAAAATGGAGGTGGGTGGGTGTGGGGCTCAAACATTACAACCCACTACGTCGCAGCCTTCACGCCACCCCACCCCAATAGCGTGTTCCAAAGCACACCAACAACTCCCACCTGCACGCGCCGCACCTGTCCACCAAGCCATTGGTTCCATGGTCCCCACCCACGCCCTGACCAGCGGCACCATCCAACCCAACCCCGCTCTCCTCCGGCCACTCCCCCATGCCATCATCCGTCTGCGGCATGCGCTCCGCCAGCTGGCGCAAGGACACCCCCTCGCCGTTGTAGATGTGGTCGTAGGGCGCGCGGCGGCTGGCGCGGCCTGCAATGCACCACACATGAGCATCCACACGCCAAACACATGCAACTCATTTCCGTGCCCCAGTGCCGCACGCCCAACAGGGCAGTGCAACACACCAGTATATGGCCAGTGCGGGAGCGGCGAGCGCAACAGACCAACGCGCCTGTGCACGGCATGCGGATGAGAAAATGATCCATAGATTGAACACGCCTGTCTACGGGTCTGGCGCAGGATTCAGTGAGCCCCTGGCCATGCCCATCCATAAGAGGGTGGTCCCCCCCTTCACCCACCCACCCACCCACCCCGTGGCTGCAATCCATGGCCCCCTGAGCCCCGCCCCCTACCTGCATGCGCCTCAAACTGCGAGCACGACAGCACCTTCCCGCAGTGGTCGCACAGGATGCCAAAGGAGCTTGCCGCGGTGTCGATGTGCGCGGCGCCCCCCAGCAGCACCCCGTCCCGCTCGCAGTACGCCAGCCGCTCCCCGTGCAGCAGCGCCCCGGGGTCTGTGCTGAACAGGCGCTTGTTCTTGTTGCTGTTGCGCTGGTGCCGCGACTTGTTGCCCTGCACGGGGGGCGGCCATGTGTGGGTGATGGGAAGTGGGCCACGGGGAGCCAAGACTGGATTGGTTGGCGTACGCAGGTGCAAGGC
Source organism: Heterotrichella gracilis (assembly GCA_032358255.1). Classification (NCBI taxonomy): domain Eukaryota; class Xanthophyceae; order Tribonematales; family Xanthonemataceae; genus Heterotrichella; species Heterotrichella gracilis. The sequence continues at coordinate 275,896 of JAULBX010007773.1, read as the reverse complement.
CAATTTCTGACAGTCTGAGTACCAAGCCATCAATTTGAATTTGACTCGAGTACAAATAGGTGCTAGGTTGGTTGGTACTGTGGCAGAGCTGTTCAACATGCATGTCACCAACTAGCAAGCTATCGGGCAAGCGGTTAAGTTGTGGGGTTCAACAGATTTCAAGAGTAACTCCCAGGCAGTCTGCACTCCAACCTGCTGGGGGGCCGTCATGTGCACGCGTGCCGGTTGGGGTGCCTTGGAGGGCTTGGGGGCCGCCTTAGAGGGGGGCCGCCCCAAGGGCTTTTTGGTGGGCTTGCTACAGGGGGGCCGGGGACCAGGCGCCTTCTTGGCTGGGGCGGGGCGCTTGGCCCTGCTGCTGGTGTTCTGGCAGGCCTGGCATGCTTGACAGAACCAATCGCCCTGCACAAATTATGCACATTGAGATGAGGGACAGGCCACACAAACGGTGCACAAGCGCATGCATGAATCCTGCCAGCCGCAGCCAACCACATTGCTGATGCGTCCAACAAACACCGCTCTACCATGCCATGCAAGCTTCAGCCCTAAAAATGTTCACGACCTGAGATATTTGCACCCAAATTCGTAACCCTGAACGGTGCCTGTCAGCCAACCTGGGCCATTTGAGCCTCAGCAAGGACGCACTTAGGCCCTGTACCTGGTAATTACGGTACTTCCTACATCAGCGTGTGCGTTTTACGGTTGCCGAGCCGCCGTGCAATGGCACCCAGTACTCCACCCGTGCCCCCAGTACCCCACCAGTACCACCAATGCTGCGCCCCTCAGTAGTACCCACCTGTGGTATGTCCTCCTGCTCCAAGCAGTCCCTGTGGTATGCGTTGGGGCAGCCGTCGCAGCACAGCAGGTTTCCACCAAACCCGCACACAACGCAAATGTCCATGTTGGGGTCGACCGCGCCGCTGTTCAGCATGAGGATGACGTCCTGCAGCCACACACACAACCATTGATTAGCTGGTTAATATCACCATGCATACCACAGCACCAACCATCCACGCAATCATGGCGCTGCCCTGAAGTAAAACATCCTCAGAGCACACACGGCATTGCACATGTAGCCATGGCTTTGCACCTATCACGCAGGGCCGCATCCCAATCACACTGGCCACGGAATGCAGTCCCAATCCTTCATGCCCTTTTGCCCTTCCATGCAATCCCACCCCTGCAAAACGCCTCAATCCCCCACACACCCACACCGTCCAAAGCCCAAATCCCTTCACGCCACCCCTGCAACCCCGCGCACCTTGAGCGAGGCATTGATTCTGGTGAGGAAAATCGCCTCCGCCGGCCGCCTGAAGGTGCTCCCCGCGTGGCTCTCAAACTCACTACAGCTGACGGGGCCCCCATTGCACGCCATGCAGTCGCACGCGATGGTGCCGTCCTGGTTGACCATGCCCGTCAGCGTGATGCGGCCCTGGCGGTTGCGGTGCTCCACCGAGTGGCCCATCAGCGCCCCCGAGCGCAGAACGTGCTTCACATGGAACATGCCGTTGGCGGGCGGGTCGCCGCTGTAGGCCACCTGTTTCACAAGATCATGTGAGGCTTCCGAGGCGAGCACCGTAGGATGCTACGTGGTTGGGCAAATCAATAATGTGGCTGAGCAAATAAAAGAATTTGCGATGCGCAGGTTGATCTTGTGAAGTGAAAATGTACGCCACAAAAATAGGACGAATTCATAAACAACTTTACATTGCAACGAAGCATTGCATAGTATATAAAATAATGAAGAATGGTGGAGAGTGCTGGGCACGGACCTGCTTCACTATTCGCATGAAATCGGCGTTGAGCACCGTTTCCAAAGAGAGGCCGGGGGGCACATGCACCACAGCGGGGTCTGGCTCGGAGCCCGGGTGCGGGTGCGGCTCTGGGCATGCGCACGGGTCCCCAGGCAAACAGCCAGGTAGCGATGCAGCCCTGCTTCCGCCGGGGTTGGGCAGCACAACCCGGATGCGCGGCGGGGCAGCCTGAGCTTGCCTGTGAGGACGGGGGCACATGCCTCAGATGGGAGCAACATGCCATGTAATGTGGCATGGCAAGCACTAATTTTTACCCCGCTACATTATCACGTGCAGCAATGTACTAGCCTGAGGTAGGAATGCAGACCACACGCATCGCCTTGTGGGGTTGTGCGTATATAGCATGCTTACCCGATGATATCAGCCATCAGGTCCACTCCACCCCTGCTGGCTGATTGCAGGAGACCAGGACCAACAGTTGGCATGCCAAGGCCATCACCCAGCACATGGGACCTGAAGCAAGCAGGCATGGGATGGGGATACTGAGAACTTGCTGCAAAGATCGAGTTCAAAACGGGGACAGGGTGTGGTGTGCGGACGGCAACCCCAAAAAAGTTAGGGTATGCATCGTGCTCAGCAACCCTACCTGTGTGTCAGTGTTGCTAGGTCCTGAGCTCCTAGCAACGACGCCTCTGCGTCAAGTAACCTGCGCAACAGCAGGGAAAGGCTTGTCTTGACCCAGCGCGCAGAGGCAACACGCACTCTTCTGGAACTGTGACACAGGCAGAATATTGGCAGGTGGTTCCTTTGTACCCTTTTCCTCACCTGCTGCTACCATCTGCTGCACCCAGTGGGCTGCACGTTGCTGAAGCAGGCGGTGTGGTGGCGTCACCAACCGAACGCCGAAAACGCTTGCCATCCAGGACCATGCCAGGCGTGATGCCCAGGCTGTGCAGCTCCTGCTTGCCCCGCTTGCTCTGCAAAACAAAGATTAATCAGCCACAGTAATGCCCGAGCCCTCACTGCTGCATCAACAGACTGCCTTCGCTTCTATTACTGGCGCAGGGATTGGTGCGCTCATGCCTTACAACTCAGTGTTGCAACTGTAGTCAACAGACGCACAGGACACGCACCGCTTTGCGCTTGGCCTCCCCACCCTCCAAGCCACTTCCAGCTGCACCTGAAGCACCAGATGCTACGGCTGAGGGAGGAGACGTTTCCACTGGCCCTGCAGGTGCAAGTGCTTCCACTGGCCCTGCTGGTGCAAGTGCTTCCATTGGCCCTACTGGTGCGAGAGCTTCCACTGGTCCTGCCGGCGCTTCCACTGGCCCTGCCAGCGCTTCCACTGGCCCTGCTGGTGCAATTGCGTCTAGGTCTGCTGGGTTCTCATCTGCACAAACAAGGGCGTCCACGAGGGCTTCCTCTTGCAGCGCGCTGTCCGTGTGCAACTCCAGCGTTGGAGCTGCCATCACTGCAACAGGTGGCGCTGCAGTTGTGGGAGCACTGTCTGCTGCTGCTATTTGATCCATGCCACCATCTTCAAGCTGCTTTTGGCTGTCTTCAGCCGCTTGCAGCTGCGGTGCTACAGCGCTGATAGCCATGCTGAATGCTGACTGCTGGAGCTGCAAGAGACGGGCGATCGCACTCATCCCCGTGGAGGCTTCTGATACTACAATGATGGGTGCAGAGGGCCCTGTGCTTTCTTCATCCTGCTTGCCACTTGTCACCAGCCCCTCCTGTGCTCGTGACATAGTGGTAGGTAGCGGCAGAGGCGAGTCAGAAGGCATGGCCAACCTCAAGTTGCTTCCCAGTGCTGGCACGAGAAGACACTCCTGCGTCGCGCCATCAAGCTAATTCCAAGCCGTCGGCAGCTTTCCTGTGGCCTTGAAGTCACAGCCTGGATCGGTAGATGACCCCCAGGCAACCTGACACTGACAGCTGACACCAGGTGAGGCATGGAACCTGCAGCAACAAGGCGCTCTGTAACTTGCACAGACAAGAAGGCGCTGCCAGGTTTTATATGCAAGTCGGGAAGCTTTGTTGCACGCTTAGGGAGGTTACTTGCAAGCCTAGGCCTTGAGAGGGCTCGCCTAGCGGGTCCAAGAGTAGGACACTCGCACCGTGTGGAGAGCGGTGACAGGAAACACTGCGCCGGTGTACGCATAGATGCAGAAGCTTCTCGAAAATTATGCACGGTGCAGTGGTCCGTGTCACAAGCTTGTGAACACCAGGGGCTCACAGGTACCTGATATGAAATTCAAACTATGTATGCATTTCAACGGCTCGTTTCAACGGCGTCACAAGTCCTGGTCATCCTAGTCACAACACAACCCCACATTATACACTAGCAACCAAGTGTTTCGTCCAAACAACTGGCACATACGGACAGGCGCGAGGTTGAGGGCACAAGTATAAGAACCGGCAGTCAACCCCAACAGGCCAGCCGGAGTCATACCTAGCTGGGAGTTACACCTATTTCCCTACTGAAGACCATTCAAATGAAAAGCCTGCTACCCACTGGTGGGACCAAAGTGCGGGACACCAATAGCTACCAAATTTTGAACAGAAAGGGGCATGGTTTTCAACGACAGGCAATCTCCACACAAGTGCATTCAAGGGAGGCTTCCAAGAAAAGTTGCACACAAGAAACCCCTTCAGCTTCTTTCAAAGCTATGGGCAACGTTCAAAACAAGCATGTAGAGAATCGACAGAACCTGGGGCGCCAAACGCAGTATTTTACCTGTTGGCCTCATCCACTCCCTAGGGGGTGCTTCTTCCTGCGCAAGCTCCTCTTCCCCGTCGTCCACAGGACACACAGCGTGCAAAATTGACTTGGAGTGGTTTGTTGCGACCACTTAGTCCTCACTTTTGCCTCCTTTCTGGCACGATTGCTCGTTGAAGTCGACCTGTTGCCAACCTGTTTATTACTCCGCAAGAAACGGGGAGGGGAAGGCTGCGCAGAGCTCAATTGCTTTTAAGCTTGGAAACCCTTTTGCTGCTTGCTGTTTGTTTGAAAGTACTTTTCATCAGGCCACGGCACATTATAAGCGTGCATAGTGTTGCGCCGCTGTCCATCAGCTGTTTGTGATTGAGCCCTGATTACCCACTTGGCAGGCAACGGTGAACGTGGAACTGTGCTCCTTTGGACTCGTGCCAAGAAACCCATCAGAGTGCTGGCTAGGTCTTCTACAATACATAGTTTTTCTTAAAGCTGCTGCAGCTTTTAATCACCGTGGCTTCTAGTGTAAACCGTGTCCCAGACACCCACTGACAGGGTGCCCACCTCCCCCTCAGTGGCACGATGTACAATGGGATTGGGTTGCTGAGCGTTAGGGGGTCGGGAACAAGTGGTTATGTGCAAAACAACAAGTTCAACTTGCGAAGAGGCCCACCCCAACGCAACCAGCAGGAGCAGAATGGGGACAAACCCCCAGTCCACAAGAAACCAAATCAAGAGATTCTGCAACATAACAAAAAGCGCGACATTGAATTGAAGCTTATGCAGCTGGAGGGTGAGCTCACGGAACAAGGGTGCGTAGCATTTGTTCAGAGACAAGGGCTACCAGGCATGCGGCTAGCACACATGATGCATATGCATGCATATGGTTTCTTTCTAGTCCATCTGGTGTGCCCTGCACACATGAACGCGGCGTTAAACACCACCAACCACTATTTTGCAGGTTCGGTGAAGAGGAAGTGGCTGCCAAGGTTGCTGAGAAGCGTGCAGAGCTCGAGGCTGAGGCTGCACAACCCAGCGAGGCGCAGACTGCAGAAAAGTACGCCACTTTCCTGGGTCTGGTGACCTTCGCACCAAAGTGCATTCGCTAGTTTCAACAAAAGCTACCGCCATGTCGTCATTATCTTTGCAAGAATATGTGGCGGCGACTCAATCAGCTATTGCTACGCAGGCTGACCCACGAGACGCATGAGTTGGCCAAGCGCAAGCAGGAGCAGCAGCTGAAGCTGCGGGATGCGCTTGGTTTGGGTGACATCGTTGAGGGCGAGGCGTTCAACCGGGAGCTGCAGGAGCAGCGCAGGGTGGAGAAGGCCGCCCAGCGGGAGCAGGAGATAAAGCAGCGTGAGAAGGACCGCAAGAAGCGCGAGAAGGAGCGCAAGCTCGCTGAGAAGGAGAGGAAGAGAGCGGAGAAGAAGAAGGCAAAGCTGGAGAAGCAGCAGCGGGAGGAGCTGGAACGCCAGCGCGAGGAGCAAAGGAAGGTAGGCACCATGCCGTCACATGCAGCACGCACACAAGCACCCCCCCATTCTGCGGTGGTCGCAACAGCTGCTAGAGGCCACCTTGTGCCTCACTTCCCTGCATTCCTTGGAGCTGGGCCTGTGCTGCGTTCTGAAGCAGGTAGCGTCCTGCCTGCCCATCATGTCAGCGCTGGTTAAACTGGAATGGCTCTACCTGCGTGTCACGGGTCCACCCGTGCAACGTTCAGGCAGTGCACCAGCTTGCCCAAGTTTCCCTGAGCCTGTTGCCCTGCCACCATTCATTCCTAATTCTGCGCTGGTCATGCTTAATGCAGGCTGCAGAGCTGGGCAAGTCAAGGCTGTCCCAGGCGGTGGTGAAGGGTGGCAAGCCCATCAGCAAGCGCCGCGCCGAGGAGCTGGCACGGGCTGCCAAGAAGGCCAAGCGCAAGCATGCGGAGTCCCCACCTCCAGGGGAATTCTACAAGAAAAGCGAGGAGGCTCCTGAGCGCTATGATCCACAGGGCTACTCGGATGACGATGGTGGTCATGGGCGGGAGGTGTCGCCTCCCCCTGCCAGGTACGTAGGCGTATGAGTTGCTTTGGCTGCGGTGGATCGCTGTTGCATGATGATCCATCTGCCACTGGCACCTACACAATTTGTGTGTGTGTGATTTACATTGTGGGTGGTGACGTGGACGGTGGGGCATTGGGCAGGTCAAGAAGTGACAGCGCTGGGGTGCATGTGCAGGGAAGCCAAGGCTGCGCGTGCAAAGGCACCTGAGGACGCAAGGAAAAAGCTTAAGCAGCCTGCACCCAGTAGCAGCTCCTCGGGGTCAGAACCTTCATCAGGATCAGAGTCATCCTCCAGCGGTGAATCGTCATCCAGCTCGGGGTCTGAATCCTCATCAGGCTCTGACACCAGCAGCTTGGACTCTGAGCCACCTCTTCCACGCAAAAGCCAAAAGGCCAGCAAAGATGTTGAAAAAGCTAGCAAGGGTGCTGCCAGCAATGGCGAGAAAGCCAGCACCCGGCAGCCGACCATTTTTGAGGAGCCAACCAGGAAGGAGGTGCATGAAGTTGACCCTCGAGACAGGAAGCGGGGTGATAGGGAGCGGCAGGATGACAGGCTGGACAGCAAGCGGGGGTGGTATGAGCCGACGCGCCATGATGCTGAGAGGTACATGCCTGCTCCTGGCGCTGCATTTGGTGGATCTGCTTGGCATTCCTTGTGCAAGGCTGACTGCTAATCTGGCTGCACTGGTTAAACGCATGCAATCTATAATTAATATTTAATTCCATTGCTGCTCATACATGCTGTGCACCATGGCAGCGTTGCACCTTGTCCATGGCAGGCAGTTCTTGAGCTGAAGTTAGGCACGCGCCCTCATGCAGGTCCGACACCAGGCAGCGGGCAGCTGAGCCCAGGCGGGAGCGGCCTGTGGAGCGGGATGAACGTGAGCGGCCAGCACTGCGGGATGAGCGTGAGCGGCATGTGGAGCGGGCACCGGGGAGGGACAGGCGGGAGGAGGAGGGCAGGCGTCCCAGGGGGGGGGATGATGGCAAGGAAGATGACAGAGGCGCCAGGGTAGACGACCGCAGCGCCCGTGCCAGGCAGCCTGAACAGGAGAGGAGCGGTCGGGCAGCAAGGTAACTAGCATTGTAGGGGTGTGCAGCTTGAGGGTGTGGCGGCTTGCGGGGTTCTGCGATGACCACGTCTGTCGCTCCTGCATGCGGGGTGGCAATGGCGTGTTGCTTATATTCACGATGGCATCTCGCCGCATATTTTGCAATGCCAGTCTTTGCAGTAAATTGTACTGCCAGCTCAGCAGACCCATTGTGCCCCATGCGAGCTCCAGGGCATATGTCACATGCTTAGCTGTGCCCAGCCGTACTTACACCACATGTGTGGCTGTGCAGGGAGGTGGTGGAGCGCCGCAAGCCCAGCCCTTCCCCACCGCGCAAGCAGGCGCGCAAGACGTCGCCCAGCAGCAGCAGTGGCAGCGAGAGCGGGTCCCAGAGCAGTGGCAGCACCAGCAGCAGCTCGGGAGGCAGCAGCTCAAGCAGTGGCACCTCCAGTGGGTCAGAGTGAAAGCAGTGCCGTGGTCAGTGAAAGCAGGTGCCATGGTCAGTGTTTCCTGCCATGGCACACCGGAAATGTGGCACGCGGAGGACAAGGGTCCATGTAACAGGGTTATGTGCCCCCGGTATTATATGCTCATGCTCGCTTATCACTCTTTTGCCCAGCGTGCTGTTGGCTAGCATGGGTATTGCAGACTGACCAGTTGTTGGGGATGCATTCAACGGCGGCCCAAGATTAGTGGCAAAGGCAGCGTATGTCCTGACGGTACATGCCACAGCTACACAAATTTTTAATCTGACGTGTTCAGCATCCGGTTGTTGACACACCTTCTAGCATGCAGACTGCAGCAATACCGTTGATGTGTCCGATTGGCAGGTTGCAAACTTGTATATCAGATCTCAGCCAGGTGCAATCAACTTGCCAAGTCAGTGTCTTGTTGGATGTAATGCCAATTGCCCCTTTACCACCAAATAAAACAAAAAACCCTTTGAATGGCAGCCTGTGGGGTGCCCGTGTGTGTTCATTTCCTGTGTGCGCTCCATCTGTGCATGGCATGGCGCCGGTTCAATTACCTGTGGCAAAGTTGAAATGCAGCTAGCTCGTTGTGTACAGCAATCTACAGTACAAGCCGTGTCTGCGCTGGATAAAAGCCTGCCATGGCTGCATATGCAAGGCCAACGGCCCTTTGACAAAGGGGTGCCAAGGCGGTACAAGGTCAACAATGGGACGGGAAGGTCACCCTTGGCCAAGTGCAACGGAAGCTGTTCCCCAGAACATAAACCCAGCTTTTGAACTCAAGTTCCACCGTTGCAGTTTGCTCCTCTCCATTCGCTCTCGAGGATCTTGTCGATAAGGTAGTGCTGCAATCTCCTCCTTCTGTACGGCAGCCTTCTCTGGACCAAAGCTTAGCTGGGTGGTTTTCGTGTGGACGTACCCTGTCAACGCCCTGACAGCATCGCTGCTTGACATACGATCACAGTGGGACAGGGATTTGGGCTCCTGGTTGGGGACTGCGAAAGGCTGCCAGCACCACACCACCGCAGTGGCTTGAGGACCTGGCTGCGATGTCATATGCGTACGTATCCCGTGTACCATGTCTTCCCCTGCTTCGTATTGTATGCGTGCAAATGCGTTTCTGAGCGCGAGCTTTGCTCTGTGCAGTTACCTTTTCAAGTACATCATCATAGGAGACACAGGTATGTCCTCACAAGGTAGCGGTTTTGTGTTGCTTTTGCTCCAGGTTGGCAGTGGTCCCACACCCCCTAACCTTTGCCTGCAGGGGTGGGGAAGTCATGTCTGCTCTTGCAGTTCACTGACAAGAGGTTTCAACCGGTGCACGACCTCACCATCGGTGTCGAGTTTGGTGCACGCATGATCAACATTGATGGGAAGCAGATAAAACTGCAAATATGGGACACGGTATGGGATGACAACACTGCCAGCTTTCTGCAGCATACTTGGGTGTTTGTGCACCAATAAAACCTTGTTACCCGCAAACGTAGGCTGGACAAGAGTCTTTCCGATCAATAACAAGGTCATACTACCGTGGAGCTGCAGGAGCTTTGCTAGTGTATGACATCACAAGGCAAGGACAGCACCCCACTGCTTCAATTGCCCTTGGGGTTTGGTTCGGGTGTTACTGTTGCCACAGTACCACAGTACCTCTTGGGACACACTTACCTCCTTACTCAGTGCAGGAGAGAAACTTTCAATCACCTGGCAAGCTGGCTGGAGGACGCCAGGCAACATGCAAACCCAAACATGACAATCATGCTGATTGGCAACAAGAGCGATCTCACGGTATGCAAACACCTTGTAAGCTGGGAAACCAGTGGAAGCCACCTTGCACAGCGCCGTTTGCTTGCCATCCAAGCGATTTAGGGTTTAAAACGCCCTTTGTTGCTGTGTTGCAGCACCGACGCGCTGTGAGCACCGAGGAGGGGGAGCAGTTTGCCAAAGAGCACGGTCTGATCTTCCTGGAGACCTCAGCCAAGACAGCCCACAACGTGGAAGAGGTGCGCTGCCTTCAAGTTGCCCTTTTGCCCGGGATCCCTGATTCCGCTTGGCTCCAACGTAGTCTTGGTTGCAGGCATTCATAAACACGGCGCGGAAAGTGTATGAGAAGATTGAGCAAGGGGTGATTGATGTGTCAAACGAGGTACGGCTGCACACACTGGGTTCCACTTTTATTTTTGGGGGGCGGGAAACCGTGGTGGAGTGCCTTGCCCACAGCGCTGACTGGCTGCCTTCCGCTGCAGTCGAATGGCATCAAAGTTGGCTTTGGCGCCAAGCCAGGTGCGCCAACAATCAGGCCAGGCGAAACTGCTCCAGGGGCTAGGCAGAGCGGATGCTGCTGATGTAGCCAGCTGTCTGGACAGCACAAGAGCGCATGGGAGGATGACAAGCGTTTTCAGTGTGCAAACAGCGGGTGGCCTGGCTGTCGGTGGCAGCTTTGGGCACCCTGACCCTCCTCTTTGGCAGGTTCAAGCTTCCAGCCAATAGCTAGCATACGATTACGTTACAAGAAAGGGGCTTGAAAGCTGAGCAAGCCTGGGACCAAACGCGCGATAGGCACCACAGTGTCAACCACAGCAATGTAGTGTTGCCTGCGCGTGGTGTATGCGCTGTACCCTTGTCTGCATGGGACATATGAGCCGTTTGAATTTTGCGTATCATAACAGTTGTTTTTGGGCTGCTGGTATTTACCCACTGAACTTGTTGGCAGCAAAGCGTAGATGACGCCACTGTATGGTACAAGGCTTTGTCGGGTTCATTTTCAAACTGGTTTTGCCCACCCATTGGGTCATAGGTGGACTGCTATTTGCTTGGTCAAGTCAGTGGGACAGTACGCGGTTGTAGCCTTATAAAGGTTGCAAGCTGTCTGTAAGGACTTGGCAATATAGTTTCCTCTTTATATCCACGAGTGCCTTGAGACCGCACCTGGAGGGAATTTTTGGAAACAAGAGGTGCCTACTTGGGTGGGCTATTGCAAACATGTGAGCCTGCTGTGGCTACACAAGGATGGCATTGCCAGTGGTTGCCGCACCAAGCCTAGCTTTCACATGATGGCACATCTTTCCCTCCCCATTCAAACAGCTCCCTTCGTCTTCGATACATGCATATCAGTTAGACTTGCAACTGACACGTCAATATAACGTGAAGCTTCCGGTGCAGTAGTGCGCATTGCGCATTGATGTTTAGTGGACATGTGGTGGGAGCTTTACAAGCCAGTGGAATATATTATACCATTCATCTCCCACCCAAGCTTCACAGCACACACACTGTGTGCCTGTCAAAAAAAAGACAACGTGTCGGCTGACACAGCACAGACAAAACTTATGAAAAAATAGCACGGTCAAAAGAATGGCACGGTTGCAGCGAATAAAATTGCGTGACAGACTACAGGTCAACTGTCATTTGTGTGTTTAGCGGCCTACTCTAAGCATCCCCAGCCTGCAGTTAAAAGGGCTAGGCAAAACTAACTATGAAAACACACGCTGTGGCTTTCCCAACTGAAAGGCTATACATATACAACAAGCCACGACCCTCTACCAAGTGAAAGATCTCCAGTGTCAACTTTCACCACACTGACTGGCAAGTGTAGGTCAGCCTTGCTACTGTCTCACAAGTAGCACTCTGCAGAAAAAGGACATGTAACACTGGCAGGCCGTTCGTTTGCAAGGCAGCAAATAACACACAGGCATCAAGAATACCCCAAAATATGGCCAGACATTAGCCCCCCTGCTGCAAGCTTGCACCCCCTATGCAAACTGTGGCGTGCGTGCATCCCTCAACTCCTCGGCGCCATCTGCCTGCCGGAGTGTGCCCAGCGCCTTTGGCACTGAAGTGCCCACCACCATGCTGGTGGCGTATTGCGCCACGTCCACGCCTAGTTGCTTGGCCTCGGTGGCAATCTGGCCCTTGATCCAGAAGTACGTCAACCGCAGGCCGTCCTCCAAGCCGATGGTTGGCTCCCAGCCCAGCTTCTCCAGGATGAGGGAGTTGTCAGAGTTGCGGCCGCGCACACCCTCTGGTCCTGGGATGTGCTTGATGGGCAGGTTCTTGCCCTCAAAGGACTCGGCCATCTCCATCATGCCGTTCATGCTCACCATCTCGCTGCTGCCCACGTTGAGGGGCTCCCTGTAGTCGCTCTTGGTGACGCGCAGGATGCCCTCCACGCAGTCGTCGATGAAGGTGAAGGAGCGGGTCTGCATGCCGTCGCCCCACATCTCAATCTCCTTGGTAGAGCTTTGCACCTGGAGGGGGGGTCAACCAGCGTCAGTCATCAGTGTATACAGTGCGAAAAGAGTCCATGCATGTACAGTACTAAAAGGGTCCACACAAAGCATAGTACACAGGGGACAAGTACATGAGGAGGTTGCACAGCAGCACAGGCAAAAGGATAACTGGGCCGATGCAGTGCTCAAGTTGGCATGCAACAAGCTTTGAGCAGGTGCACTGGTTACCTTGCGGCAGAACGCAGCAGGCGCCTTCTCCCTGCCTCCCTTCCATGTGCCGTAGGGGCCGTAGATGTTGTGGAAGCGGGCGATGCGGCACTCGATTCCAAAGTCCTTGTTGTAGTGCTTGCACAGCTCTTCAGTCACCAGCTTCTCAAGGCCATAGGCGTCTTGGGGCTGTGGCAGAAAACAGGGTTTTGTCAGCCTCAAATCCCAAGTAGTGTCTCAAAACCACAATCATGCAGAGACACGTGTGTCAGCCGCAGTCAGATGCTGTCACAAGCCCTTAGCCAAGCAGCCTAGCGAGGTTGTTTGAGCCCACGAGGGGTAACAGCTAGGCAGGTACGACCAGGTACACATGGGCAGCCAGTCGAGAGAGCAAACGACACAGAACGACCAGGAAACGTCTACTGGTGGACAGTCACAACGCTGGAGGATTTGTGGTTGCAGGCTACTGTGCACGTTCAAGCTTGCTGCTGCCCTAGCAAAACTAAAACGCAGGTGTCCCTCAAGGGATCACACGGACATAAATCATGATCCAGCACACTCGTTGCATGTGTACACAACCACCACCGCCACGACTTAAAACCTGACAGCGCATACAACGAACAAAAACCCACATATAAAAAAGCCTGCCTTCACAGCTAAGCACAGGTGCAAAGGGCGTGGTCGTCGCGCAGACATCCCCAGCCACTGACCTGTGCGGGCCATGCCCATGACTCCTTGAGGCCACCACCCTCGATCTCGGTATCCAGCTGGCGGTACTCGGGGTAGATGCAGGCGCTGGAGGCATAGAACAGCCTGCACAGAGGGAGTTCACACGTGTGAGGAGTAAGAACCGACCACGCAGCCCAAGGCCAACCCGTGTGGTGCACACACTACCAGGGGGGTGTTAGTCAGCTGCGGGTCTCACCTCTCACACTTGTTCTGGCGGGCAGCCTCCATCACGTTGAAGCTGATCATGGTGTTGTTGTAGAGGATCACGGAGTGGTTGGACTGGATGAAGCCCATGCCCCCCATATCCGCAGCCAAGCTGAACACATGGTGGCAGCCCTCGGTCACCTTCTTGCAGTTTTCAAACACGCGCAGGTCCACCAAGTGGAACTCGTCACAGAACATCTCCTCCTGCAGCAGCAAGTGCACTTGGTTCAGAGACTGTGAGGCCAATGCTCCACACGGCGCACGCGGGTACAGGTTTGCGTGGTTGCAAATCACGTTGTGCTCAGCACATACGCACCGGCATATGCTCGTTCCTCTTCCAGTCGCAGGCCACAACATAGTGGCCCTCGGATTTCAGGCGCTTGGCCAAGTGCGAGGCGATGAAGCCGCCAGCACCTGTCACACAGATCTTGAGGGTCTTCTCGGGCCAGTAGGGCTCGAAGGGGTACTTGGCCAGGGCCGAAGTGGCCAAGTACTCCTCTGCAACCTGAGCGTTCGACATTTTCAAAGGAGGGTGTATGTCACACGCAGCACAAAGACAGTTGCCTCGACGTGATCTAAACACACTTGCAAAGTAAGGAGGAATCAGCAACCTGCGTCTACAAATATGCTGTGGAATGGAGACTGCTCTGCTGTTTGTTCGCATATGTATCGCCCACAAGCTGCGGCAACTTCGAGCTGCAGCAAGGTGCTGCAACCAGTCGTATCGTGCGTGGCGCGCTGGGTGGCGTGGCACATTTGTCTTCATTTCGAGGGGTTTCCCATGTCGGACGGTCGCTGGGAAACGATCACTGGTTACTCGCCCGCCCGCTCATCCTTTTTGGGCACTTTTTCGCATTTTCGCCTGCTTTTGTGGCCATGACTAACGCGGTGCGGCTTTGGCTGCATGCACTTTTGAGGCCCAAAACGCTCACCACCTCCCAGCCAGGCAAAATTTCCGTGGTGCGAATTCCACTCGTGGTGGCGATGACATCATATATGACGTCACTGGCCTACTACAAATGGGGGGGCCTTTCTTAGCCACAGCCTTTCAGGCCTAAACCAGGCGCTGCTAACGTTCTCCTAACCAGTGAGGTAACCCAATCCTGCAGGTATCCAGATGATGGACATTGCCTCACATTTGTTGCTGATCAGCAGGCTCTGTGCTACTGCCCGTAAAGGTGCTGCACAGCCACCACCACCAGTCAACCAACCAAGCCACCATGCATGCCAACCGATTTCTCAATGATAGATCTAGTGATCTGCAAGCATGTTGCTTCCAAGGACGTATATGCTATAATGGATAGGTAATTTGGTTACAGATTAGGTATGCGCTTGGCGCACTCCTGCACACTGCTGGGTTGAAGCAGTGTAAAGCGTGTTTTAAAGAGTGGTCGCCACTAGTCATTGAGCACTGAAGCATAACAGTATAACTTTGTAGGCAAAAGTTTGAGAGTGCTGCAGCATTTGCAAACTGGAACAGTGTTTTTCTACCCAAGTGTCGAATTGAACCCTATTCCCTGCTACTATACAGCACACATACCATACAGGCGAGAACAGATCCAGACTCCAAAGCTGGCCATACACAAAACCTGCCTGCACAGGTGGCATGCTCCGCCTGGGTGCCATATGTCAACGGAAGGTGAACACGTTTTCCCGCCAACCACCACTCAGCCACCGCAAACATAATATACACATACGACCCCAATACTAGAAAAACTGGGCAAGGCATGTATTTCAATCGCCTTGCGCCATCAAACACCATTAACACCCTCCACTTGCACCACACCACCCAGAGCCTGCTGCGGCCCTGGGATGGGTGGGCTACCAACACAAAGGGTTACCCTCAGCTGGCAAAAATCCTATCTCCCCGCCCCCCACTCCCCCCATCCTCGCCCTCCGCCGCCAGCGCCAGCTCCTCTGCATCACCACCACCACCACCACCACCACCCGTGGTGCCGCCAGCCCCCTCCGCAGCCTCGGCCTCTGCCAAGGCAGCAGCAGCCTCAGCGGCGGCCTTCCCGCCAAACCCATCCCTGAACTTGTCGATGTTGCGCAGCTCGGCGCTGCGGTAGGGGCGCTCGCCCAGGATCCCTTCTAGCTCGGTGGTGCCCAGTACCTGGACAAAGGGGGCGCACATGGCTGAGTAAAGACGGTGTGTGGGGGCGGGGGGAGGGGGCAACGTGCCTGCATGGGACGCAGGCCAACATGCGGGTGGGGAGGAAACAGGCTGTGCGATAGGCGCACCATCAGGTACACACATAGGCACCTAGTCAAGAATTTCGCAAACAGGCATAGCGCCGCCTAACCCGTCGATGTGGTACACAAGGCCTCTAATCAGACACACATGCGAAGCCTCAGCCAGTAGGGGGGTCAACCAGCCTAACCTAAAGGGCCACCACCCGCAGCTGACGGGCACATCAGGGGGGGGGTACAAGCTTGCTGCAGAGGGGCTGGACTCTTACTCAGAACTGTCACAGTGGCTTCCAAGGCAAGGTGGCACAAGCTGTGCAGTACCACACGCAGCTCAGCACAGGGCAGGGCAGGGCGGGGCAGGAGGGTTTCCAAACAAACAGGGGTTTTCATGCGCACCTCATCCTTGAGCAGCGCCTGCGCCAGCGCATCCACCAGCTCCTTCTTCTCCTGCAGCAGCCCCACGGTGCGCGCGTAGGCAGCGTTCACCATCTTGCGCACCTCGTCGTCGATCAGCCGGGCGGTTTCGTTGCTGTACGGCTTGTTTATTTGGTTCTCGTCCTGTGGTGGACAGTGGGGGGAGGGGGTTTTGGCACAGGATGTAACGCTAGGTTAACACAGGTATGGTGCAGGGAAGTGGGTACACCGAGGGCAGCATGCATTTAGGGCTTCAGTTTTAGGGTAGCATGTGTACACTTCACGCCCTCCCACCCCATAACCCCCAGCCATTGTGCACCTGCCGGCCCCCACAAAACCCCTGCCTGTGTGCCCCACCTGTGGGAATGACAGCAGCCCCACCGCCTCGTTCATGCCATACACCGCCACCTGGTTGTAGGCCATGCGGGTCACGCGCTCAAGGTCGTTCTGGGCACCTGGGAAGTGGGGACAGGAAGGTTAACAAGGCTGGGGGAGGGACCAGGGTGTGTGTGCTTTGCACTTGCAGGCCCTAAGGGGGCACCTATAATCAAGTGTGACAGGGACCATAGAGCCTCACCTGTCAAGCATCTCGCGGCAAATTCCCCCAAAAACTTATGGCCCTGGCACAAACCCTAATCTAACTTCTGCCAACCCCACACCACACCCACCGGATGGCCGGCCTGATCCACCACACCTGCCCCACCCCGATCCGCCGCTTGTTCTACAGCGCGTAAACCGCAAACCCTGAGCCCTACCCCCCTTGCCTGACCCCACCTGTTGAGATCTTCCCCAGCATGACCTGCTCCGCAGCCCTGCCGCCCAGCGCCATGCACATCATGTCCAGCATTTGGTCGGTGGTCATCAGCAGGTTCTCATTGGGAAGGTACTGCGCAAACCCTAGGGCGGCGCTGCCACGTGGCACAATGGACACCTGCGCAATGGGAGGGAGTCGAGCTTGAGGTTGTAAGTTCATCTCATTGGCGGTGCTGCAAACCCTAAACCCTAAACCCTAGGGCAGCATCAGGGGTGGAGGAATCAGCCGATGACAACATGTGGCCCGCCCCGCTCCTCCACCACCAGACATCGCCACCACCCCGTCACAGCAGCCACCAACACAATCGCCACCAGCAACGTTCCGCCTTGAACAGCGGCTCCTTGCACTGGAGAACAGCTTGCACCCACGTGGCCCCAATCATGGTAGACCACTGAGCGCTGCCCATCCACCAGTGGCGGCACAACCACACCAGCGACCAGCCCCACCACCCACTGATCCCATCACACCACCCACCTTGAGCAGCGGCTCCGCGTATTGTAGGAACCAGCCGATGACCGCATGTCCCGACTCGTGGTAGGCCACCGTGCGCCGCTCATCCACAGAGATCACCTTGTTCTTCTTCTCCAGCCCCCCGATCACGCGGTCAACAGCATCCTCAAAGTCCCTGAGAGAGACCTGCTCCTTGTTGGCCCTGCGGAGGGGTGGGGCGGGGTTACGGGGGGCAGGGGGTGAAAGGAGTCGACTGTACGCTTCCTAAACCATCGCTGTCACTGGTGGCAGATACCTGCCACCCCCCTAATCAGCCAACTCCTCCCAGCCACCCAGCCACCCACCTCGCCGCAATGAGCGCCGCTTCATTGCACACATTGGCGATGTCAGCCCCCGCCATGCCTGGCGTCAGCGCAGCCAGGCGCTCCGAAAAGTGCTCCATGGGCTTGTCCAGCTTGAGCCTGGCCAGGTGCACGCGGAAGATCTGCTCCCGCCCGTTGATGTCGGGGCGGTCGATGGCAACCTGCCGGTCAAAGCGGCCAGGCCTGGGGGTGAAGGAGGCGTGTTAGGGTTTAGAGTTGGCTTAAAACCTGTCCACTGAAACATCTC
Source organism: Heterotrichella gracilis (assembly GCA_032358255.1). Lineage (NCBI taxonomy): Eukaryota > Xanthophyceae > Tribonematales > Xanthonemataceae > Heterotrichella > Heterotrichella gracilis. Next base: position 258,013 of record JAULBX010007773.1, on the reverse strand, counting down.
CTCTGCCCTTAGAGGTCCAAGACACCCGCCAGACCAGACGTCTCTCGCCTGGCCAAAACAATAGCCCAAACCCCTGACCCCTGCCCAATAAAAATCTGCCCACCAGAATTACCCGCCCCTCACCTGAGCAGCGCTCTGTCCAGGATGTCTGGCCTGTTTGTGCCCGCCAGCACCACCACCCCCGTGTTGGTTGCAAACCCATCCATCTCCACCAGCAGCTGGTTCAGCGTGTTCTCGCGCTCGTCGTTGCCGCCGGCAAACCCGCCGCGCCCACGCGCGCGGCCAATGGCGTCGATCTCATCTGTGTGGAAGGGGGCAGTGTTATGAGCAAACCACATGGTGTACGATAGGTGTGTGGAGATGTGATGCAGTGGCATGCAACAACTCCACACCCCTGTAGGCTGGCTGCCCCCATGCAAGCAACCCATTAGCTGCATGCGGCACACATGTAGCCATGGTTTAAGCGTATGGCACAAGGAAATTTTGGACATTATATAGAGTTTCTGGCTAGTGGTGCACGCACCTATAAAGATGATGGATGGCGCCTGCGCCCTGGCCTGGGCGAAGAGGTCCCTGACACGTGCAGGCCCCACGCCCACAAACATTTCCATGAAATCTGACCCGCTGATGGACAAAAAGGGCACATTTGCCTCGCCAGCTGTCGCCTTGGCCAGCAGCGTCTTACCGGTACCTGCCATGGGGGAGAGGAACAGTTAAATGTGCGTATCCTTGTGAAATTCCATTTGGTCCAATACAGTCAGGTTGCACAGATCCAATCCGCTACCCTGCAGGGCCCCCCCGCCGCACCGCGCTGCACACACCACAGCAGCGATAACCCAACACTTCTGCACACAAACACTCTCCACTAGACCTCAGAATCCCTAAAGGACCCATCTAGCAATCCCAGCAGCGGCGTTCCTAGTGTATCATGTCCGCCAGGAGCGGATCGCATCCCCCTAGGCCGCCCGTCTGCATGCCCACCCCTCATCCTGCCCGTGCATACACTTCTGTACCCCATGTCCGCCATTGCACCCACCTGGCGGTCCCACCAGCAGCGCCCCCTTGGGGATGCGTGCGCCCAGGTCCTTGTACTTTGCTGGGTTCTTCAGGAAGTTAACAAACTCCATGATCTCCTGCTTGGCCTCGTCGCAGCCCGCCACATCCTTGAACATGATCTTGTTCTTGGCGTTCTTGTCGATCACAGCCACCTAGTGGGCAGGTGGTCAAGGGTTGGAATGAGGTCAACCATGATGTAGGGTTAGGGCCATGTACAGCCACCTCTCCTTACTCCACCAGCAATCACATTAAGAGTGTGTGCCCAGTCCTCCAACACAAAGTACAGCCACCCCTCACAACTGCCACCCACCCACCCCACCTGCGCCACACCCTTACACTCAACAATCCCCCCACTTGTGCCGCCCCCCTCTTGTGCCGCCCCCCCCCACCAACCCCTCACTGGCTCGCACCTGCGCCTTCCCCACGTTGAATATCCCCCTGCCGCCCCCGCCGCCGCCACCGCCCAGCCCCCCCATCTGCCTGCGCGTGAACCACACGTAGCCCCCAATGAGCAGAAGGGTGGGCAGCAGGCGCAGCAGCTCCTGCTGCCAGCTCAGCTCGTTGGTGTAGGTGATGGGCACCCAGCGGTCGGGGTCGATGTCTGGGGAGGGGAGGGAGGGTGGGTGAGATGGGAAGGGAGACTAATACTTTAGTACGACAAAAGAGACCAAGGTATACTTGTAATGACAAAACGTCCCGGAGGAAGGCGAAAGGCTTGTGCAGAGGGGGTAGTGTATAACTTGAAAACCCTGCGCGCATAAGATCAATCATGACATTTCCCCAGTCGTGCATAATTGGTCCGCCGTGAAACAGCTCGGTGGCGCAAACATTCTAATGCTAACTGCTGGTGTAGCTGTTCTGCTGGAATGCATGTATATGACCAAGCCACTCACCATCCTCCACCCGTTCTAGGCTTGCCCTGAGCAAAAGACACAAAACATCCGGATTGGTCCTTGGGCAAGAACCCTAAGCCCTAAAACCCTAACACCGAAACCCTAGCGCCTGCGCCCCCTTACCCAGCGCCTCCTGTGCCTCCTCCATCTTGCGCTCAAAGGACTCGATGCTGCCGATGTTGAAGAAGAACTTGTACTGCGCGCCAGGCTGCTGCAGCTGCGGGGAGGCCATGCCGGGGCTCATCCCGGCATCCCCCCCTGTTGCCGGCCCCACCCGCACATACACCTTGGCCTGGCTCTTGTTGGCCACCTCCACCTTCTCCACCAGGCCCTTGGCCAGCAGGCTGGTCTTGAAGTGCTGGAAGCTGACCTCCTGGTGGTGCGCACGAGGGGGCACGGTCAATTCACGGCGTGGGATTGCTGAAAGTGGGTATTGCGTGCGTGTGCGGTGGGGATTGGAGTGCAAGGGTTTTCCCCGCAAGTTGCTTAGTCGAGCGCGTCTCAGCAGTACTGCCTAGGTTTTAGCAGTCGACTTGGTGTATGCAGCGCCAAGCACTTGTGCCCAAAGGTGGCAGTAAGTAATATGGTATTGCAGGTGCCGCACGATGAGACCCATCGCCGCACAACACAGGGTTGCGACAGGCTGTGCGAGCGTAGAGTGTGGAGGTAGAGTAATTGAACCCACCTGCACATCGCTCCTGCCCATGCTCATCATCGAGGCTGCCAGCGTGAGGACAGCAATGAACATGAGGCCTTGTTGTATGCTCTTGGCGCCAAAAGCCTCCCCAGCGGCGGGCTTGGCCTCGCCCTCTCCTGCGGGTGTCTTGCCATCTATGAGAGGGCACGGCCAAGGTTAGAAAGAGGGTAGTCATGCCAGGGTGCCTCAGCTGGACAACCGAGTTAAGACACGACTACGGTCGCAATACAGATATGCATTGGTATGAAAGCAGCAGCTTCATACCTTTCGGCGTCTTGGAAGACGAGTGTCTCTTGCCCTTGCCCTTTGGATGAAACTTCTCAAAACCTGCCACAAGCATGAGGCGTCAGCAAAAGAGCACCAAACCGTGCATGCTGCAATACGCATGAGCAAGTGCAAACAAGCCCATCGCAGTATAAATATTAAATGGCAGCTGTTTAGTACCTTTCTTTGGAGCTTCTGAGCTGAAACCCCGCCTCAGAGAGAGCAGCAGCATTGACTGGGCCTGCATGCATTGGCACCGAGTGAAAACCAGGACTTGGCGTGTGTAGCCCACGTCGCAAAATGAGCAACAAACAAGGGACAGAACAAACATATGCGTTCCAGTGTTGCAGGGCAGTGCTCCAAGGGTTGCACCAGTACCTGTGTGCTCTGGCCACTTTCCAGGAGCTTCTCACATTGCCGAAACGCAGGAGACCGTGCAAGCTTCTTGGTAAGCGAGGAGTAGGCCCTCACAACCTCCCTGAGAGACGCAGACCCGCCACTCACCCCACGCAGGCCAGCAGCAGCGCCCTCTGACACAAACCCCAGTGATGTTCCCGCCAAGTTGCTGGACGCCAATCGCTCCGCCAAGCCGAGCTCCACGCTTATCCCCGAGCGGCTCTGGACGGCTTGTAATAGCCGCCTGGCAGCCTGTGAGCCACGCATGGCGTTTTCTTGCTTCCAAGAGTGCACAGGCCACGGGTTACTGGCAGTTCTTCAACTTTGAAATGGGGTGAGGTGCAGGAACGACTGACGCAAGCTGCTGTTGCACGGCAAGCCTTACAGGAACGTGACTAGGTTTTTCAAGAGCGACAAGGTAATGCCACTCAAACTGCATATGCAGCACAGTAGCTGCCCTGCAAAGTGCCTGTTTTGGCTGTGTTCAGTGTGTGATATGCATGACAACACGTTGCAACCCGGGCACCCTGGTTTCCTCCTCGCTGAAAGGTTGAAATATGATCCCTGGAGTATTTTCCTGAGCTGGGTAATTTCTTTCAAAATATGCTTGTGCACTGGAAAATACCAAACCTGCAATGCCCACTGGGCCATGGCCACTCTATATCTACACGAAGTCATTTCAGGAGATGCCTTCACATTTTGCGCCTTATGCGATGATTTTCTATCTTTCTGAGTGCAATCATTGATCTAACACGGCAATATAATGCCCGTAAAAAAAAGCACGGCTTTGCAAAGGACAAACACTGAAAACTTATAGAAGGATATGGGTCTGCTGCTGCAGGAAAATTTAACCACTGATCCAGATGTGCGGCCGCCGGCCATGTGCACTACTAAAGAAGGGAAATGAAACTCAAAAGACGAGCAGCAAAAAAACTTGTTGGCCTGGTATAACAGGAAAGTGCGCACCATGGCCAGAAAACCAATAGATATGCATTATGGCCCAGAGATTGTTATGGCCGTTATTTGTGAAGTCCTGTGACACGCAGTGCAGTTACCGTACTAGTGCTGTGGCAGCTGCTGCCGTTCTGGGAGTGGGTGACAAGCCTTGCAGTATTGAACAAGATGTGGGCGTGTCGAAGCCATAGGGTGTCTTCAAGGTCCTCCCCACCCATGACCAGCATTGTGCATGCGGCTCCTTTGCTGATGCAGCCCCACAAACCCAAAGGTGACCGCTGTTTCCTTGTGCTGCTGGCCGTGGGCAATATTCATCGCTTTTGTTTTGCATGTTCCCTGGCTCTGTGTCTCGGCGGATGCCATTGGAACACTTCCATGCCACAGAGGAAACACATCCCGACCAGCATCAGATGTGCTATTGGATGAAGGGTATGCCGGAGGGTGTGGAGCGGCAGTACTCGTCATGTGCAGCGCCAAAAAACTGCTTCAAGCGATGATCCTCCACAGATATGCGCAGCTGGAAGAACCGCCATGCCTGCACCCATGCCACATGGTTACAAGGGAGCTACATATGGGGCCATATATCTACACATCCATGTCATCTGACGCACATGCAATCTGCACCACTACTCCACGCCTGCCCTTCTGCCAGCTCTTAACACATGGGTGCATAGTATCTGCATGTACCAATGCCACACTGTGAATTTGTCATGCATGTGCTCATGAGAACAATGAGCTGGCATCCCCCTCCACGTGCACTTCACCCCCCGGGTACAATGTGGATTTTGCACTGGACATGAAAGCAGATGTAAAAGCATACCCATAACATGAACCGGGAACGTACCACTACAGCAAAGGCGATGGTGCACAGCGGGTTGCACAGCATGACCTGCGTTCCCAGCACCCAGATGAGCCATCCAAGGTAGCCCGGGTGGCGTATGTACCTGAGCAAGGGGAGGACCGTGATTGAAATAGATCAGAGAATCGATTTGCACATAGGATCCGCAGGGTGAGAGCAAGGTTAACACTTGGCTGACAGGTGAGCCGGTGCGCTTTGCTGTTGGACGTATGGGCGCGTAGGTGTGGCACACGCCAGTGTGCAAAGTATCATGAGTTCTTTCTTGCCAAGGCTTTTGCACATGGGTAGGCGCATGCTGGAAGTTGGTGCGCAAAGGGTGGGTAAAGCTCTTTTATTACTAATTTTTTTAATTAATACAGCATTGACCTTGTGAGGTTGGGTAAAAGCATTGGGTTTGGTTCAAGCTGCTCACCTATAGATCCCGTGTGTGACAAGCATGTGAGCCTCCCGCTTACGTGTCTGCACTGAGTGGGTAAAATTGCTTCCTGCAGTCACCTGTACGCACACCAAGTACATATTGTGGCTGTTGCATGTGGCTTAAAAGAGATACTGCAAGAGTTTTAGGCGGTGCCTTACCATGGCAATTTTTCGTACTATCTCTCCACTGGCAATCAAAGCAAGGCCGGTGGCTGGCGCCCATGGTCGCTTTATGGACGGCCAGAACCGCTGCTCTGCGCAGTACTCTGCCACTGCCGCAGCCATTGCCAAGCAGTAGGGCGTGGTGAAGAGAAGGGCTGCACAGGCGTAAGACTGTGTTAATGGTTCTCAAGCGGATTCTAGAGTACTAGACAGGGCTAGTTTAAGCAACTGCAAGCAAAATATGTCTAGGTGGGAAGCTTGCCCAGAGGTAGCTAGGGTAATGTGCATGGCTAGGCAGTCGACGTGCACAGGCTTACATTTGTACGAAAGCTCGTCTCTCATGTACAGTACTGCAAGGAGGAACTCCGAGCTGTGGAAGAAGAGGAGGACGAACGGAAACAGTTGTAGTCCATCCATCCAATGCAGCCAGTACTAGGTTTGAGGCTAGGCTAGCCTTGTGTGCCTTGCAGTTGACTGTTTGGCTCCTGAAGCCTGGCTTGCAGCAGGTACTTGATCAACAGGCTAGATATGCATTGAACACTGACAGACAGCTTTGGTGTCTCCGATCCTGTGAAGATCGCTGTGCATGCATATATGCATGCATGTTGGGCTATCGTTGCGCCATGGGATGTGGACCGACCCAACCCAGAGATGGCCTGTACTTTCCAAAACAGCCCCGTTGGTAAGTGCCTAGGTGGGGAGATCTTCAGTTGAAACGTCGCAGCTACCACTTGCTGGCCGAGACTGAGAAATATATTCTGCTTGGACTCTGCTGGAGTGACCCTAGCGACAGCTTCCACGTATATCATCCGAGTGTCAGCTGCCCACCAAAAGGATTGTGTTACTTTCAAGTTGCAAGGTGTCGTTCTTGTTAGAGCACGAGCGTCTTGTCTTTTTCTACGTGCGCGAGGTGCGGCCTGCAACCTTAGCCTGCATGTTCACATGTATTTTGCATGCATGCAAGTGGGAGGATAATTGTCTCGCCAAGCTTGGCAGCGCATGCTATACCTTATTGTAGCTGCTATAGGTCAGGTAGACATCTGTTTATGCTGGTTTAAAAGGTGGTTGTACGCAAGCTTCAGCTGCTAGCCACTTGACTGCACGATAACTTTATCTCAGAGGTGAGGAAGCTAGCCTGACACAGTGCGTAGTGTGCCACTCAAGCTGGGTTACTGGCTAAGCCCCACTTGACGTTGCCACATAACCACAAAGGTTTGCAGACTGCAGCACAGTCAGGACGCTTGTATCAACCAATCTGGTATGCACAATTTTGAAGTGTGAAAGGTTTGGCTCTTAACCATCAACAGCAGCTACCAGAGGCGAAGTTGCGAGACACAGGTTGCAAGGCCAACCTCAATCACGTCACTTAGCACTTTTTATGTGCCCTACTGCAATAAGTCCGCTGTAAGTGTACGGTGCCAAGTAGTGTTGTTTGCTGCAGTGAGATGCCCCCCCCACATGCCAGCTGAATCCTGGGCAGCGCATCAGCCCACAAATGCAGTAGAACCGCTGCCATTCAAGTACACAGTTCACAAAGGTTCTAAATTCAACTGTCAGCATTTGAGCTACTATTCAACCTTGCAGTTAGCTATACTGCCAACACAGACCCACTAACAACACCCTAAGATGCTCACATTCAACCCTAAAAGCTTTAACCCTCCCTTTGAGTCCAGCTTTTAGGGCTGAGTGACGCTGCTTGCTGCACTGGTCTACAAACCCCGCATGCCATTGGATATCAGATAGCACTCCCACCTACCACTGCATCACGTGTGTATCAACTAGCACGCCCACCCACCACTGCACATGCAGTGCTGTTGCGGCAACGCTGCATCCACATACCCCTTCACGCACATATTCTGAGACAACTGTCCGCTGAACTGCTTGTCCAACTGGATCGACACCGCGCCTGGTCAACATCATCGTAGTGTGCTTGAAAAACCCCTAGTAGTGCTTAATCAGGGCTCGATGTCCAGCCTGGGGCTGAGTGACGCAGTCTGCTTGACCATGTCGAAGGAGGTGGCCGCTGCACCCGCCGCCTCAGCAGTGACAGCCTGGGCAAGGGCAGGCAGCAGCACTTGCTCCTCGCCTAGGATGTGGCGGGTGAAGTCCTGCGCATAGGAGGGGTGGTGAAATGGAACGCTGCCTTGGGAGAGGATTACAGGGCACCACGCACACACTGCGCGCTGTAGCGTTGCAGTTCTGGGGCTGCAACGGGTCGTAAACACATTTTATCTGAACAAACTAAATTCTGGACTGGTACTGTGGCATTAGCAGCCATTGCCAAAAATCAAAATTGAGTATCACATGCACATATTGTAAATCAACAAGAAACAGTTGATCGTGATATGCAGTCATGCAGTACCCTGCCACATGACTCCTGGTGTTCTAAGAAAGTGACAGGCAAACGAGGGGGAAGAATAAGGGAAGCAATTCTCTATTCTGAGCTCAACCTGAGCTCCACTGACGCATGCAGTTGCTTACCGCCCCAATCTTGGTCATCATCTTCACAAAGGGGCACTCCAGCACTCGGTTCCTCTGCTCATCCGTCACAGGGTGAGGCCCCATGGCATTGACTGCAGCCATCTCCTTCTCCAGCTGGGAATGCTCTGCACGGGCAGCAGATGCCAGCTCTGCTCCATTGGGCAGGGAGCTTGCCACCAGTGGGTACAGCACATCCAACTCTGCCTGGCTATGAGTGCGCATCTGCAATTAACAGCATTATTTATAATGAAGTATTGTACCGGTAATAGTATGCGGGAGCTCTCTCAATCATATCATCTCCACACGCATCTGTGGAGGGACTTCCTGTGACGGGCTACATAGTCTGATAACAGCATATACGTACAATCAACAAGTATCAGTGCCCAATTCTGGCACATGTATTGTGCACCAGGTTGCTTGCCACGAGATTTTCACCAACAGTGGGAAGCACTGCTGATGTGCACCATGGCCATGCACTGTGAAATTGAAATGTCAGACCACTTCAAAATTGCTGGAAGGGATGCAGCGCTGCGCATTGCCGGCACGCGCCAATGGTAGGCCATCGGCAGGCAAACTTCAGCATGCTGTAGTATTTGATTCTTTACAGTCATGGGAGCACCTCCATAAGTCTACAGAGTCAGGTACAACAGCATGCTCAAGTTTGCCTGCCTACGACAACCATTGGCAATCGCAGTACTGCATCCCTTTCAGCACCTTGAGGATTGTCTGGTACAACCGTTGGCACTCACACTCAGCTAGTATATATCACCCAACAATTAATGTGTACACCCAACTGTACCATGAAGCATGCAATACCGCATTGCCATGGCCACATGCTGCATGCACAGATTCAATCCGCTCACCAGTATACAGATAGCTGCCCCAAGCTTGAAGACCAGATTCTCATCCCCAGATGCCACTGCCCTGTTAAACTGCGTGAGGAGCGCCTGCACAGTCCTATGGTCCCCCACCAGCTGGTTGGAAAGATCTGGCTGGAAGGTGGGTGTTGCAGCAATGTTGGAGATTGCAACAGCAGCATCTGCTGTGACTGCGGTATCTGTGAGTATGGCCTGGGTTGGGTCAGCCTGAGTGTCACCTGCTGCCCCAGCACCACTCCCAGCCAGTGCAGCAGCTGGAGCATCATTCACTTCTGTATCCTGGTCCATGAGACCCAGAGTAGCAGCCATTTCTGTGTCCTCCATGTTATCAGTTGGGGCACCAAGAGAGGGGCCAGGAGACTGGGGGTCAACATTTGGATCAGCCATGATTGTGCAGGGACTCTACTTGCACACGGCAGTGACGACTGCTCGACTAGAATTCAGACCAACGAATTTGAGAGTCTCAGACCACTAGTCAAAATACTGAGGTACCAGGGGAAACTCTCTTAGCTCTTACTAGTTCTTAAGCTAGAGCTTTGACGTATTAAGTGCAAGCCTTGGACGGTTGGTGGTTTGCTGGTGTGGACCAGCTGAAGACACGGTTGGCAAGACAGCGTTGACTTCACTACGAGCAGCGTCCTGTACGGTACCAGGGAGCTTTTCTGGACCTCTCACGAAAGACTGCATTAACGCCGTAGTTATAAGGCGCCTTTCAAAGGCGTCCAGGGCGAGCACGTTGACCGGCGCATAAGCTCTACGGCTTCAGGGTAATTGTGCCGCAGTGAGCAAATATTAACAGCTGCTGCATAGCATCGCAGGTGGCCCTGTGACAGGGATTGAGACCCTATGGTAGGGTCTGTGGTAGGTGTAAAATTCGAGCCACTTGTGCAAGCATGCTGACCATCCAAGCCTTGAGGGACGCAGCAGCTGCAGCGTGCGCAAACACAAAGAACAATTATTCTGTATAATAATTATCTCAAGAAAGGGACCGCATCGAAAGGGCTTTTCTGGAAAGCGCAAAGCATAGGCCCTGTATATACTCATTGCAAAATCAAAGGCCACCAGAGGTCAGTGACACATGCCATTGGCTTCATGTTGCAACTCACAATGGGCTCACACTGGCCAGGGCACCATACCATTGGTAGGTGTGGCTATATATTACAAAGGCTGGCAAATCAGAAGCCAGCACAGCTGTGCCACCGGATGGATCGTAGAAGATACATGGCATAGAAAATCAATGTCGTTATACATGACACTGACGATTGCAATTGACCTGGGCCTGCTTATCCCGTGTGGACAAGTGTGGTCAATAAGTGTCTGCATGCATGAAGTTCATATTCTATATGACAGTGAGCACTAGAATTCCTCATGTCCAGGCTGATCAAAAAGCAAGAAATGGGAGCCCGCAACGCCCATACGTATACGCAGTGTCAATGCCAGTACTGTGCTTTTAATTAATATACAATGCAATGCAATTTGTTCAATTGTCTGTCCGATTGTCAGAAAATGTGGAGCTACCCCTACTGCCCAATATAATGCGCGGCAAACTCCAAACAATACGACAGTACAGCTATTCCTTTCCTTCCACTACCGATAACATTCCCAGCTGCCCACCAACAAAATCCTGCCGCTCTGAGATTGTGCCCAGCGCATCCCACTCCCAAAACGGAATCGCAACCGCCCTGAGGTGGTTCAAACCCAGAAACTCCTTCCACAGCAGCGCCCCACCCAGCGGGTGATAGGGCTCATTGCTGGTGTACCATTCAGGGCCCAGAACAGCCATCGCAATGCCCCCATGACCAATGCCCACTGACGCGCCAGCACCTGGTGCAAGCAACAGCGGCACCACAGCATTCCCATCTGCCGACACTGACGGCCCAGCAGCGTTGCACGCCATTGGACTCGATGACAGAGCTGCCAGTAGCTGAGCGTTGCGGGCTGACTGGTTGGCGCTCTGCCTTGCTGCCTGTGCCACATGGCGCTGCCAAGCTTTCAGGGCTGTGTGGGTGATGCGGTGCGATGTGCACTCAAAGGGGACATCCTCGGTTTGCCCCGTTTGCACACCTTGCAAGGCCACTACTTGCCCCAATCTCAGAATCTCCTGTGACCGCCAAAAGAATACTGAGAAACTGGGTGAAAAATATATTTGTAGGCACAGTTGGGCATGGACAGGCTACTTTTTCTAATAATGCGGCAAGATTAACAGCAGGTTTGCAAAACGGCCCCAAGTAACGCTATACTCTGGCACTAGTAAATTGCCCTGTTAGGTAAGGTCAGGACCCTGTAGCCCTGTGCCAGTCTTACCCCCATTGCCCCTTTCACAACATGCTTTACACCACAGGTTGTATCAGGAATGCATGCATTAGTGCACACATCACCGCAGCAGCTTACCTGTTGACTGGCCTCCCCCTCATGTTTGACCAATTGGCAGACTGGCTCAATGGCGTGCGATTGAACGTCCCCCCACACAGCCATAGCCCAAAGCAAGCCAGAACCCTCCGCAAATGACAAAGCTTCATGTCTGGATCCCGTGGAATTGCTGCTTGCCGTAGCCCTGCTTTGTGAATCCCCAGGTCTCCGGCGCGGATCCCCAGGTGCCCATTGCTTAGTGTTAAATGCTGACACCCCCGCTCCTGGCCGTGCATAGTTGGCATGCCCCACGCCACCCGTCTTAACCACCCTCCCGTTGACAATGCTGAAGCTCACAGGCTCATGCTGCGCCGAGTCCAATGCATCACCCGCGCCGTCCCCTGCTTGGCTGTGGGATGGAGATGTAGCTCCCTGAGAGGCTACCCCGCATTGGTTGCTTGCGTCAAGGTCTTGCTGAGCAGTTGAGAGGGCACGTGAGACATAGCTCCTGTAGCTTGTGTCAGGTGTGTATCCCAGGGATGCAAGGGAAAAAGAAAATTGTGCCAGGGAGGGCAGCGCAGGCTCCCCTGACATGAACCTGCAGACTGCCAGGTCAAGGATTGTGCTGCCTGCACCATGAAGGGGGATGACGGTGAGAGGGTATGTTGGGGCGTGAGAGGGTGTGTTAGAGGTTGGCGGAATATTGGCTGTTGCGTGGAGTTCTCTAAAGGCGGACAGATTGATGGAAGCTGCACATCCCCTCCTTCTCACTGCTGCAACTCATACTATCACACTATAAATCATCTTCCCGTGGAAATATAAGGGGATGCATCCCTCTGGAGGCACGCATATAAATAAACAACTTTAAACACAAACAAACTACCCCAATTCACTATATTTTTCCATCAGTAAGAAAATTTTCACCTCAAAGCATATACGAAAGGCAATGCTGTGTGGCCATAACCCATCACATCACCACCCTAAATGCTACCATGACCCCACAAGCGCGCCCTATCCCAGCAATTCATACCCTCTCGACTGACATACAACACCCACCTGGTCTGTGCCTGAGAAGCGCCATAGCTGCCATGTATGCTGTCAGGTCCTCAGTAAAGGTTCCATCAGGCTCTTCCAAGCACCTCTTCAGAACAACCTCCAACGCCATGAGGGTCGTCTGGCCAGGATGGAATCCCAGCTGCACACAGGATTGCAGAATGGACACCATGGTGGCCAAAGTGAACTGGTTTTTGAGATACTCCTTGGACTGGGCGCCGCTGGAGGCAATTTCCACCATGTACGCCACCTCACGCCGCATCTGCACTGGCAATGCCATGTTAGGGTCATCGGATGGGGCGTGACAACATGGAACTGCAGTGCTGAGCCATGAGTGATTGGCGATGCTGGTTTCGATGACAAACGGGGTGGTCGAATTGGTGCACATGTTGCGCAGATAAGTGCACGAGTTCTCAGTTGCTGAGTCTTGCATGCAGCGCAGCACGTGTAGGGAAAATTTAGTAAAAAATATTTACGGCGTAAGGGTTAATGTAAGACAACATGGCCATTACATGCTGTTACAGCCCGCACAATGACTAAAAACACAAAATTTCCAAGGATGCCATCCCATGTGGTGCACTGTACTGTTGGCGCAAATCAATTTCTCAACACCGCACGCCTTATAAAATATTTTCTCATCATTCTGCATTCCTACCAACATTTGCAGTAGCTGCATGTAGTGTCAAGGGTTTAGGTTGGAAGCCCCCAGCGCCTCACCTGCACAGCCATCGCCCCGACCAGCTCCTGCACAACCACCCCGCCCGCCCTCATCCCCACATAACACCGCAGCAGCTGCGCCACATCCCCCGGCTTGGACACTGCATTCACGTGCTTGGCCTTCACCCGCCGCACCACATAGCCCGCCACCGCATCCCTCATGCCGCCCACCTCCGGCGTGGTTGCCGCCAGCTGCGCATAAGGTTCCAGGAGCTGCATGAGCTGCGCAGGGCAGAAGTCCTCGGGCATGCTCGCCTTGTTTGTGAGCAGGCGCTTCACCGCCAGGGCGATCTGGGACAGCGTGGTGAGCAACAAGGGGAGAAGGTCAAGCGCTGGGGAGGGAATGGCCGTGTCGGCATCGGCATATGAATTGGCATTGGCATTAGCATCGCTGGCGCTGCCCCGCTGGCTATCACCAGCTGCTGGGTGCTGTGATAAGCTGCCATGTTTGGTGTCTGTGGCGAGGGCCATGAGCTTGCCCACGGCTTCTGCTGCTGCTGCCAGGTGGCAGGGCCCGGTGTCCTCTCGGGAGGCGACGTTCCGCCCCAGCTGGCTCACCAGTGCATGCAGGTAGGAGCTGGTGTGCGCGTCGTACTGCGTGAGGGCGCCTGCGTACGCTGACAGCATCCTGACGATGGAGGAAGTGGGCTTGGCCAAGAGCGTGCGCCCAGACTGCACGTGCAGCTGCGCATGGCGTGTCAACAGCGGCTGCAGGTCCGCAGGGGGGTAGCCTACTGTGCTGCACAGCTCCAGCACCTGCAGCACCTGGTTGGCCTCCAGGTCATCCAGCTGGGTTGTGGCAAGGGGTACCAGCGTGGTCAGCATCTCCCGGCACTTCTCGGAGTAAAAGTCCGAGACATGTGTGTGCTTGCGCAGCAGGTAGGACGCCTGGTGGACTGCCTGTGCGGTGTGCTGTGGCTTGAACGCGTGCGCATGGCTGAGTATGATGTCCCTGAGGGCCCCGTGGGTACCAGCGGCATCCAGCTTGTTGTTGAGCAGGGCATTGGCTCGGTCAGTTGGGATGGGGGGGGCGGGGCGGTGAGATGAGGTGCCAGGCGTGCTTTGGCAGTAGACTGCGTATTTTTTAGCTGCGTGCTTCGTATACTGTCTCTGGGAGAAGTGCAGGGGTGGGGCGTTACAGGTACTCAACCTCATGTGAAGCTGGCGCTATATGCATGCATATGGATGTGTGCATACATGATCCCAATTGGAATGTGGCTGGTGCAGGTTTTTGCTGTTTAACCTAAACCCTATATCTGTCGACATGATATATACAGCACTGAACCGCGGTGTTGAGGTGGGTGCTCGTGGGAACTCGTATTTTAGTGATAGACCAAATGCCAGCGTTGACAACGGTACCTGTTGTATAGAGGAAGCGCTGTTGGATAGGCTGCCCCTGGTCCGACCAACTATGTGTTTAGAACTACCCAAAGGTGCGAGTGGTGACCTTGCAACGCTGGTGACGTTTCTATCAGCACAGAGGCCCCCCATGCTTGTGGTGGTACCTGCACAATGGGGGCTAGGCGCAAATGGTGCCCCTCACCACAGGTATCTTAACCAAGCGAGGCTAGCATACCAGCGATGCGCCTGTACCTATAAGCTGAGCAACAAACACCCAATTTGGGTAAATCTAGTCCGACACGAGGAGGAGGAGTGAAGCTACGACTGGTTCCAGAGCTGCCCAGCACAGTCCGACTTTTGCCGGACCGCAAACTGACCGCAAAAGTAGACCCGCGACCCAGTCGGACGAATGACGTAAGCCGATCCCCAGATCCGCAAAGTACCGTATGACGCTTTCAAACCGTAGACCGCGGTTGGCAACGCGGTATCACTTGAAAGGGCAAGCAAGCAACTGTCTGACAACGGCTTTTGACCTCCTAGATCTAGATCACACACCTCCAGAACGACTGGCAACCCAGCGATGCTACCCTTGTATTGAGCATCAAACCCCCAGCGCGTTAAGTTGGCAAAGGCCCTGACGTGTTGGCACTTGGCATGGCTAACGGCACGCGGAAGTTGTGACTGAGCGCTGGCCGTGTGGGGAATTGCAGCCACCTCTGGAAGCAGAAGCAAGGCTATTGGTTGTCAGGTATGAGCCTGGGAGCCCGCGTGGCTTACGGATTGCCCCTAAACAGGAACTATCACCGGGCTTTTGGGCAGGGGGCGCACGCCCAGTGCAGGTGTCACACGTTGCATCTCATTGGATGGATACGCCACGCAGTGAGTGTTTAGATGGGGCAATGTGGCTTAGATTGGCTGAAAATCCTGTGCCCATTCGAGACTGCTTTTTCGTGGGCTTGTTCGGTGGCACGCTTGTTACACGTTGGCGGTCTGGTTGCTCCCGTGCTTTCGTTGGGTTGCTGATGTGTCCCCTGCCCTGTGTCCCTCCTCCAACAACCACCAATGCACAAGGAATGTCGGTCAGACACTGGTCTACGGGGTATTAAGAAGAAAACGGAAACGACTAGCTCAGCAACTGGAACCCACTATGGCAAAGTGTCCAGTTGCGTTCCGGGTGTGCAAACCATGTAGGCGCAACGGTAAACTCTGGGTTTCGAGCGGTGCCTTTTTGAGTGACAGTGCCTGTCATGGGCTGACCAGATCCTTGCTTCTGCAGGTCACTGATAACCTTACTGGCGCGAACGTGCTGAAGCAACGCAGACTGGTATGTACTCGCAGCCCAAGCTTTCCCGCCAGTTGGGCTCCGACACCAGCTCTCTATCAAACCAGCATCCCCCCCATCCTGCCTTCACGCCACCTCCTTGCACCTCAGGTTGACGGTTGATTATGACAACTTTGCAAAGAGACAGTGCGATGAATACCAGGCTGTTGTCAGACAAAGGGACACCTAGCAAAGTCCAGTACAGCTCCGAGCTGTCACTAGAAGACAAGATCAAGTCCCTCCCCCCAATCAAGACCAAGCCCACCCCACCCAGGTCTAAGTCAACACACCGAAGAAACAGCGTGATGTACACAGTGCCTCTGAAAGACTTTGGTGGAGGTGGCGGTGGCGGGGGGGGCGATGTGACAGGTAAGCACCCACAGCACTTTTGTTCGCTTGCTCGGTATTGTTGAAGCCTTTTTTGACTCCCTGGAGTTGCTCCTGTGAAGGTTGTAATCCATGGTGTCCTCAGCAGTTCAGAACTGTGACAATGTGTGTGCGCCCAGTCCTAAGTTTATGCAAAACCTTTGTAGGTGGAGGCGGTGGTGGCGGTGGCGGTGGCGGTGGCGACCTGCCTGACATCCGACCGCAGCCACAGCCAACCCCAGCTGGTGGGGATGCCCCCAGGCCTACAGCAGGTGGCGGTGGTGGTGGTGGTGGCGGTGGCGGTGGCGGCGGCCTTGGTGGAGGTGGTGGCGGCGGGGGCGGCGGCGGTTCCCAACCGGATATGTTCAAGACCTTCGTGCCCCCACCAGGTGAAGATTGAACTATCACTGACCTGAGTTAGTCGATCGTCAGTTATGTGCGTTCCAGCAATACAGCCAAACTAGCAGTCAGTCAGTTGCCAGGCCCCAAAATTATGTTGCTCTGGACTGGATTGCGGTTGCAGTTTCTGAAAGTACTTGAGTGCCTTTCAGGTGCTGCATCCTTTGGTGCCAAGTCGCCACTCCTGCCACCAGGCACAACTGCAAGTGGTGGTGGGTATGGGTACGGGTGGGCTTCAGTGCCGATCCAGAGCACCAAGCCCTCCAACCGACAAGCAGTGAACGCAGCAGTCACAGCCACAGTGCAGGTGGGTACTACACGCTCAAGATGAACTATCGATGCTTTGCAAAACCGCCCCTTGATGGTTCAGCATCTGTTGGATTGTGCGGTTTGTGAAGGACGGGAGTGTTGGTTCTGTCAGATGTATCCCAACATATCAAGACGCAGCTATTTTCCCTGTAACTGCTGCGTCCTAACCTGGCTCTGTGCCCTTTTGCAGGTGACCATCAACGGGACGTCATTTGCCCCCTCCTTCACCAACGGCGTCATGCGTGCCTCCCATGCGCACTCCTTCTCCTCCCACAAGGGCTACGCCAACGTGGCCCTGTCAGTGGCGTGCCTGGCGGCAAGCGCAGCGGTGTTGGTGATCTGCCTGCGCTTCCCACCCGCCACTGGCCTCAGCAACTCGATCCTGGTCTGCGCAGCAGCATCCATGGGGTGTGCACTGCTCTGCGGGTGCTTGACGGCCTACCTGGCGTGGAGGCTGCCCAGCGAGCCCACCCCCGACCCCGAGGACCCCAAGAAGCAGCTGCTGTGGAGCTATGCGGTGGTGGACCAGCGGCTGAACACCATGGCGATGGTCATGGCTGGGCTCTCCGGGGTCCTCTCCCTGTTTATGGTGGTGCTGACAGCTTTCTGACAGGAGTCTTGTTCCCGGAACTGAAGCGCAGGTGGCGCTGGCGAGCGCGCCTTGTAGCAGTCAGCAACGCAAATTGCAGGCAGCGCAGCCCTTTGGGCCAGTTATCTCACAGCCTTCGGAGGCGATTTTGAACGAACCAGGCCTGAACAAAGCTCCTAGGAGCCGGTGTACGAGTAATACCTGCTTGTACTGTAGTCCCCGATTGCAGTGCGAACACATTTGTTGGCACGTCTGGCCAAATGCTTTGGCTGCGTTTTTTATTTTACCAACTCTATCTTGTACCCTGACAGTAGCCATTTCCAGGTAGTTGAGAGGGTTCCTGTCATATTCAGTGTCCAGTAGTCTGCTCACAGCCCTGCTGCTGCAAAGTGCAGCATGTTCCTCGAAGTCTCGTACAGTAGTTAACCAGTAGGGGCCCTTTGACGTATGCAATGCTTGTCGTGCATGGCATGCCATCATGGCCGCCACATGGGCGGAGGATTGAACT
Source organism: Heterotrichella gracilis (assembly GCA_032358255.1). Taxonomy (NCBI): domain Eukaryota; class Xanthophyceae; order Tribonematales; family Xanthonemataceae; genus Heterotrichella; species Heterotrichella gracilis. Next base: position 240,004 of record JAULBX010007773.1, on the reverse strand, counting down.
TTTGTTTAACTTTGCCTGTAAATGTGGAGAAAATGACCAGGCAAGCAATGAAAGGAGAGGTTCGGGAGGCCCACCTGTGGGCGTTTCTTTCTTCTTCTCCAGAATGCTGTCATTTTGCAAGGGGTGTGCAATGCATGGATATTCTCACTGGACGAGGGAGTACCCTACCGCGGTACTGTAACTGGACCCCAGGACGTTTGTTTGCTTGAGCGCGCGCTCGGTGTCTATTGAAGTAAGTGTACCATCGTGACCTTTTGATGGCAACAAACTGGCCTAGGTACTGGTGGGGTCCGTGCCATTTGGGCGTTCGGGGTGACAGGGAACCGTGCACAGTCGTTTCACCGGTTTCCTGTGACTTGTACTTCCAGAGTTTCGGCACTTGACCTGCCGTTAGTTGAGTTCCCCTGCCAGCACCAAGTTAACACTGTGTTCACGTAGGATTGCAGTAGAGTTTCTAGATTTTGCTGGCTGACATCTAACGGCATGGAACCCACAAAAAGTGGCAGTGGTGCCGTGGACTTTCCAAGCTTACTTTACTTGACGTGGGACGATTATAAACTGCTGTGTTTGCGTGAACGATAGCATGTCTGACGGTTTGGAGCTTGTGGAGTCAATGGGCGACGAAAGTGGCATGGGCACCACTTTCGTGGAGCGTTTAAACTGGTTTGACAAGGTGCCTGGACCTGGATGCAAATATAGATGCTGAAAGAAACAGTTTAAGTACCCGAAACCTAAACTGGATTACTGAAAAGGCTTTGCTTTGGTGTCTACAGTCCATATTCCGTGGAAATAGGACCCATATGCAAGGCTGGGAAGTGGTGCCATTTGGAAGTGGCACCAGCAAGCTTGCAGGGTCAGGCTCGGCTTGACTTTGATAATGGTGTTGCAGGAAATAAGCGACATTTCTGGATACCAGCAGCCTTGGTGGAAAGCAGGCGCATTTTACTTTGTGGGCATTTGCTTTGGTGGAGTGCCACTGCTTATTGCGAAGTGGAACAGCTCCTTTTTCATCAAGTGTGCGCTCTCCCCATGTGCTCTGTATGAAGCACAGTACATCCTGATCAAGGTATACGGAAGTGGATACAGTTACCAGCGTACCCCGGACGGGTTACATCCACCTGGTGTGCATATGGATACAGCCTGGTACTGGTTGCTGTGGGTGGTTATTAGCAGGTTAGTGGCAGTCACTTCAATTTTTTACTGTGTGTACTGCAGCGACACGAAGGCGATGATGCGCTTGTACCAGTGCAAAGCATCCCTGCCATCGAGAAGGACGAGCTGCAAGCCATGTCTTTCACCCTCACGGATGGCGAATCGCCGGCATTCAAGCGGCTTGTCAAGGTGATACAGCTACCCACTGCGCACTCATGGCAGTAGATATTGCAGCCGCGGCATTTGTTTACAGAAGTGCTTGCATTCATGCAGGAGCCGATGAAAGCATACCACTTGGCCCAGTACAGATGCAGGCGCTACTTTTTCAACCCCAAGGTCAACACCTTCATGCCTGTGCCTTTCACACCGGATACCTTCTCATCTGACTTGGCCAGCGAGCTTGCCATAGGTGAGAGGCGCTTATATTTACCTTGCCATAGGCAAGAGGCTGTTTTCCAATCAAGGTAGAATTCTTTTTCAAGGGTTGAACAGAAATTGGAAAAAAGCCCATTCGCGTTGCAGGCGTTCATCAGTCAGATGCAGACAGGCATGAGAGGCAGGTACAGTATGGGCGGAACCACATGCTCATCCCAGTCAGCGGCTTTTGGGCGACGTTCGCCAATGACCTGTGCCACCCCTTCTACATCTTCCAGTACGCCAGCGTGGCCATCTGGTGCATGGAGCAATATTACAGCTACAGTGTCATCATCCTGTGCATCACCATGTTCTCAGCAGCCACCACCGCAATCCAGACATACAGATACCGGCGGCGGCTGGCAGCCATGGCCTACATCTCCTGTACACTTGACATCGTCCAGGGAGATGGCGCCCGCTCTGTGGAATCAACAGAATTGGTGCCTGGGGATGTTGTGGTGGTCAGCCCTGGGATGGTCGCCTGTGATCTGGTGCTGGTGCAGGGGGAGTGCATTGTGGACGAAAGCCTGCTCACGGGGGAGTCGGTGCCTGTTCGGAAAGTGAGCTGCGATGTTGCAGATCGGCAGGACTTCTCGCCCGATGTGCACAAGGCATGCACATTATTTTGTGGCACAACTGTGGCACAGGTAAGCCATTTTTCCAGCTGTGCTTTCAACTTGGATGTGTTGCAATGGTGGACGTGCCTTGTCCAAAATCAAGCAGTTGTGCTGGTATGTTTTAACTAGTAATTATTCCTACTGTCACCGAATACTGTTCTTGCCTGCCAAGGTGCGCCCATCGTCACCTGAGTCCAAAGTACTGGGAGTTGCGTGCCGCACTGGATTCTGCACTGCGAAGGGTCAGCTTCTGAGCTCCATCCTGTACCCCAAGCGGCACCGGTTCAGCTTTGCTGACGATGCCATCAAGTTCATTGTGATCATGCTTGCTGCTGGATTGCTGTTCTACATCTGGAGCGTGGTGTGCTTGGTGCGGTTGAAGGCTTCTGCTGGGTAAGACCTTTTGCTTGCAAGCCACAGGCATGTTAAAACCATCAACACAATGCCACAACTGCATGCTGTAATTGACCATCCATTATGCTTAGATCACATTGTGTCATTTAAGCCTTGGCTCTAGGACTGGGGTGAGGCATACCCAGACATGCTAACCTGGCTTCGAAGCTGGAAAGCAAATACTTACTTACGTACTTACATTGTGCCCTGGCAGGTACATTTTTCTACACTATCTGGACATGGTCACGATTGCTGTTCCACCAAGCTTGCCAGCGTGCCTCACCATCGCAACCGCTCTGGCTGTAGCACGTCTCAGGGGTAAGCACGTGTTTGCATCAAGCCCAGATTGCATCATTCTTGCTGGCCAGCTCGACACCATCTGCTTCGACAAGACAGGCACCTTGACAGAACCGGGCCTAGAGCTGCATGGTGTGGTACCCTCACAGCAGGGCCAATTCCTGCCATTGGCTGCTGCCGCCGCAGTGCCTGAAGGCCTTTCTCAGCTTCTGGCAACCTGCCATGGCTTGGCAATGTTGGACCAGCTGCTGGTGGGCGATCATCTTGACCAGATTTGTTTCCAGGTGCGGTACATGGCCTCTGAACACATCCCTTGTTGATCGCAGTTCAGATTTAAATTAGTTAAGTCAAATGCACCAATTTACTGCTCAACTGGGTGTTTTTGTTCGAATCGATGATCAAATTATTTGTCAGATATTGCACCTGATAATCCAATATATCCTGCAGCTGCTTGTGATTCATTCACAACCTGCTGCCATAATATGACCATTCCTGACATGAGCAGGAGGCCATTGGTGAATGTTTGCTGTTCAGGCTACCCAGTGGGTGATGCTGGATGCTGGGCACAGTGGGAAGGATGTTGATGAGGCGCATTCGTGCACTCGGGTCCATCCCCCACACGATCAGGCGGCAATGCACCACATCCTGCGGCGATGTGACTTCTCGTCAGAAAAGCAGCGGAACTTGGTGGTTGTGCGGCATCCAAACGGCTCTGTGTCAGTGTATGTGAAGGGCTCTCCAGAGGCCATCAAGCATCTGGCTGTCCCAAGCAGCATCCCGGCATCATTCCAGGCTGTGCTTGAAGGGTATACACAAGAAGGGCTGCGGGTGCTGGGCCTGGCTTGCCGTGAGCTGCCCGCTGATGCCTCCGAGTTGGATATCTTGGTGAGTATGGAATTCACAGATGTCCATGTCTGTATTTTGTTTTCTTTGGGCCCTATTTTTTTCCATTTCATTTTGCAATAAAATTGCAGGATGGTAAAGGTCATAGAGGGCAGGAGGGTAATGCCCTGCTCGTTGCTTACTCCTCTTCTTGACTCTTTTTGAGCCACCTGTATAGGGACAGCAGCTGAGTATATTTCCTTTGTCAGCTGTAGCATATAGATAGGGTGTGCCTGCTGTGCAGGGGTCTACGCAAGATGAACTTGAGCAGGGGGTCGCCTTTGTGGGCTTTGCCATCCTGATCAACCCACTGCGCGGTGACACAACATTGGTGATTCAATCGCTGCAAGCAGCCAATATCCGCACCGTCATGGTGACGGGTGATCATGCGCACACTGGGATAAGTGTGGCCAGGCAGTGCGGCATTGTGCCCAATAAGCCTGTCGTGCTGGTGGACTGCACGGAGGGGACCCTGCAGGTATGCTGCTGTATATACAGTTTCTAAGTGAGTCATTTTTACTTTGTTACATTTCAATGTAACAAATGCCAAATAAAAATACATGACTAGCACCAACTTCTGCCAAATTGCCCGTAGTCGAGTGAAGCAATTTCTCAGCAAAACAGGCAAATTTGCTATAAAAAGTGCAAAGTTTACACAACCACCTTGGGCGTAAACGGGCAATTGGCTTGTAATTGTATTCAAAACAGGTTTGTTCTTCGTTGCTGTATCTCCACTGGGCACATGTACCTGTGCGCAGAGGGCAGAATTAGTTACAGAAGTGCTGGACAACACCACTGGCTGTAGTCATCTGAGCAGCAGTTTGAAGAATGATGTATTGAAATCAATTGCTGAGGGGGAGTTTGCCTGCGCTGTGACTGGCAAGGCATTCAACAAGGTGCTGGAGACACAGAACGCTTCCTTGCTGGAGGTGCTGCTCCGCTGTGGGAGTGTGTTTGCTCGGATGGCACCGGATGACAAACGACGCCTTGTTGAAATGCTGGGTCAGGGCAATGGGGATGAGGTGCAAGATCCTGCAGATACAGCGGCTGCAAAGGCGCCAGTAGCACTTGGACAGCACGTAGGTAAGTTGCACACAATGGCACAATTTTACATTCCAGATTAATCTCTTTTGAAGAGATCTGTTACTGTAACAGAAGTTCTTTATGTCTACAAGATTCTAGCGTGGCGTGTTCAATCCGCAGGATTCTGTGGGGATGGGGCAAATGATGTCGGGGCCCTGAAAGCAGCCCATGTGGGCGTCTCGTTGTGCGAGGCAGAGGCATCTGTGGCTGCACCGCTGACCAGCAAGGAGCAGACCATTGCGTGCATGCTCACTGTGGCGGCTGAGGGGCGCTGCAGCTTGAGCACCTCCTTCTTGATCTTCAAGTTCATTGTACTATATGCGTTCATACAGGTCTCCACGGCAAACATCATGTACTCCCATGGCCTCATGTTTGGCAACTACCAGGTGAGAGCTTATAAACAAATATAATAGGAAAAATTATCTATACGATATTTTCTTATAAATCCTTAAACCCTTCCCGAAGGGAAGGGAAGGGGAAATATATTCATCTGATCACATGATGTGGATTTGTACATGAAACACACCTGTTTTTATCCTGTGTTTGCTGCGGATTTGTTGGAGCAACCTGTATGCTGCTGACAATGTCCAGATCCCAAGCTGCATGAAACAGTAGGGTAGGTCACTGACACCTGGCGGACATGGCTGCAGTATTTGGTACAAGACCTTTTCTACACTACCCTGCTGGCATCGGTCATGGGTCTGACACAGCCGAGGACTTCCCTGAGTCCCAAGCGCCCACCAGATTGCCTGCTGTCCATGCCGGTCCTCATGCCTGTGGCAGTGCAGTTCCTGGTGGCGGTTTTCTTCCAGGTGCGTGCATCTGATGGCCATGGCAATGGATTGTCACTCACAGCATGTGCTCATCTGGCCCACACGAGTAAATGATTAGTGCTGAGTCTAAATTCTCGCTGTGTGTGGAGTAACAGAAAGATGCTGTCGTTAGTGTCAATGAAATGACTTGTGTGCACAGTCCTTGCGCTAGACGCAGCAGCAATGTAAGGTGATGCTAGCATTGAACCTCATCATATCAGCATTTGTTGCTGCAATGGCCACTGATTGCGCGCTGGTTTGTGGGTGCAGGCTGCAGGGTTGCTGGCCCTCAAGCGCACCTCGTGGTACCAGCCATGGCAGCCCCAGAGCGTCTGCTTCACGATTGGGGCTGAGGCATACACACATTGCTCACAGTCACCGGAAAACACTGTTGTCTTCCTCATCAGCCTGGCGCAATTCCTAATTGCAGCGGGGATATTCAACAAATCCACACCCTACCGGCAGCCCTTTTGGACCAATCGCTCTCTCCTGGCAGTGATGACTGCGCAGGTGAGGGTCCACCAGTTTTCAATCACACGGCGTGCAGCATGGAAGCCATGTCAATGCAGTTCATTACCGCAATTGGTAATATTGCCACTTTTTTTTTTGCAGGTGCTGTTGCTCCTGGTGTGCATTCTGTCTCCTGCCAATGCGTTCACTGGCGGCTTTGTGGGATTGGTGACCGTGCCAGTGAGCTTCCGGTGGACCACATTGGGCATCATTTTGGCAAATGCGGTTGTGGCATACATCGTGGATGCCTTTATTGCCCCTTTTGTAGTCTGGCTGCACACGCATATCCTTCGCCTGCGTGGTCGCCGATATTCAGCTCTTGGGGAAGAGCATTGAGTTTTTGGGATAAATGTTGCAGCTTAGGTACACATGAATTTGACCTACTTCTTTTATGCCAGCTCTCTTGCTACACCCGCACATGATGCAGCGATGTTTTGGTGATTCTTGTCTTAACCTGGCGGGGTCTCGCTTGTTTTACATCGCGACTGATTTATTTTTAAGCTAGCAAGTGTAAGCCTAATGCAGCATTTGCGTTGAGCGTTCCCCTTTTCTTCCTGTCAGGTCTTCCTATCATCCATTCTGCAGACAGTCATGATAAATAATTTGCCTACTTTTACAATTGTACAAGGGGGTCGTGAGACAAGCGCCGCTCAACTTAACCAATTTGATTGCAATTAACCTATCACTGCTTCACAGATAAGTGTTGGCAGCTGTGCTAACCCTAGGGCCTGGAGTTGCAATGTGGCCTAAAGTCAAACAGCAACTGTTGCAGCTGTGTTACACTTGTCACACGGAGAGCACAATGCTGATCGATATAAAACACCTCTAAAAAAAGCGGACGGCTTCAGAGTACAGATTTGCTACCTGTGTCATCACAGTTTGTCAGCCCTGTCAAGCCTTGTAGTCAAAGTGTCACCATGCAGTCCAATTGCATCACGCAGTTGAGATCAACAAGAGCGTCCAGTGCGACGTTTACACGACGGCTTGTGAAGGGGAAACATGCAAGTAAAAATTGCTAGCACAAGCTCCAACATGATTCATAATCCATGTTCACAGTGCTTGATACCACGCTGCGCTTTCACACCCTACCACCATGACAATACGGCAGGCTAATTCCTGATTGCTGAGGTGATTCCTGATCACCTCAGCAATCGGTACAGGTTGGCCGCCTGCCGCCTGCCATAGGCGCCCTGGTTTGCCCTCAGCCACACTGCGCGATCCCCGTACAAGCTCTCCAAAGTGGTGTCGCCCTGCTGGTAGTCATTTGAGTATTGCGCCAGGTTGACATAGCCGTCGCCGCCTGCCGCACTTTGCTGGGCAGCAGCTGCAGCAGGGCATAGGAATGTCAGCAAGAAGCCTCCGATATAATTTCATTCAGTTGAACAATTGTGAATAATTTATCATATAAGTTAATTTATTCAAAATTGTCCAGTTGAATCTTAAACTTGACGAAAGCACGTTTTCATGGCCCAACCAAATTTGCTGAATAGTTTGCAGATTCAAGACGCGCCACAAATATTGCCCTTCCATGCGCAGCATGGCATGATTGTAAAATGCTTGGCAACTCCATGACCATGGCTGAGCAACCGTTCCACGTCTATGGCATGTGGATGCACGCCATGACATGCAGCTCCCTCACCTGGCTTGCTGCCATCCACCCAGGGGGCCCTGCACAGCACGCAGGTGACCGGCAGGCCCTGCTGCCGCTTCTGCCCCACCCACTGGCTGATGCACTGCGCATGCATGTTGTTGCCGCACGCCGCACACCAGGACAGCTGCTCCCTCTGCTCGCGCATTGCCTCGAAGCACACGGGGCACTCGCCATCCACAGGCCTGCGCCCGCCCGCGTGGTCGCCCGGTGCCTCTGTGTGCACACGCGCAACACTCAGCCAATGCAGACAGAAGTGCGAATGACTACCTTTGAGTAGGGAGGATGCATGCCACTGTGGATTAAACATCAGTATGTTTATTGAGAGGGGGGAAATCTTCGTTTTTTATTCATGTGCATGTGCGGTGGCATGTGCGGTGGCATGTGCGGTGGCATGTGCAGTGGCAAGAATAATGTAAAAACGGTTATGCCTATATATTGCAAAGGAGAGGAGTATGCTTTGTCACTGCCATTCAGTGTGGCAGCTGTCCATCCCCACCTCTTCCACCACCCACCCACCCACCCACCCTCCCCACCACCACCCACCTGCCCCGCTCAGCCTCCTGTACCCATCCACCACTCGCTGGTCTGCCAGCACATTCTCCCTCTGCCTGGTGCTGTGGGTTCCTGACAGCACCTCATCCACCTCCTTGGTCAGCAGCGCCCGCTGCCACACCAGGGGGTTGTCGTCTGGCAGGCGCAGCACGCGCAGCATGACAAACAAAATGTGCTTGCACAGGTTCCCCTTGGCAAAGTCCGGGCAGGTGCAGCTCGGGTGGCGCGAGATGGCTATGGTGTACACTGTGTGGTACAAGGGGTGTTGTTAGGCAGGGGGGCTGGCGGTACTTGACTCAGACCGCAACTGTCCGCACTGACTGATGAATCAAGTGGACGAGTAACGGGGGATGAGCAGGCAGGCGTGGCTTCAGAAGCGGGTACCCAGGTGCCTGCATATGCATGCAGTTAGGTTGACTGCCTTATAAAGCCGGAAAGGCCATAAGCTAGCTCAAAGCGGTGCATGCATGCATGCATAATTAATGGATAGCGAGTTCTCACAACCCTCAACCTCAGGAGCGGTATGCACGCTGTTTACAAGGGTGAGAGAGCTGGTCTACCGTTTGCAGTTGCGCCCAGCACGATGAACTCCTCAGCTGCGCCACCTTCTGATCCCACAGGGCGGACCACCTTGCGGTCTATCAGGAACATACGGTGCCCAGAACCTACGCAAGCCACAGCCCTTTCAGCAGCAAAACCATGACACGTCGATAGGTGTAACGGAGGTGAAGAGGAGTGAAAAGCGTGTATGCATGCTTGCTGTTTTTGTTGAAATGTGTGGACAGTGTCAGCAGCTCACCTGGTTTGGCCCTTTCGATACGCTCCTGAATTTTTATTGTGGGGGCGGCTTTGAAAGGCACCTTTTTACCGTAGGCATCTGTCCGCGCTTCCCCCTCAGGTTCCTTCTTCTTCCTGCCTCGCTTTGCTGAGGGGCCTGCTGGCTCAGGCGCTGGGGTTTCGTTGGTTGTGGAGGTCTTCCTTTTGCGCTGACTTGGCTGCTTTTTGGACCCCTTTGTGTGCTTAGCTCCCGCTGGAGGAGGTTCTGGGGTATCATCGTCGCCAGTCAAGTCGATCGTGACCCTGCCACGGCCACGGCTCACTCTTGGCATTGTTGCCTAGACAACAACAAACAGTGCCCTGCCACAAGCGAGTTGTGTGGAATACGCACAAGCACGGCTCTTGTTGTACACCACCTGGGAGGAACTGTGCCAAGTTGTGCCGCCTGGCACATACAATAGCTAGAGGCAGCACAAGCTTCATCAGGCTTCGTCAGTGAGGCCCTGATTCCCCGCCAAAATGGGAAAGCAAAACCCTAGATAAGGGTATATTGGTGAGGACCCGGTCTTGGGCCAAATGGATCCATGGTCGACCACTCGGGTTTGTACACTTCCAGAATACTTGTTCTCGCCGTCCGTCTACAATGCATGAGCTCTATCCACAACCCATTTTGGGGTTGTTGTCTACCGTGTTTCCTCTGCCAGTGGTGGGTAGGCAGGTTGCCCCATGGGTGTACACAATCCTGTGCTCAAGCAAGTCTAGTGCACACGGCAAACCCATCTCTCCCCTTCCTGGTGAGTCGGTCTTGAACGAGTGAGGTTCTTTAATGGTTGATCATAAGCATGTTGTAGTGGCACGTCGATTAAGGGCCCTTTGCTGGCACTTCAGAATGATGTTGACAGGGCCAAAGGCTTTAAAGTTTTGGCCCGATGTACAGTATGTGTTTGAAACCCAAGTCTCCACAGCACAAGAGAGGCCATGTCCACGATATTTGAAGCGTGCTTCAGGGCAACTAGCGCCACTACGGCACTACGGGTGCCTTAAAAGTTGCCAACTATGGTGGTAAATTTACAGTAGACCAAGTGCAAAGGGCCAGGTGAAGTGGGCTTGGCAAAGTGACACCTGTGTCCTGTACAGCAGGACCAGTATATTATATATGACATGAGTTCATCTTGCAGGGGCATGTTACTGCGCCTTCACAGTTTCACGCACACCTGGCAGGTGACGACTATGCTGGGCTTTGTGCAATAGTTACCAAAACCACTGCCTCGTTTGATCCAGCAGAAGCTGTAGCTGGTTGGTTGGGAGATAAAAAGGAGAGCAACAGCACTTCAGCATTACCACCACAGCCTACCCCACTGATTGCTATCTGTGCTCAGAGGGCTTCCAGTGGTCCGGATGGCATCACTTTCAAATCCCTTCTGGTCAGTGCTCATTATGATGTTCCTTTTGCTGCAAGCGGCATAGCCCATATGCATGCATGTGGCCTTTCAAACAGCAAGGTATACCGGTGCTGACTAGTCCTTCTGTATGATACATGGTGCGCGGTGCATTGCTACCAGAGCATTTGAATTCAGTATTGGTGTACCATCTCGAAATGGCATCTTTGAGTTGCCCAGCGACAGGCATGGCCCATGTCCATGAGGCATTTCCCAACACCAGGATGCAATACCATGCTGGTTAGTCCTCCTTTTGTGATACAGGGGTGCACTGGCACCAGCAGGCCATGCCTCAAAAGGTGAGCTTCAAGCTCCAGGTCAGCATGGCCATGCCATAGAGATGCAGGACCTGCCACAAGATCATGCCGGCAGTCAGCGTGGCCCCAGGGATTCAGAGGACCCCAGTCATGATTCATATCAGAGCAGAAGTGTCAAAGTGGCAGGCAGGGTCACTGATGCATCACCGATTGGATCAGGGCAGAGCAAGCACACAGCAAGCCACAGCAATGATGGGAGCTCGATGGTTGGCAGGGCACAGGCTGGGTGCCATGATGCCCAGCGTACAGGAGGCAACCTGGCTGCACCGCGACTCCCAGACCGCAGACTGCTCCATCGAAGGAAGACAAGAACCTTTGAAGGTAGATAGGTAGAGCCAAATTCAAATTGTTACTGCAAGCGCTGTGTTGAGGGATAGTTGTGAAAAAATCAAAACCATGAAAGAATCGCATGCATGGCGGTGGCAGCACCGGCGGGTGTGGCAGCACCGACGGTATTGCAAACTCGGCCAGTGCCAGCATTGCAAATGCACATACAGGCATGTGCACATATGTATGCATACGCATTGTTTCTTTGCCGCTGTAAGGCTTGTTTACAGTAGTTGAAGGGGGTACATCTGTGCAGGTGGCGCCATCCGCACGTCCTCTCCTGGGTTTCTTGGACCTGGCAGTTCTGTCAAGGGGTATGCTGCCACCCCCACTGCCAGACAGCGCAACACTGGTGACGGCAGTGACAACATCACGCAGCAGAGCCAGGAAATTCCAGCTCAAGCCAACAATCAATTCCTTCCAACCCAAGGAGGTGCATATCAGCATGGCTTAGGGAGGAGTGATCCTTTCAGCAACGCACGATCTGGAAGTGACCCGTGCCAGGATGGTACGCATGCATCCCCTTGCGCCTGTTAGTATTCTTTTGCGCAATTTTTGCTGACCTTTAAATTATCTTCATTGCTTGATTGTCCAATCAAATTGGGAGTATGAGTGAGCTTGTGCACGCAGCTTGCCAATGGGTTGAATGCCTTCCTTGTAATCGTGATTGCCCAACCACAGGTGGGCGCTTGGTAACGGGGCAAAAGGTAGGCCAGGGGGGCAACAGTCATGGTGACAAGGATACATCTAGTGACAGTGATTTTGAAGGCAGAGTGGCATTGCAAGGGAGGGGTATCAAGCGCACAGCCAGGCAGGATGCCTCCACACCGATGGGGTGGCTGTTTGGGGAGGCTCTGTCTGGTGTCGCTGGCGATGATCAGGTGAGATACAATGCAGGGTCTCAATGACGTGATATGTTGCAAGCATCCGTTGTCTGATATAATTCTGGTACGGTTATCCCCTCTTTATGCTACATAGTATAATGGACTTCCAACACCATAATAATTCATAATATGCTGTTATTATCCCCCGTAGGGCAAATTTGACCAAGACCCAATGCTTCCTGCTTCGCCTAAGCGCATCAAGACCAGCGCTCCCCTCACCACCAGCGTCACAACAGAAGCGGAAGCCCCAAATGCCGCTACAGCAGCCACCACCACGCCATTGGGTCCACCGGATGGCAAATGTCCTGGCCCCAGTGCACTTTCTGAGCATGCTCGAAGGGCACCTGCTGATCTCCTCACAGCAGTGATTGAGCAAGGGGCAGACCATCAAGTCCAACATCCTCCAGGGAATACAGAGCCAGCCACTGCAGCAACACTCATCCAACCCAGCGACCAAATCCCTGGCGCGGGGAATGGCAATCACGTTAGTCCTGCTGCTGCAAGCGCTTGCTGCACATGAGGCCTGCCCCAGTGTTGGAGGATGGTGGAGCGCGCAATGAGGAGCCTTTGGGACTGGCGCTGGGTGTGGCAGCAGGTGGCGAGCTGGTAGGTGCAAGTGGGACAGTGCATCGTGGGAGAAGCATCACAGCAGAGGCGTGCAAGGCGGTGGCTGATGCAGTGGCAGCTGGGATGTCTAACATGGGGTAGGATGCGCTTGGGGCTGGCGACAGGTGGGTGGGTGGGTGGGCGCATCCATTTATGCTTACATGCATATGCCCCCTGCAGGATGCATTCACTGCCAGTGGCCACACACCAAGCATTCTTGTCCTTCACAAGCTGATTAAGGCATTGGGCGCATGTAGGAGAGGAACATGGGGCATGATGGGGCATTGTAGAAGTGCACATGTGGGGTTTTCCCGTGCGCATGTTTTGAAGGCCCACTGGGCTGAGTACACACTGCCATCTGGTGCACAGTGGGCCATTGCATGCTGCACACACATGCCAGAATCATTGGCAACGCAACGACAACAACCTGATATCATCCATATGGTCACCACTAAGCTGGTGATCATGAACAAAGTTCCTTAGCATAAACCCTAAACCCTAAAATTCCTGCAGCACACATCGCTGTCGATGGATGTCCTAAACAGCAAACCCACCCTGACCACCCTCATGTACTCTTCCCTCAGTGCGCAGCCCCTCGATGGCGCCGACGCTCTGGTACATCTTGAGGCAGTGCAGCAGGCGTTTGTTGCCAGCTACACCTCCAGCCTGCGCGCAATTGTGGTCGGCCAGCGGGCGCAAATCGCAGCAGGAAAGGCCGCTGCAAGTCAGCTGCGCGACCAGCTGCAGCAAAAGGATGCCACCATAGCCGCTATCACAAACCAGCTGAGGCGGCTGGAAGAGGTGGTTGCATCCCAGGGGGAGGATCTGCGCAAGGAGAGGGTGGCAAGGGAGGAGCTGGTGGGAAAAGCTGGCGCGGAGGTCGCGGTTCTGCGGGAGAGGAACGAGTCGCTGCAGAAGGAGAATGAGGAGCTGCGTGCAGAGCGGGACGCGCTTCAGGGTCGGTGCAGCGAGCTCAACAGCTTCCTGGAGGGCACATTCTCCCGCATTGAGCAGCTGCGGAATACTAGGGGGTGAAGCACGGTGCGGCATGAGTCAAGGCGCCGCCAGGCCACGGCATGAAGGAATGGCTGATAATTCATTTTGGTAGCTGATCTGCTAGCCAGCAAGGCAACTGACAGGCGCCACGATCATAATGGTTGGCATAGCGTGCTCCCGCCAGGTTGAGGACTATAGACTGGAGCATACTATTTCTATAAATTATTCTCGTCCGAACAATCCGCTTTCTATGCTGATCAGCTCTCACTCGATCGCGGCACACTGAGTGCCTTTCTTCCTAATTTCTTTCTTCTTTCATGTGGTAGGTAACGTTGCTCAGCGGGTGCAGAGTGAAATGACCCCTTGACTCTGGTCCAAGGGTTTCACAGTCACTGGACTGACTCAGAGTCACTGAGTGCAATATTGGTATTTGTCACTCCCTGACAGCTGCAGACACAGATGTACATGACGTCATGCCATATATATACGTAAACCATACTGAAATATATTACACTGTCGACGGACGTCCGTGACAACTGGCCCCACAAAACATGGGGAAATATGCTGCTGTCCATCGCCACAGTGGCACTTACTAATAGTATATATATATTTGGCTTGTACTAATGTCCGTGTGTGCATCCGCCAAAATCTACCTTGATATCAAATTTTGAAACATCGTGGATGACCATTGTACGCTTGCAGGTTAGACGCCCCAGCTACAAGTTAGGTCAGGATGGGAGGTAACGAACATGATTGCACCACCTACAGGCCTTCAAAAATCCTGATAACAGAAGCCTAGCGACAGCAAAGATGGGCTGCACATTAATGTACATATCGTACTCTTGGAACAAAAGGTTCTGTGCAGGTCCTGAACGCGCAAAGTAGGCCCCCGAACGAATTTGCCTGAATGAAATTGGCTGGCAAGCATGCAGATTCATGCCCAAAAAGAGGCCTCGATGTCGTACACTAGTAATATCGTACAAAATGTGGTACAACGGCAGTGCCGATAGGAAAGCAATGCCAATCACCGTTAGCACGTGCACGTTTTACGTGGCTAAACCCACAAAGTTTGACGTTCAACGTATTCCATCAGACTTTCCCACATTGCGCATCCTGACAAACTCATGTAAAAACGCTGGTGCTGCTGCAAACCTGCTGTTGGCTAACTACTTGATGCACCCATACAAAGATGGCAAAAGATTGATGCTCAGGATCCCGCAGCCATGTGTCAATGGAAATTGGGTCAGGCATGGAAAAGGGCTACAAGCTAATAGTACACATAAACTACACCCGGTATACTTGGTAAAGGCAGATTTTAGGAGGCATGGCATCAGGAAAGCATTTACTTGCGCATTGCTGGCCAAAAACATCGAACTTTCTCACAAAATCCCCATGCAAATATATACCAATCAACTTTCACGCTGTTTCTTCTCATTTGTTTGCTGTAGGGCATACCCTTATACGACTTGTTATCCAAGTACTCCCCATATCTCAGTACGCTTTCTTCTCCAAAGCTAATGTCCTCATGAGCAACACAGGTTTCCACCCAGCATCAACAGCTCCAATAGTGATCCTCGCTTCAACTACTGCTGCATATGGGCAGGAAGCACCAAGGAGTCGACAAAGTACCAAATTGGATTGAATCACAAGTACCACCTTTTGTACCCCAGGCGCCCTCGCCCCCCTCATGGCTCCACTGTGACCTTGAACACCATGGTGTCGTTCACCACAAACCCTAGGGTAGGGTCTGCCAGCTGGTCCATGCCCATGAAGCGCCTCCACCCAAACAGAGCAAAGTTGCTGTTGGGCATCACGCGCACGGTGTCGCCGCTTATCGCTGCAGCAAGACAAGCACCAAATGTCAGTATGTGTCGACGATGTAGAGTTCAAATTGAGTGCAGGAGTGCAGGACCATTATGGCAGGCTGCGCTGCCACGTGAGGGATTGCATTGCACATGGGTGGACCATTTGACAGTGCAATTAATTCATGCAACACATGTGAAACAACCTATTTCCATCTAAAACACACAATTGCTCAATCGCCTCGATAGCTCAGCCCTAAAGGCACCTGGTATCAATCTTTCATGCACAGGAGCCACAATACGCACATCAGGCCTGGGTGTCAAGTACAGGTATAAGGGCCAGGGGTGAGGACCTGGTCCCTAAGTTGGGTTCAAAAGAAAAGATAGGTATATATGCAGCCAACGCGGCACTCATCCATGATCACTGACTTGTCGGGATCCTCAACCTTCAACCCTCAACCCAAAGCCCTGAACCCTAAGCAGGCACTCACCCATCACCACTGACTTGTCGGGGTCCTCCTGGTTGACAGCTGTCACTGTGCAGCAGAGGGTCACGCTGCGGCGCAGCAGGTGGCGCAGGGGGCCCAGCCCCCACCCCACCTCCAGCCCCACATACAGGGGGAGGAACTCATCATCTCCTTCACGCGCAAAACGGCGCGAGCTGTGCAGGAACCACTTGTGGCTGCAGGGAAAGGGGTGGTAATATATCATCACAAGATGGATGGGTGTTTGTGCAAAACACCGGTGTTGCTGCAGGGAGGAGCGAGGGATGCAAGGGGATTGCAGGTCCCCGCACACGGGCCTTTGCCTGTACCATGCAGCACGAGGTGCTTCAAATGCGGCACGCATGATGCCCACTGCCCACCAGTAGCAGCAGGTGCCCACACCCTCCCAGCTGGAATCATCAGTACATGCGTGAGTGCAGCGGCAGCTTGTGCGCGTGTTTCTGCGCCAGGAACCAGGTCCCCATGAGCGTGCACTCACCTGTTCCCATGCAGCTGAAGCGCCCACTACACCACATGCGCACAACAACCACCGGCAGCAGCAGGTGCGCACAACCTCCCAGCTGCGTCACCACTACATGCCCGAGTGCAGCCATGGCCGTGTGCATGTGCCCGGAAGTGGGTCCCCGCCCATGTGCGTACCCTCACCTGTACCCGTGCAGCATGAAGCCCCAAGTCTACCCCGCCTTACGAGTTCAGGCAGGCATATATTCATGCGCATTACCAACAACCACCACCGGCTGCGCACTGCCCAGCGTACCCAGCACATGCTCAAATGCAGCAGCGGTGTGCACTAAATCAGGTCCCTGCCCTTGTGGCCTCACCTGTACCCATGCAGCATGAAGCGCTCCGATTCCTTTGAGTCCGCCTCCTGCTGCTTGGACCAGTTGGTGACGGTCCATGTGTACTCGCATGCCCTCCGGTGGGGGCCCAAGCTGGCCTGCTCGGCGGCTGACAGCGCCACCCCGCGGCAGTGCAGCGAGGCCAAGTTGAGCTTCTCCCTGAGCAGCTCCTGTGTTCATAAATACAAAGTAGAGGTAAACAAGTGGATGGCGCTTGTGTATTATTACTGAGCAATTTGTATGATACGTAATGAGATCTATTTCATTACTATCATTATGTTAATTTATATACCTACAAAATGATACAACATCAGCAGCCTCTCCGTTAATAGACGCCTTGGTGAGGAGTCAGCAACATGAGGAACCAAGTCCTTCTGTCCACTGTATGCACCTGCAATTTACCCTAAACCCCACATCAACCAAACCCCACCTGGGATCGGTACATGTCGTCCATGCGAATCAGGTTGATCTCCTCGGGGCTCAGGTCCCGGCAGCACAGGCAGTTGAGCAGCTGCGCCACCTCAGCACTGCCCAGCGCAGCGCCGCTGTGCGCCTCGTAAGAGTCGATCCACTTCTTGATGGCCTGCCAGGCGGGGCACAGGGGATGGTTATGGTCAGTGAGCGTTGGCAGGTGTCGATGGTCCATGTGTAAGATGATGGAATAGGAAGCAGCGATAGTCATGCAACTAATTCCCCACCCCACTTTGCGTGGTCGAAGACCCCACAGCATCAACCTCATCATAGATACAACGTAAGGTAAATAAAATACCAAATCCTGCCGCATTCCGACAGGGCCATACGAAACCTCCCCTTAATTATCACCACTAATGCTAACTCCCTGGAGTGCCTTATCGCAAGGCAAAGGCACATCCCCCCACACCCGGATAATGTTCCCTCCACATGACACACTACCGTACCTACCGCCTCAATGATAATCACACTTACTTTAAACCACCAACCAACTGTATCGTATTGACCCTCACCTACAACAACACCACCTTGACGACAACCGCTCTCCCCTGACCCACCACCCACCCTCACCTGGAACACCACCACCTCAGTTGAGAACACCAGCTTGGTGTTGAGCAGCAGGGCCACCAGGTCCTCCAGCGGCAGGCTGTCCCACCTGCCCACCAGGCGGTAGTGCTTGAACACCTTGTCAAAATGGGTCACCAGGAAGGACTGCGCAGCCTGCTCAACATCCCTGCCGTCGTACCGCCGGGCACTGCACAGCGCAAAACAAAATAACAGTTAAAAATTTAATCATTGTTAATCGTTAAGAAAGAAGTCTGGGCCCTGGTATTGAGGATGTAACACAATGCAAGAGCGCCAGCCACTGAGGCCATCACTTCCTCACCATGTCCCTACCATTACAAGGCATGCAATTGTCAAGAATGTGCATTGGTTGCTGGCAAACATGGACACCACTAGAGGCATGGCGCGACGTCGCGATTTCCACCGGTACTGGACGCATATGATGTACATTCTTTCTAATCTCCAAATTCCATCTAATTTTCTTTCTTTCCAATTTGTTTTTACTACTTGCAAACTCACATGAGCAGTATGTCGACCGCGTTATCTGGCCTGAGCGCCGCGTGCAGCATGCCCAGGCACAGCTCCTTGAGGTTGGGCATCTGCAGCCTGTCAGAGGTCAGCAGCAGGCCATCCATCACCTCCTGCTCGGTCACAAAGCACTGCGGGAAACACAGGTCGAGGTGTGAGGACAGCCAGCAACGTACACCCATTTCGAGCTGTCACAGCACTGCTGGTGAGAAGTCGGTGGCCACTCTGCTGAGGGCATTAGTGAGCAGTCTGGTGGCGTGTTTTTTGTTGCCTGAGGGACGAAAAGCGCTCATTGCAACCGCGAGCTAGTTGGAATCGTGTGCACATTGGTGACAAAAACCCTGTTTTTAGGTACTGGTTCTACTTTAGCAAGACCCACAGGCTAGGACGTCCAGCGCATTTTAACTTGCAACAAGCCCATACACGCCCACCTAGGGTGAAGTATTCCACAACCACACTTACCAGGCACCACTGTTACCATTGCCCCACCACTTTTGAAAGGACACACTGCCTTGCAATTTGGTTCAATTCTCTATCATTTCCCCCACCCCTGCAATCACCCTTTCCACGCACCTTGGGGTCGTACAGCGAGCGCACCGCCTTCTGCAGCGCGGGCCCCGGCACCCCCTCGATGCTGACCACGCTGTGCACGCTGTCGCTGAACCCGCCCCCAAACAGGGTGTGGAAGTAGGCGCTGGCGGCTGCCAGGTCGCCGCGATTGGCGTGCACTGTGGTGCCGTCGTCGCACTGCAGGCGCACGTCCCACAGCAGGTTGTTGTCGCGCTCGTTCAGCCAGGACTGCAGCTTGGACTGGGGGTGCAGGAGCAGGTTGTACACCACGCCTTGCTTGGCCTCCTGCGGGGCGGGGGGCGGTGAGTATGCAGTTGTTGGAAGGGGGTGGATAGGCAAAGGGGTGGTTGGTCAGTGGCAGGGGTTTGTGCAAATGGCTGGACGGCACTGCCTTTGCCACCCCCCTTAAGTAGGCACCAAACAAAGGCTGGTAACGTTTGGGTAGAAAGTAGCAACGTGGCAAAGGCCACAACACTTGCTAAACTTTGCATGGTGTGGGAGAAGGCCACATGCGCAGCAGGCAAGGGAGGTGAACAGGCGCCAACCCACCACAGAGGAACACACACTAGCGTTGACACCTAACCAAGGACGCTCCACTCACCTTGCTCAGCACTACATGCAGTGGTACCTGTCCTCACCAACGCCTGCCAGTATGTACCTACAGGGCTGCTACAGCACAGCAACATTGGACCCCTAGCCTGCACTGCTGACCACAAGGCTCACCACAATGCTCTTCTTCCTGCGCTCCCTCACAAACTTGAGGACAGCCAGTCCCAGGGCAACACCGGCGCTGGCCACACAGACTGTCACCGCTGCGCCGGTGAGGGTGCCCTGCACGCGTGCCCGCCTGCGGGCCTTCAGCTCCTTGCGCCTGCGCTCCTCATCCTCCTCCACCCATAGCTTCACCACGGAAGGGATGTTCAGGAACCAGAACATGGTAGCACACAGCTCGGGCTTCTCTTGCTGGGACCTGCAGCCCCACACCTCGCTGTGGGTACTTGCCCTTGTGAGACCCTTGCTGGGGGATCAGTGAGGCACACAAGATGGGGGTATCTACGTGTGGTGGCTTGAACAGCCTTCGCCACCACATATAGACCACGCTTGGGTAAACAAGGTCAGTCAGCCAACGAGCTCTACGATACACTCAGTGGGTTGTGTTGCAGGGGACTCCACGTTTGGTATCCTGGTCAGCACGCACACCGCTTTGGCTGCCGCTAGGGCCTAACCGCACTGAACCCACGCATAGGGAACTGTAGAAGTCTTCAAACGTCCAATCAAGGTGGGTGTATTGTGAATACTCAACAACGCTTACGCAGCTGGTGGCTCGTTCAAAGAGCCAACGTTTTGCCCCAATCCCGTTCAAACTAGTTCAAACTCCGCAGCACGTCCGCAGGACTTTGATAGCCAGAAGTGATCTTTACGATAAGTTTTCAAAATAAATTGGGCAGGGCAGCAAAGCAGACCTCTCCGCTTCACTGCGGCGCTTGACGAAAGTTTGCGCTCCGACACATTCCAGCATGTCAATGGGTCGAAAGTCGGCAACCGTGTACCAATGCGGCGGGCCTCTATTAGTTACGCGCACTGTCAGTATGGGGAATACAATTCCGATACATTTGCGTGAAAGAGGCCGACTTCCGCTCGACGATCCTGGGGTTACCCTCCTACCCTTAGTCATTGGTTGCAGCCACTTGTGTTTCACACAGGTGTATGATCGAGCACTGCTGCACTTATCAGTCTCACCACGCCAATCCACCGTACCTTTGAACTGCAATCTTGTTCCTCGTCGGGTAGTTGTCGCTCCAAACAACCTTGATACCAGAGGTGCTCGAAGGGTGACCAGGGAAGCAAGTCCGTGTGTCAAAGCTTGAGACGCAGGTCGAACGTGTCCACCCAAGCGCAACGCTGGCACATCCCTTCACACTACACCTTGCAGATGTAGTTTTTGTGTCAGCGTTATCGTTGGCTTCTCATGTTGATGCCATCTTTGTCACCACTGCCTCTCCGAAAGGGGTACGGGGGGCTTGATATTATCTCGAGAAGCGGGGGTGCAAACCCAGGGGCATGCAATCTTTTGGAAACCCTCTTGAGAAACCCTTGGTGAAACCCTTAATATCACCCTAGCAAGTTGTGGGTCTAGAGCTCACATCACAAATGCAACAAATTTCACAGAGAAGCATTATTGCAAAAACGTTTAGACATGACCCCCTCAAAATAGCTTCTTCAATAGTTTTAAACTGATCGAAAACTGATCAGACCGTCGTAACGGTCTGTTCGCAACATTCTGCCCCTGAAGCGCTGTGCGCACTGGGCTTGAGCGCATTTGCGTTCAAGGTGCGGCACGTTTCAAGGTCTTCGAGAGCTTTCTTCAGCTTCAGCGTCTGGTGCGCCTTAGCCTGCTCAGCGGCGGCAGTCAGCTGCCTGTTGCGTATTGCTGCCTGCTTGGCTTCAGTCAGCTGCTCCATGCGTAGTCTACGCTCCTTGGCGACTTCAGCCTCCTGCTTGAGGACTGCTACCCTCTGCTCAAACTGTAGCTTCCGCAGAGCCGCAATTTTGTCCTCACCCTCATCCCTCTGTCGCTGCAGCTCCACCATGCGTTGCACAGGCTCTTCTGCAGACCCCTTGTTGGCCTCCGAGGAAGACTGCACGAGGTTGATTGTGACACACAGGGGGGTGGCAAACACTCCACCAGACACGCAAAGTATGCACAGTACAAAACCCTTGCTTCAGTAGGAATGACAACCAAGCACAGGGCACAGCCTCTTGCCGCTGGCAGCGAGTGAAAGGTCACCCACCTGCTACATTCTCCATCAGGTTGAAGCAGCAGATGGAACAGTATTGCTCACAGCAAAGACTGTTTCCTCGCCAACCCAGCCAAACCAGACAGTGCTCAGCCGAGTGACGGACTGAATAACGGGCAGCAAACTGGCGCCTCTTGTGCTGTCTGGCCTAGCACTAGTGGTGTCTGTACTGTCTGGCACTAGCGGCAGTCTGTAGACTGGGGCTTGGGCCAGGCCCTGCTGAACGTGGTGGTGCACACAGAGCGACCCAGATAAGTGCTGTGTCAGGCTAACAGCTGCGGGGAAACATACAGCCTCACTGAAGCAGCATGTATGCAGGGCCAGAGACTTAGGGAAACTGTGCAGATTGCATGCATGCCTGGGTGTATGGTGCTGGCTACGATGTGGGGCAGGTTCAGGGCTGGAGTTATTGAACGGCTAAACAGTCGTGAAAAGCGAGTACGAACGGTCTTTGTACTGGTCCGCTGTACACAGCAGGTCCCCGGCACAGGCCTCTGGTGCTTACAGGATGCATGCATACGCAGATAAAGAAGATATGGCACGTACCGAGGAGCCACTGGGGTGTAAACGCAGTTTGAAGTGATAGCAGTGCTATGTTGCTCAAGATGTTGCTTGGCTGCTGTGGGAGAGGGGCTGCATGGAGTACTGGCGTGGTGGCCTCTGCCTGCCCGCTGTACATGTAAACTGATCGAGATAGGCACGGACCTGTGCTGCTGCATTTGCGCTTCTTGCAAAATTGCTGTAACCCAGTTAATAAGCAGGCAGTCAGGGACGCCGGGCTGCGCTTGTAGGCGGGCAACGTGGCATGGCACGAATTTATGCATGCAACCCGTTGCGTGCGAAACCCTTACTAAGGGTTACAAATGTTTTGTGCGCCCAATGCCATCATGCAGTGCACTGCCGGGGTTGAGTCAAATCAGAAGAAAAGAAAAGAAGACAGACGCAAAAGGTGTAAATAAGGCGGCATAGCAACTACGCATAGCCCCCATGTCAAATCAGTCAGGGAACCCGTCACTTGGAGGGGCAAAGATAGTGGCAGAGGGAGTGGTGGCAAGGGAGGGAACGATGGCGGCACTAAGGGGGAAGAAAGAATGACCACGTGGGGTGGCGAAGGCAGGGTGAGTCAGCTAATGACGTCAACTCTGTGCAGCGTTCTCAAGCAAGCTATTATTCATGAACTACTCTTCCATATCTATGTTTGCGTTCCATGGCTGCAATGTGCCCTTGGAATGTCAGCTAAGTTCAGTGCCAAGTGCTGAAAGGTCTCCCAAGGGCACTGAACTGCAGTGGGGCGCTGCACTGCAGAACCGAAGCCTCAAGGAGCTGCCACAGTTATCACGCAGCCGTGAGCATTACCAAGGAGCTGCCAGGCTATGTGTGGAGGGAGCTGCCAGAGGACATCACCAGCAACCGCAAGCTGGCCAGCTGCAAACTGGAGCTCTTGACAGGCTACTCCATTGACGTCAACGAATGGGCGACTGCGGAGCTGGGCAATTCACTGCAGGAGGGAGCGCAGGGCATCACCAAGGAGCTGCCAGGCTATGTGTGGGGGGAGCTGCCCGGGGACATCACCAGCAACCACACGCTGGCCAGCTGAGGTCTTGACCAGCCCCTTTCTTGACGTCAATGATGGAGCGACAGCCGCGCTAAGCCCAAGCACTATGGTTGATCCCATTGATGCCCATCCATTTCCCTTGCATAGGCCTGTTCATCCAGGATCAGTTTGGGAAACACCCATTTCTCTGAGCCTGCAACGGCAGACGTGCAAATCATTCCTCGCAGCATCCATTAAACATTTGGACCCCAACAATGGCAATCACAATACTAGCCTAACTATTTCCAGGTGCCAGTGGGCAGCACACATGCACCCATTTCAGGGTACATGCACATTGCAATGTTCAAATAGTTCATTGCTACGAGTTTGATCAACTTAGACCGCCACAGATGGCAATTCAATGCAACAGACATGAATGCACTTCCAAGGGGCAGACAGCAGCTGCAGATCATTGCCCAGCCCGATGCTCACAGCACCTCGAGGTAGCACACTGTACCTGCTACAGCTGCTGCACTCCTCTGGCGCGCTTTGTAACACTCCTGCTGCCGCTCAGAGAGCTGCTGTAACAGGCTTTCATGCTTTAGCTCCAGCAAAGATATGCGCTCAATCTAAAACAATCACAGCCAAATTTATTCAGTATAAACTGGCATGCACATCTTGTCAGCCTGGCAGGTTAGTCATTAGTCAACTATTATTTAACAGGTAACTTCATGAATTTCCTTTGTGTAAGTGAATTGCAGATGTCGGCCGGCAAGCTGAGATAGTCACGAGGATGAACCAGAGGCAGTCAAACTCACCAGTTTGATCTCAGCTTGTCGTCCATACAGATGCACATAGCCTGCACACAAGACAGTGATATCCATTTTCATGAGATACAAATGTCAATATATCAGGAAGTCTTGGCTGAATGGTTATCAATATGCTGTAGGTAGGTAGCCGATGGTGGCTGGGAATGCCAGGTTGTTTGCTTGTATGCTTTAGGTACTGCAAGCTGGCGCAAGGCCATACCTCGGAGCACATTAAACGAATTTGCCAGTACATCATCCTGCAACCACAAGTAGAATGATCAATTGATGCATAATGGCTTCCGCATGCACATGCCTCCAGGATCGGCCACGAGGAGAACTTTTGTCACACCTCGTAATCTACCAAATCGTCACCGATGTCTACCAGCAGCTCATCCATATACAGGAACTCCATCAAGAGCCGATCAGGCTCCCGGTTTATCAGCGCATACACCAGAAAATTGAGAACCTGCAGCAGGCAGGGATTAGGTTTGCTAACAGTGAGCAGGGTTTCGGGTATAGGGTTTGCTAACAGTGAGAAAGGGCTTTGCTGGGCATGGCCTGCCTGCCAAGCCTTTTCAGTCCATACAGCTGAGTAGAGAGATCACGCAATCCATAGCAACACCACAGCGAGGGTTGAGAACCAACGGGTGTGTCGCTTACTCTGTAGTCAAAGCTCTTATTCTCACTAGCGTGAAGGAGCTGCTCAATAGTGAAGCTCGCTTTCCCCGCCACCCCGTGCAGCATGTGTGAGCACAGCAAACGCTCTGCTGCCCAGTACTCCTTGCCCTTCTGTACTTGTTCTACTATGTCTGGCGTGAGTAGCCCTTTGTTTTCCAGGACTGCTAGGAAGGTGGCACTATCTGCGGCACACCAGTGCGACTCACTGCACTGCTGCGGGGTTTTAATGCTTTCATTTACAGTTTTTGTGGGCAACCTGGGCGGCTCAGGCACTGCTAGATACCTGTGAATGTACAGTACCTGTTGCTGCAGGCGATGGAGCCGCACTAGTGCTGCTTGCTTGGCGGGAGCACAACTCCTCGTTCTCTTCATCCATTTGGTATATCGCTGCTTCAACAAAGACCAAAATGTCCCAGTACCTCAGAAAGTCCTGCATTCAAACAGGACAGCTTTCTCTTGATGCAGGCTGCTGGTTGAGCGCTGTGAGTCTCATAGGGTCAGGTCAAGTCAGTGCGGACTGCTGGTTCAGGACCATACCTGCGGCAGCTGCATTCCATGTAGGGGGAGGTATGATAGAGTGAAGTCCTCTATGGTTGTCCTGGCACGGGCTCTGCAAGCCACGAGCACTTAGGGTTAGGGTTGGCAGAACAGAGACTGGGCTGCCACATGCCACTCCAGGGCTCAGGCTCCATAACAGGCAACCAAGTACAACGCCCAGAAACAGTTCAAGCCTTTTCGTACAGTGCATGGTAGGAGATAACGCGTTCACGGTCGGGGTGTGAAAGTTTCATCCTTTTGTGGGCAGGCAGAGTCCCCATATGACACTGGTGGTCACTGCAGTAGTCACGCCATGCACGCTGATCACCTTCCAACTGAAATTGTGAACACGTTGTAAATGTTGCGACGCAGTATTTACAACAACTTCCAGTGTAGAAGGCAGTTCCAATCGTATGCATGCGTGCGTTTTATGCATGCAAAACCTGTATGCATGCATGTGTTACGCCCCCTTGGCTAATACTGTGTGCGAAGGCTAGAAACAGGCCCTGATACGTACGGTGCGGCACTGACACTTGCAACGGGACGCTCCGAAATCGAAGGAAAGGATGTGACGAATGACCAGGGCTCCTTGTGGTAGTTTGAAACGTTTGTCTGCAATTGACATCACAACCACCTTCGTGCACAACTTGAGCTTGGCAACGACAAAGCAGGACTGTGCAGCACTTCTTACAACCATGCAGGAAGCATTGACCTCTATACAGGCAAGTCACCTCCTCAGTTAGATTGGGCAAGAGCTGCAGCTACAGTCAGTTCAAATAGGGTCACCATGCCTATGATTCAAGATGGGCAGGTTACGTGGGCAACCAAAGTTCTGCAGGTCTTCTGATTCAAAATGATGGTTCTTGATTTAGGATAAGGAGGATATAGGGCAGCCCATATCCTTCTGCAGGTTTCCTGACGCACTGCAACGTGCTTACAGGTGATGCGTCAAACCCCCCTCCAAGACACTGGTCAGGAAGGTTGCTTGGCGGTAATTCACTCCTGCATCGATGCAATCCACAGGGAGGAGTGGGACCCATGCAGCAGCGCTGTTGTTGAACAGGTGAACTGCTTCTTAGGGCACTGCACCAAGGTTGAGAGAACCTCCCGGTTGCAATTACATGGATGTGCTCCACTGGTTGCATGTCTGTACATACATTGCAGAGTCAATCCACGATCAATAGCAAGGCTAAGGTGTAGCTGTGCAGTTGAGCAAGCTTGGGATAGTCTCCTAAGGTGCAGAGATTGTGATGTATTCCGCTGGTGCAGGTATGTGGGCTGGTTGGGGATGTCATCGCATTGCAGAGGGCGGCTATTGGGGAGGCGGAAACGGCGTTGATCCAGGTAATACCAGTAAGCTGACAAGCGTGCTTATCCTCCGCTATGCAAATGGTAAATGTCTCTGCAAATTTCGGTGTTGTTCACCCCCCTAGCTAGTGAAGCTACTCCTGACAACTGCCTTGTACCAGGCCGCCATCAAACTCACCGTAGTTTTTGGAGACAACATCAAGCGAGAACAGTGTGCAACAAGCTGCCTATCCTGTTGCCAGGCCATCATCCAGATGTCTACCCACTTGCTGTTCAGCTCAAGGTGTGTTACTGACGTTCAGTGGGTGATTATGCTATTTTAAGAAGTTAGTTTATAATTTATTTTATGAAATGAATATAATAAAATCAAAGATATAACTAGTTGTTAGGCTACGAAAGTGGCGAAAAAGAAAAAAATCCAAAAGGAACAGGTTAACCTGAAAGGAAGGTTTGAATAGTATTTGAAAAAAACTGTTTTGAAATTGTGTTACAGTGTCAGTGCTGGCAGTGGCAGTACTGGCGAGTGCAGCAAATTTGCCTGACTGCAGGTGGCTCAATGCTGTGGGTGTGGAAGCATTTGCACAGTTTGCCACTGGCCTGAGGGGTGTACTCAAAGAAAGCATCCTGCCAGCGGTTTGCGATGCGCTCAAGGGTGAGTGACACCAGGGCACGTTGAAATGGTGCATAATGGTAGCTCACATATTGCGTGCATCTTCAACACTGAAGCCTGGGGGTGCGAGTTCACTTGTAGGAACTGGATAATGCAGTATGCACTCAGATTGCAGTGGTAAATTTTGCAGTGCATATGTGAGGAGCTGCATGCCTGCTTATGGCAACCATGTGCTCACTTTCCATCTGTTTGTGCAATGTTGATGGGTTTGCAGAATCTGGTATGCCGCCCATGTACGTGGCATTTCCTGCAGGGCAGAACAGTCTCGTGGGGCTTGGGGGTGTGATTTCGGCACTGCTGAAACTAGGTGCGCCCGATACACTTTCTCACTTGCTAATCCGCACTCGCATTACTCGAGCTAATGTACCATCATTGCTGTTGTAGGTTGTGTGACAGCTGATTGCATCATTGGCAGATCGGAGCACTCAATCACGGAGTTCAACAGTTTTGCGGGCCTGAACATTGCATGGAGTGGAATTGTAAGGGTTTTGCTGAGCATACCTGAGCAACTCCGGAATCAAACAGACTCTGCTGGTGAGTGTCCCATGACAAATTTGAGCTGCAAACAAAACAGACAACCCTGCATTTGCCAATGCATGTATGCAGTTTGCATAGATATTTGTCTATTTAAATATTTATTTATTTTGTATCATTTTGCTTTGCTGTGCCAGGGATAGACATGCAAGGTTTTCTGCGAGCGGTTCTGGGCTACGTGAAGCATGCAACACTTGCGCTGTTCAGCATACTGGATACAGACAGCCTCCAGGTACGTTTACCCTGTTGACAGCTTAGGCAGCTTGGGATTAGGGTTTAGGCTTTACGTTTAGGGCCAGCTTAGGCAGCTAAGCCGCAAGCGCTAAGTGTACCGCTCCTAACATCCGCATTGTGTTGGATGCAGGTGGCGCGATTTTGGATGACGCTTCTTACTAAAGCTGCAGAGGCATACCCAGCTCAGGCTGTATTGCAATGGCCAACACTGCTGGAAGTTTCTCGAGAGTGCTATGACCTTTACAGGTGTGGATAGAAGATGGCTCACAGATGCAATGCTGGCTTAGGGTTTAGGGTTTAGATTTATGTATCTGCTTGGATCCTGTAGACCCAATGTTTAGATTGCACCCATGCTCTTTGTTTGCAGTTTGTTGCCAGCAGAGGACAGCTCGGTATTGAAAGCTTCTGCTGGCGCAAATGTCGTTGGCCGACTGCTGCAGCTGACAGCCAAGCTACTCGGCCATGGCAACATGCTCCAGGTGATGATGGAATCTTAGCTGCAACACAAATTGTAGCCAGTATTTAGAAGGTCATTTTTCATTCTAATGACTGGCATTGTGTCCCTTGTGCAGGAACACATTGGGGCTCTTGTCAGCTGCCAAGGACCTGTGAAGGAGTCCAATTTGCACATTGCTGTCCAAATTCTCAAGCAAGCAGGAGCGAGTCTGTCTGTGAATGACCAGCACGTCTGTATCAGCTGTGTGATACCGTGGATATTTGAGGTTGCCATCCCTGGCCGCTCTTCCTCCACCGCGCCCATGATCACCCATGACGACATGTGCGATGCCCTTTTCATATTCTTTGCAGCTTGCAGCCAGGAAAGGTACGCAGATTACATACTTGCCTTCCTTGTATGCGCTGCTGGCTGGGTCATGAGTCATGAAAACATTGGCAATGCGCCATGTGATGCTGCAGGGACCCAGCGGCATGGGTGAGGTGCCAGCAGCTGCTTTTCCACCTGGCTATCCACCCATCACCCTCCGTGCAGAATGTATTGGCTACTGTATGGACTCAGCTGTTCAGGTATTGGCCTACATAAATTCACATGAACGGGATGGTATCAGCGTGCATTGCCCTTTTTACGCTAGTACTTCCTTAGGAAGATGAATGGATTGGCAACTGGAAAGTTTATCTTCTCTGGATGCAGGTCGGCGTCACAGGACTTCATGGTAACCCACCTACAGACCCTCTTGCTGCTGACAAAGCAGATGGCTGCAGTGCAGTCAGCAAGTAATGACTGCCATTTGGGGTTGGCCTTGTACCATTTGACTGCGTTGACTGGCGGGTTGCTCCATGCTGCTCCCCAACAGATCAGCAGGCATGTCGTTGAAAATGCTCTGCAGGTAAGACCCTTACACATTACACCCCCACCTGCGAGCTTTTTTGCCAGCCTCCGCTACCACACATCTAATACATCCACACATGTACACCGTCAGCAGTTTAATGCCCTACGCGGTGTGTACTTTGATTTTACGTAAATTGTACGCGTTTTGCTGCAACCAAAGCTGTACTATTACATAGCTTTGTGTCGTGATTATCGCATCCTCATTGGCTCCTCGCATCTGCAGGAGGGCATGCTGGAGATGGACACCGATTTGCGCAAAACAGCAGTCATTGCAGCACTACTGCGAATTGTGACATTAGCGTGCAATAATGGGAATGGTGACACAGTCAAGCCACAGTGTTACATCGATCTTGCAGCAATCCATCAGCTTGTGAAATTGCTTTCTGATGGAATCCAGAGCAATGTGGAGGCCTTGTCCAGCGCTTCACATGACCATGCCAGCTTGCAGCTGCTTCCATTGCAGCTGGGCTGGCAATTTACCGTATTTTTGGAGCTGGTGGAGCTTTTGAAGCTTGACGTGGACATGATTGATCAGGTGAGGGCTGCAGGATTCAATTTTTAATCGGTGGTCAGTGTGTGGTCGCAAAGTTTCTGTTGGCATGCATGTCATGGGAGTATGCCATCCATGTTCAACAACAGCAAATGAAGATTTGCAATTAACCCCTGCAGGCTGTGGAAACCAGATGCATGGATACCCTGCAGGCAGCCGTGAAGGTTGTTGCCTCAAACAAGGAGCAACCCAGTGTAATGCCAGTGTACATTGTACCTGCCCTGCAATTCATGGCGAGCTGCAGAACCCAGCTGACTGCAGACTTGGTGATTCCGGCACTGCCAGCACTAGAGCATCTGTTGGCCGTGCCCCAAACTGCTGCTGCTGTGGCTTGCATCTTGGGTGCGCCTAGCCTGCACCAAGCACCCCTGGCGTGGAAATTGCTGCAGGCAGCATGCAAGGTGAGTTCTTTGCGCAGCGTGATTGCAAGGATAGGGTGTACTGCATGGTACCCAGCTATTCCGTGGTTTTTCGCCTGGTGCAACTTCAGTGGTAATCCTGTGCCATTTTCCAGCACATCACGCTCTTTGTTCTGCCTACAATGTAGGATGCAGGATGGTCAGTTCAGCACGAGGCATGGGAAAGCGTGACCATGATGGCTCACCACATCGGTGGAAACCCTGAGGATGTGGCATCCAGGCTTTGCACCTCAAGTAAGACACATCTATCAGCGCCGCCTTGCTGTACTTGGATCACGAATTTTGAACCACGTGAAGTCCAGCAGATGAGCTTGCCAGTGACTGAGCATTAACGTATGTCTTATCCTTTCAATACTGGCACAATTTCTGGCGGTGGTAACATGCAAGCACCATCAGTGCTGTAGGATGCAGAATAATATTGTGAACAGACATAGTTGCAACGCTGTCTATGGTGCAGCTTGTTAAAATGCTTGCTACATTGCAGGTGAAGATAAAGCAGAGGTGCTGGGCATGTTTGAGCTGTACCACACCTCCCGAACGCCTGCTGATGGGATGACTGACCAGGGTGAGGCCAGTCCTTCCTCCGACCGTGTGATGAGGTTGCAAAGTGCGCATTTTGGCAGCATACAACATGCGTGGCAACACTACCAGCAGCTCCGCAGTCAGCAGCCTTCCCTGGATACCTCTGTTGCTTACTGTGAAGCAGCTTCACAAGTGCTACAGGCAAGTTGCTTGCTAGAGTCGGTGCCCATGACAATAAAAACATCTGCTTTACTGGCGTTCAATTAAACGCATTAAATGCATGCATCTGATAAATGAAAAAGCAGATCTGGACGATCGCAACAAACGGGTGCATTACTGCTGTGAATAAAAGCCGTTCTTACAGCCTTTGAATGTAGCTAAAATAGTTTCTGAATGCGCGGTATTTTGTGCATGCAAGACAGCTTTGACACCGATTGCAATTCAATGCATATGCCATGCCATGAGTCGGGGCCCTGCCTGAGGCTCAAACAGAACAGTGTGAGCTGCTTATATGGCGCCAATGTTGCAGGGGCTGATACGCGTCCAGGAGGAGTTGCACAAGGCTTCTCAAGCCCAACCACTGAATGCGTCGCACAAGGCGAACCTGGCCATGCAACTCCAAGCCATCATGGCCAAGGCGCAGCTTGTCAGCCAGCAGCTGCAGACTGAGTAATAGTGGCACAATCACTGCAAAGTGGACTGCTCTTTACAGAATGCCACATGTTGTGTGTGTGATGCGGCGCTGTAACATGTACAC
Source organism: Heterotrichella gracilis (assembly GCA_032358255.1). NCBI lineage: Eukaryota > Xanthophyceae > Tribonematales > Xanthonemataceae > Heterotrichella > Heterotrichella gracilis. The sequence goes on along the minus strand of JAULBX010007773.1, from coordinate 208,320 downwards.
AAATAGGTATCATATGCCATAGTGTCAACTGCAGCTAACCCATTTGCCTCTGGCTGACTTTTCATGGGGGCTATGCTAGTTGCTATGCTGCCCTTATTCACGTCTTTCTTACCAGGCGTTGGGGTATCCCATGTTTGTTGTCTACTATCTATGTGACTGCAAAGCCCTTCTAAAGCTCGCGATAAAACTCAAAATCAAAGCATGTGCTAAGCAAGCCCTCTTCAGAGCCTGAACATATCGTGCTGTAAAAACGACTTCATTCTTCTAAGCGTTGAGGTACCTATGGGCCAGGTACCATTTGCAAATGGTGTGATCACCAATATGGCCATCAACCATTGCCCCGGGTTGGCAACCGCACCTACACCTAGGATTTGCAACCTGCCAAGGAATGACTTTGACCACGCAAACATCGGGCCACCTGAAGTACACCCAACAGCAGCCTGCTGTTGATGAATCCATCAAGGCGTCCCTAGCTGTCGCCATCATGGCTTTGAGATTCATACGCTAGACGGACAGCTTGTGGATGATGGCAGCGTTGAGCGACTTCAATTGCGAGGCCCATTTGAGCGTGGCTGTGTAGCGCTTGGTGCCTTCAGTGTTGTTACCCACCCTTAAAAGCTGATTGACCTGCAAGAATAGATTTGTTTTTAATATTTATGATATAAAAGTAATAAATATTTACAGCTAGGGTGAATACCTGTTTGAAGAGCAATGAAAGCATGCCCCAACAAGTTGTGGGCCCACAACGCACCAGCCTCAAACACACATATTTCATTCATAACCCAGTCCCAGATTGGTTACCCCGAAATCTCGCCAGGATGATCTCAGTACCATACCCACCCGCCCACCATGCGGGGCCTGTAAACATGCAACAACACTCAGGACCTATGCAATTTCAACAAGCAGACGCACCTGGTCGATGTGGCCATCGATTCGGTTGTCCAGGATGAGCGACACCAGCAGCTGCTCCACATCCTTCTCGGGGATGTTGAGCTCCTTTGAGATGAAGGGGATGCGCACACGCGTGTAGGGCTGGATGACCTTCATGACCACCTGGGTGCGGATGTTCTTCAGGAGGTCCTCAATGTAGTTGGAGATGAAGGGGTCGTCCATGATGGTTCGCCTGCACAGCGGATAGACAGTTAGCTATTTGTAAGAAAAGAAACACATTAGATGCCAAAGATTGTGGATGCATTCCAGCAGTACGTCTAGATAAGCAGTCAGCCTTGCACGAACATGGGCCAATCTGTCCTGGCATCGCTCACACCATTTCTGAATGTGCACATGCAACAGACGCGGCTTCCAATAAGATATGGACACTAGTGGATATCAGGGTGATGCCCTCCCCTTTCTCAGCCAACGCCCCTATTCCCAGACATTCCTGCGCACTTTTCACTTCCTTTTCCAGGATTTATATCATATTTTACGCCTGCCATTCTGCCATCCACTGACCACTGTGGCGCATGTAGGCCTGGGCACAAGCACGCGAGAATTTCATTGCACAACTCACCTGTTTGACTTGAGGATCTTCTCAAACTGCATGATATCGTTCCTCTGGTACGCCTCCACCAGGTTGGTCATGGCGGCAACCTCGGGGTCGCTCTTGTAGGGCTTGGCTTCTTGCGACTCAAAGGGGTCCACCTTGGACTCCATGAGCATGTTGGCAAGCACCAGGTACTTCAGGCACTGCACGCGCCGGTGGCTGCCCGCCTCGTCATAGTTCTTGAATGCCTATAGATGCCCATCCACACAGGGTTTAAATTTCAAACTTCAAAATTTATTTATAGCATTATTTTGCATTAGTGAACTATTACAAATGGGTCCACTGACCACGGGGTTTGAACAGTCGTTTCATGCGTCATTTCTCATTCACAGTTACAATTTGCAGGTGGGATGCATCCACCAGCATTGGCCACCCGTCATGGGCTCCTGTCCTTCACAGGCGGGCGTCTAGCGCAAAAATTCTGTCCATGAGGTCCCTCTTGTTGCATGCATCCCACTGAGCACCCTTAGTTCCCCGCATCACATAATGACATGCACAGCATGAGGACCCCCCCAACCGCTTTGCAGCAACCTTGCCCATGTGCATGTCCAATGCGCGCCGCCTACCTCAAAGAAGTCGGTGGCTGCCTCAGACCACGATCGCTCATGCATGTGCATCTTGCCCCCGCACTCCCTGATCGTCCCCATGATCCTGGGATGGGGGATGGCCGACTTGATGGTCAGAGCGCGCTTGTACAGCTCCTTCAGCTTCTTGTTGTTTTTCTGCTCAGTGTACATTTGGATCTCCAGCGCATACACCTCCAGGAGCCCCGTGCCCTTCTTCAGGTCATCGGTACCGTCCTCCTTTTGACAGGACCTGGCGGGAGAAACAAGGATTTTAGTTCCAGCTGTCGGTGTGTAGCTGTGCGGCACGTGTAATTGTGTGGGTATTTTAGTGACTCCAGCTGATGCAGCGGAGCTGTGTGCATTATATTTATTATTATTATTATTATCATGGACCAGGTGTTGTACTTGTAGAGGTGGAGCATTTGTAATCGTGTGGGCGATCCAGTGGCTAGCCAGCCGATGCAGGGAAGATATGTGCATGGACCAGGTGTCGTACTTGTGGAGGTCCTTGAGGATCTTCCCTGCGCGCCCATACTCCTTCATGCTGAACCACAGGCCGCACAGCTTGAGGTTGGTTTTGAACCATAGGCGCTCATTCTTGGCCTCAGCCAGTGCATCCAGTGTCGCCGTGTAAAACTCTTGCAGCAGCCGCACGTCGGTGGATTGGGAGACAAAGTCCAGTATGCTGTTGATCTTCTTTTCGCTTTGGTTGCGCGTGACTGCAGACTTGATGTACCCCAGCATTACCCTGCAGGGTAAAAGTTAATGTCTGCCAGCTAATGTGCAAGAAGGCGGGAGGGGGGGAATGGGTGTCCTGGTCCAGACTGCGTGTCCAAATGGGGGTTGGGGTGGCATGGGGTGGGGTGGGATGGGTATGGGGGGGCCTGACAAGCACTGTGCAGTGTGCCCCAACCTTGCAATTTTGGGTTACCTGTAGGAAGCCAGCATGGCATCGAAGTTGCCCAGCTTGTACTGCAGCTTCACGATCTGCTTCAGCGCCTTGAAACCCCTACAGGCGCAGACAGCAGGAGGTGATTAGCTCCGCCTCCTGCCACAACAAACTGCGGATTAAACTGCAATGAACACCATTACCATTCGCCTTGACCTTGCTCCATATCAACCACCTGTTGAAACCCTTTCAGAGCCCCCTTGGGATCATCCCCCTCAAGAAGCCCTGCACGATGCAGCCGCAGTTGAGGTGCAAGGCTTATATGCATGCATATGCCAAAAGGCACACTGAGTGCAACCCACAGTTTATTAGTGACTTAACCTACCCTTTGAGTTGTAGTACTGGTTTTCTATGTCTACGTCTTCTTCCTCATAGTCCTCGTCAGAATACTCAAAGCCATAGTCTACAGCAAGGTGTCACTTGTAAACTTGCCAGTTGATTGTTTGCGAGCAGTGGAGGTGCAGTATAATGAACATGCACGCCATACCTTCCATGTCGTCGTCTGACATCTTGACAGAGTTGATGGGCAGCGCCCAAAGTGCAGAATCAAAGGTTTGGCAGCCCACACTATGGTGGATCAGCAACGTACAGTGTTTGTTCTCACGCCAGGAGGGTGCACAGCTGCTGGTGGAGGGTTCACGCTCGAGCCACAGTCATTCTTAGTAATGGGTAAGTTTGTACCACTGACTACAAGGTAAAGGCTGCCAGTCGTGACAACTCCATCTAATGGAAGCATGCAATTGGGCGAGTCCTCCAACCGTCGACACCTGGCAGGTGGGCACTCGAGATTATTCTCTGCAGCGGGTTAGCCTCCTGTTGCCAAGCTCTCCCAAGTTCAAACGGTTGGTTCACCAGAGGGCTCACCGCATTGCTCGCCATACCAGCGCCTGTCTGTACCTGGGAGCCCAAGTTTGTTCGTTCTGCAACATAACTGGGCGACTGTCTTGCGTCCGCCAGGACGGACGAATATGCCCTTCTGAAGGTTTGAACCAAAAGCAACCCTTTTGAACCAAGGGAATCCTTTACGAACATAGTTCTTCGCAAGTGTTGTAATTTCTGCTGCATGCATGGCTTCGGTTGGCGCTCACTGAGCGCCTCAGCGGCTTGAGCCAACCACCATGGTTCAGCGCAGCATTCTCATGACTAAACTAAATGGGGGCCCATTCCAACGGTTATGCGCACTGCGGGTTTCCTCAGCGGTGTTTCACAGAATAGAAACCAACCGTAAGGTGGTAAAGGCGAGTGAACTGCCGGCAGGGCTTTCCAGCAGGCGGAAAGCACGGCGGCCAGACTTGTCCTGCTCAACATCGTCAGGGGCAAACCAAGGCAATGAGTACACTCCCCAGCCCACTGTTAAGAGGTGACACCCGCTTGTTCCCACCTGTCCCTGTGACAAGTGTAGCAATTGGGTTGCTGCAACAGTTTCACACACGCAATTGCAAAATACCTCACCAAATTTAAATGTTTCGATCTTCAGTACTGCCCTTCCTCTGCAACCAAGAAACTTGGACGTGGAAATTGCTGCCATAGCCTTCCCAGTAAGTTCAACACAGCTAGCATTTTCTTCACCAATTGCTGCCATGTCATGCCTGTATGCCCTCATCAACTAATTTCAATGGTTGTGCCTGCGCATTTCGTCGAGTTCACGCCATGCCCCGACGAGATCATGACATTTGAAAACTTACCTTCTTTGCAACGGCTGCTTCAGACACTAGCCACTCTGGCCGCTGAGCCTATAGCCGCCCTCCTGAGCACAGCATGGATGGGCCACCTGGGCGCCACACCGCTGGCCGCCATGGGCCTGGGCCTGTCTGTGTATGGCACTGTGACCAAGCTCATCAACATGCCGCTGCTGTCGGTGACTACAAGCACAGTGGCGACGGCTCTCGGCAAGAATGAGGGTAGGTACACGTTGCGCAACGCCAGCTTCAGCACCTGCCTTACTGTTTGTGACACACGTGCTGCACTGCACTGAATACGGTAGGGTTTAGCATCTAGGGTTTAGGGTTGTCCAGTCAGGTGAATATTCTTATGAAAGCCGAGTGCTCTTTGTCTAGGTGGAAGCAGCAGCTCTGAAATAAGCGTAGCTGCCTCGTCTGCCGTCAACTTGGGCCTGGCCGCCGGTGCCATGCAAGCTGCCTTTCTGTTTGCCATTGGCGGGGTTGGATTGGGGCTGTGGGGCGCACCGCAAGGGCACCCGCTGTTCCAAGGCGCGCTGGAATACCTCAACGTGCGGGCGATGGGCGCTCCTGCATCGGTGTTGATGCTGGTTCTACAGGTACTAGTTACTGCCCCAATTTGTGCACGAGCACATAGTAGTATGAGCCTGCAAGGTTTACACGCATGAATGCCTTCTGGAGCATTGGTAAAATGCGCGCGGATACTATTTGGTGGGCGAGAGTAATTGCATGCAAGGAGTGAGTTATAGGATGGAAGGCGCATTGCATGGAGTGAGTGTTGCGGCGTTGGAGACACGCGGCCAGCAATTCCAACAGGCTCCGAACCCGCTGTTCATAGTTGGGAGTTTAGGGGAATCGAGGGGTAAAATTACATGCAAGAACGTGTTAACTGCACCAAACCGCTTGCTGGTGCATGTGTAACTAATCTGGCTGCCTTGTGGGAATGCATGTGACATATGACTGTTGCATGCAGGGAGTATTTCGCGGCCTTGGGGACACCCGCGCCCCCCTCTACGCCACTGTGGCAGCCAGCATGCTCAACATGGCCCTGGACCCTCTCTTCATCTACACATTTGGCTGGGGCATCCAGGGGGCCGCCCTGGCCACAGTGGTGGCACAGGTGGTGGCTGCACTGGTGCTGCTGGGTATACTGGCCCAGCGGTGCCAAATACGGCTGGCGGGCCCCGCTGCCATCAAGAGTGCGCTTGAATTCCTGGGTCCCACAGGTAAGTCGTTGGAGAATTGCCCCTGTTTGGTATGGCAATACCCTAAACCCCAAACGCACACTGGTGACAATATAAACGCACATAATCAAACTATAAGGTTCACAAATATACGAGCCTGTCCTGTTAAAAGCGTGTTGATCAAGGAAGAAGAACTAGCAAAGAGAAGGGCGCTGCCCTCCTGTTCACTGCTTCCCCCACCTGAGCTTTTCCGTTGCACTGCACCCGCACCTCTGCGTATGCCACCTGACCCCATGCGCTCTGCCTGCAGCCACCCTGATGCTGCGCACCCTGGCCATCTCCTGCACCTACGCCTACGCCACCTCGCTCGCCACCCAGCTGGACAGCCAGCACGCAGCCACCCACCAGATCTGCTTCCAGCTGTGGCTCGCATCCTCGCTGTTGGCGGATTCACTGGCAGTTGCCGCGCAGGCGCTCATCGCCCGCAGCATCGCCGCAGGGGAGATAGACACCGCGCGCGCGGTGGTGGCCCGCACCACCCGCCTGGGACTCCAGTTGGGGATCATCCTAGCTTTCGGCCTGGGACTGGCAAAGGATCTCATCCCCGGCGTGTTCACCTCGGATCCCATGGTGCTGAGCATCATCCCCGTCATTTTCCCCCTGGTCATCGCCACTCAGCCGCTCAACGCGCTGGCGTTTGTGTGGGATGGGGTGCTGTACGGGGCCAATGGCTACGCGTGGGCAGCGCAGGCGATGCTTCTGTCGGCGGCACCTGCATTGGCAGCAATGGCCATCGGCACGCACATGGCGGGGGGGCCAAACATGCAGCTGTTGGCAATCTGGGCGGGGTTGACGACAGTCATGGGCATGCGCGCCCTCACTATCTATATCCCGTATCAGCTGCGCTGGAAGCCGTTCAAGGTGTTTGGCAGCAAGGATGCGTAGTCTGAGTATGTACCAGGTACCACCCCCTATATGCACTGCCATCCTCAAACCGTGGCAATTTGCGAGTTGATATTTATGTGTGTGCATGGTTGCATGAACGGCAAGTTTGAGGATTGTATAATAGGTTCTTGGTATTTGTCGGCCAATGCTTTGCTGTGATTTTCTCTTTATACCAAACTCCCCCGAATTTCCGCACCTGCCTGCTTTGCCATGAGTTGGCTTCCTCTGATTTTGTTTGCTTTTTAGTGTGAAACCTTTTTTTTCTATGGTTCCAGGGGATTTCTATTATATACCAATTTCATACAAATTCGGCCACGGGCCCACAGCAGCAGACCTTACCAGACGCTTTTGTCAAGAACGCGCCTGGGTTATGTCACACCATATTGGTTGTGCAATGACTTTCCTCTGTATCAGGATCACACAGCACAACTGGTCATAATAATTCTCTTTTCAGGTGCATGTGCAATGTCCTGGTGGGTGGCACCGGGTCCCGTGGTGGGCACCCAGCTCGATTGAAGAGCTGCTCCAGCTCCCCACCTTATCTATTTGCTATCATTTTGGAAGTCCCCTACAACCTGTCAACCTTTAACATTCCTCCTGGGTGCTTTCTATGGCGCCACCTGCACCTTCGTTTCTTTCTTTCCCTCCAGCACGTGCCACCGAGTGTGCCAGGGTGAACACCCTTGGCTAGGTACCTGGAGTGCATCCCCGTTACCAAATAATTGCCATGCTGCCACCGGTGCCACACATTGCCGCATGAATCCTAGTCACTGGCGCGTAAGGCCACTTCACCAGCTTTGAGCTTATCTGCAACCTGGGCAGCACACTTTCAGGGTCATACACTCTTGTTGTCGACAGCAGTGCAAGGTGGAATAACTGTTTTTTAGGGAAGCACCGCCTCGCGGGTGGTCTGTTGCACCGCATATGCACGCTCGTGTTTGGCCAGGTAAACTAGGCTAGTGGGGCACGATGCAGGGCTCGGGCTGTTTATCAGGCGCCCTGTCCGCAAGCCCTGCTGGCTTCACCACCCGCTTTGCTTCCAGAACTCGTCCTTTGCCACACAAGCGCTGCATACAGCATATTGGCATCCAGTCGCATGCATGGTCGGCACATGGGCTCCTTGTGCCCCACAAACGTCAGCCGCACAGACAGCTCGCCAGCACAACCTGCAAGGCCGGCAGCCCGCAGTATGATACCACTCCTGAGCAGCCCCCAATGAGGCCGCTGTTAGATCCCACAGCCTCAAACGGGGAGGGTGAAGCCTCCACATCCACCAGCAGCATACAGACCACTGACAGCGTGGGGTCTAACAAGCAGAAAAGGAACCCATGGGCGTGGCTCATGCACACTGTGCTGCTCCCCTTCACAAGCCTGATGAAGGTCATCAGGGGCAGGCTGGTTGGCAAGCCTGTTCTCGCGAGACTGCTGGCCACGGCTGCTATGCTGGTGTTTGGGAGCCTGATGATGTACGCCAGCCAGCTGGGGGGGTCAGGGAGAGCGAGCAGGTTCCCAATGACAAGGGAGGTGAGTTTTTTGTGGAGCAACCTTTCAGATCCCTCTGGCGGGCATTGGTAGTTTGTTGGAACACCCACCAAAGGAGAGGAAGAAAACTGTGGTGGGCGAAAGTTAGAACGCGCAGTTTTCCTATTATGTTGTGAATGCATGCGCCCGAGCACCCTAGAAAACTAGAGTAGCAGTCACCCTTGCACAGCTCTGTCTGCCAGGCCTTAATCTGCAAGCCTTTAGGGTCCTCAGTAACCAAGGCTGTGGCACCGATGGTGTATTCTGACTACGTAAACCTTTAGTTTCCCTAGTAAACAAAGGCTTTGGCACAGGTGGTGTATTCTGAGTATGCAAACCCTTAGTGTAAACCCTTAGTGATGTTTTCAACCAAGGCTGTGGCGCACAGGTGGTGTATTCCGACTTCCTGTCCATGGTGGACACCGGCAAGGTGCGGGCGGTGCGCTTTGACGAAGGAGGCCAGAAGATATTCTTCGACACCAAGTTCAGCAAGCAGACGAGTGAGGCGGCGCAGTCAATAGGTAGGGCAGAACATTGAGACTATGTGAGACTGCAAAGCAGGCTGTAGGCCTGGTCATATTGCAGGGCTGGTGCATATGGTGGTGTCTGGTGTTTGGTGCATGTGGTGCTGGTTGCATGGGTGTGTAAGCCAGATGTCATTGACTGTGGATAGGGCTGCACTGTATAGCTGGTGCATCCACAGCATTCCCACTCACCCAACACTGGTTGCCCCGTGTAGCCGGAGAGCCCTCAAAGGAGGGCGTGGCTGCAGCGGCCGCCGCCAAGGTGCGCGCCCGCGTGCCCCGCCAGTTCTACGTGTCGCGGGTGCAGGACCCGGGCCTGGTGGAGCGGCTGCACGAGGCGGGGGTGGAGTTTGGCGCGGTGCGCACCACCATCACGGGGGCGCTGGCGCGCGTGATGGGCACCGCGCTGGCGCTGTGGATCCCGCTGCTGCCGCTGTTCCTGGTGGTGCGCCGCACCATGGACTCCAGGATGGGGGGAAAGAAGAAGGCCGCCAAGGATGGCCGCGCCACGCAGCAGGTCGGGACAGCTGCAGTCACAGGCTTTTGCATGCCCTAGGCATGATGCATACCCTTACATGCACCGGTTCAATTCCATGTGTGTGCAAGGCGTTTGCATCCACGATCAGTGACTACCCGCCATGCACTCCTGATTTTTACACTAGTCACTGCTAAGTGCTATGTGGCGCGCCATAAGCCTTTGCAATCTAAATGCAACCCATTAATGCACATGAAATCAGCATCGATGTTGCTACCTTTAACAGTGAGGTCCTTCGTGGTGCAGGAGGTCATCACCTTTGCTGATGTGGCGGGGGTGGAGAGCGCCAAGCTGGAGCTCATGGAGGTGGTGATGTGCCTGAGGGACACCGCGCGCTACTCCCGCCTCAATGCCAAGATGCCCTCGGGGGTGCTGCTGTGCGGACCTCCTGGGACAGGCAAGACGCTGCTAGGTGGGTCTCACCGTGCCCTGTCTAGAGTTTAGGATTTTGGATATAGGGTTCAGGGTGGAGCCTGCTGCGCACTGTATATGGGCAACATGTGCTTAGGGTTAAGGGTGCGTATGGGAATCAGGTAGCACGCTGCGCATCGACATACCACACGTGTGGTACCACACACATCATTGCACCGCCTAGACGATCCATAAATGCAACTTGCACGGGCCGTGCATGGCATGGCATGCAATCACCCCTCCCCTGCGCCCGCCCTTGGCACCAACAACAGTGGTGTTTAGGATTACGGTTTAGGGGTTGATTTTCTCACCCATGCGTCCCACTTTGTGCCACTGCCAACAGCATGGCTAGCAGGGCTTAGGGTTGAGGGTTGAGGCTTGTGACCCACATGGCTAGGGTTGTAACTCGTTTCATCGTTGTCTTGCAGCAAAAGCAGTGGCTGGCGAGGCGGGCGTGCCCTTCTTTGCTGCATCAGCGGCGGAGTTTGTGGAGCTGTTTGTGGGGAGGGGCGCTGCGCGCATCAGGGACCTCTTTGCCGAGGCCCGCAAGCGCGCCCCCTGTGTGGTGTTCATCGATGAGCTGGATGCTGTAGGTGGGTGCCTGGGGGGGTGGAGGCCAGCTGTGGAAGGAGGTGCAGGGTCTAGCATGGGGTTGGCAGTGATGCCGCTCCTTGTTAAGAGATTGTCATTGCATGACCAGCGCTACGTCATTGCATGAGCATGCTTTTACAATCTGTGGCACTTGTGCATATCTCTGCCAGGTGCATAACAGGCATCCATGTTGGCTGCTGCCACGCCGCCTTTGCCTCAAAAGCCCACCTATATTGGGGGTGGGCTGGCACTAGTATGCGCTCTAAAGAAGAGGTAGTGCACCAAAGATAACGCCTTCTTCTAATCTTGTGTACTTGTTTCCAGGCGGCAGGCGCGGCATCGGCGTCAACGAGGAGCGCGACCAGACCCTTAACCAGCTGCTCACTGAGCTGGACGGCTTTGAGAGCCGCACAGGGGTGCTGCTGCTGGCCGCCACTAACCGCCCCGACGTGCTTGACCCCGCCCTCATGAGGCCCGGGAGGCTGTCGCGCAAGGTGGTGGTGCCGCTGCCTGACGAGCAGGGCAGGGCCGAGATCCTGGCGGTGCACCTGCGCAGCATCCCCATGGCCACCATGCGCGAGAAGGAGCTGGCGTGCATGCAGCTGGCCAAGCTCACGGGAGGTGGGTGGCAGGAATGTTTTTGGGGTTGGTTTTTGAACAACGGAGGATTAGATGACAAAAGTTGACAGATTAACTCGTCACCATCAGCGGTTGCATTGTCACCATGCGGGAAGAGGAACTGACGTGCATGCAGCTGGCAAAGATCACGGTGGGTGGCAAAGATCATCCTGTTGGTGGCAGGATAGAGAAGGTAAACAGGCAATAGTTTAGTGATAACACATTTAAATGATGCATTTATATTAGTATAATTACCATAAATGACATATCACATTGTCAGATTGGATGCTGGCATTTCTGGCCAATGCGTTGAGTATTTTGTGGTGCTGACCCCGCCACTCCTTGCAGGGTTTTCTGGGGCGGAGCTTGCCAACGTGGCCAACGAGGCTGCGCTGCTGGCTGGGCGCCGCCAGTCTGACTACGTGACGATGATGGACCTGGTGGATGGGGTGGGGCGCACACGCTACGGAGTGAACGGGGGCACCGCGCGGGTGGGGGCCATCATCCCGGGGGTGAACGAGGTGCAGCGCAAGGTGACGAATTGGCTGGTGGACCTGGCGAGCAGCAGGAACGTGGTGCGCACGCAGCCCATGGGGCCCTCGTGAGTCCCTGGGAGCCTGTGGCGGGGACCGCTGGTCATGGTGATCACATGCGTTGGGATTTGTGAATCCACAATCGCCTGGATCCATCGATGCAGCGCAAGCTGATCAATATAAGGTCAGCAGGCAGAGCAAGATGCGGATCCAACCTACGGGGTCCTTGTGGGGGTCAGGAACCCTGAACCATGCCTAAACAGTCCACGCTTACCAATGGTCAGCGTTCCATCCTTCGGCTTGTGTTTTGGAGGCGCAGTCACAGCTTCTGGGTTAGCCCTGTTCTCCCTGCTGCCAAGGGGTATATAGAACGCAGGTGTTTTCTGCGCACTCTTTGATGTCCTTAGAGAGGGTATGTGAACAGTGGGCAGCGACAGGGGTAGCTCAAGTGATTGGGTTGCCCAGCATATTCCTGGGGCAATGGGTGCGTGCCATCCTTTGTGGTTTTCAGCAAGCACGCAGTGGGTGAAGGTGTGTGCTGGGACTGCTGTACAGGGAATGAATGTGCAGCGGGGTGTGTAGCTAGGGGAGTGGATTTTGGTGTGGGAATGTCGACAGGACGACTGTGATTTTGCAGGTTCACATTGCATGCATATGCACATTGTAGTAGTTTTGCCAAGGGATGTATCCATCCAATGAAGGTCAGAAATTGTGGGGATCTGTTCGTTTTGCCACGCAGCAGCTTTTCCTGAAAGAAGTTTTTGATTGCAATGGGGAATCGAACGGGGTATTCGCAAGGCAAGGCAATTAGCAGACTGCATGTGCATACACCGTTATTGTGGTTGCATGATGCTCGCGTTTTGTGTTTCAAAGTTTACTATCTAGCGTACTAAGGCGTGCAGTAGCTAAGCGCTTGCAGCATTCTTTTGAACATGCTTTTTTTTAATGGGATGAATGTATTTTTGGGGAACATGAATCATTACTACTTGAATAGTTGCTACTTGATAATTACTGCCGCAGCCGCTGCGGCGCAGCGGGACGGGAGTGTATGTCATAATTTACTCAGTACAGGCTAGAGGATCTAAAGCCTAGTAGGATCCATTTGGCATTGTAAGCTAGCTCTCTTTGCCTGTTGGCCGTAGCCTGCACTGGAGCCGCATTCTTACTAAGCTATTAATAGCACCACACTCTGGTAATTACCTCAGGTGCAACCCGCAAATTCAGTAATAACAATATTAATGCAACAGTTACTGTTTACAGTTACAGTCAGCTCGCAGTCCGCCTGGAAAGCTTCAAGCACAGTGTGATGGCGCGTGCACATGGCATTGGCATTGCCATAATAAGCCATGATTATCATTGGCATACCACACCGATAATGATTATCGCAGACGGCATTAATTTGTGTACTCCAACGTTCAAATCATGTCTTCAACTTGGCACCTAGGTCACACTGACATGTAGCGCAATAAAAAATAAATAATAAGCAATTTCCACACTTCAAGCGTGCGTTTCAGGAATGCGCGGTCAAAACACTGCGGAAATGGAATGATTCTGAACAAATATTACTGAGTCAGACTTCTTGTAGCGAGTACTGCTATCATCAATGTCTGTCATGTCAACTTTTCTGGCGTTAATCACCTCACGTGCGATTGGACCTCGCTGGCCCACTCAGTCTAGCTAGACACACTCAATATTGGGCAATTGCAAGCATTGGGCACAGGAAGAAGCCCTAGGGAAAAGAAACCAAACCCATAAATACGTGTGGAAACGTCCTTTACAAAAGCAGCCACCCAGTTGCCAGTGAGGCACAGAACATCACTGCAGATAGGACCCTCCCCGGGTGGCGCAGGCTACAGCCACAAAACAGCAGATCGCAAGCAGCGCCTGACACAATCCCCCACAATTCTCGATCCCCAAGCCTCTGACCCTCTCCCCTGCTCGTCGCTCATCCCCAGGTAACCGTCGCCCATCCCCGCCCTCCCATCCCAACCTGACTGACAATGACCCACTCTCCCTTCCCATCATGATGGATTGCTGTGTGCTGCTGCACGCTGTGTGTGGGGGCGTTTTGTTACTTTCATGATAGATTGATCAAGCTTTGGCAGGCGCCCCACCCTGCTCGACCTTCACTGGGAACGAGGTGGTGGGGCTGCCCCCTGGGTTGCTGCGCCGCTGCATGCCCTTGACGGCCTCTGTCCCCCTCCCCTGCTTGTCGCTCATCCCCAAGTAACCGTCGCCCATCCCCGTCGTCCCTTCCCAGCCTGATTAACAATGATCCACTCTCCCTTCCCATCATGATAGATTGAGAGATGGTAGATTGATCAAGCGTTGGCAGGCGCCCCACCCTGCTCCACCTTCACTGGGAACGAGGTGATGGGGCTGCCTCCGGGGTTGCTGCGCCGCTGCATGCGCCGGATGGCCTCGATCTCCAGCTTGGCGGTCAGGAGCTTCTCCCTCTCCAGGTGCAGCGCTTGGATCTTCCTGCTCAGGGACCGGCCAAACAGCCACGCCACCAGCACAGCGCCCACCCATGCCATGGCCACCAGCACTGTCGCCTTGACCCGCAGGCTGCCGCCAGCTGCCTGCACGATGGAGAGCCCGGGCGATGCGTCAGTGGGATGGCCAACAGCACAGCTCATAACTGCCAGGGAGTTCAGTAAAAGCAAAGATATTGAATAAGAAACCATTGATTTTATTTTCCGTATTACCCTTTTGTTTTTTTGTAATGACCCTTGTTGCAAGGTATTGAGCTGCCTGTCTGATGCACAGCACAATGCATATGTGGGGTGGCCATCCGGAGCTGTGAAACACCAATGTCAGCAGCTGATTGAATTTATTTGAGCTGTTTCACTCAAGGCTAAAGTTCACTTGAAGATGTGGCAATGCACTGGCACTGGCAATACGCTCACGAGCGTATTCCCGTCCAAAGCTTCAGCATCACCTCATGCCTAGAATGCTGCCAAATTCTTCTTGCATGTTGCAATGCCAGTGCACATAGCCATGGGTTCATGGCTTCAGGGGGCATGCGGCAGGCATTGTATCCTACCTCGAGCTGCACATTCGCCTCCTTCACTTGGTCCACCAGCGTAAGACACACGTCATACTCCTTGCCCAGGCGGGTAGCCACCTTCTCAAAGTTGCTGATGCCGCCGGACAACGAAGCGCTGTGGTTCCTGCATGCTGCCAGCTGGGCGGTTGCCGATTGAAGCTGGCTGGTGCTGGATGCCAGCTGCTTGCTGCACGCTGCCGCACTGCTGTTGGCAGAGGCCAGGGACGCTGCAAGGGCAATGGTTTGGTTCTTGTAGAGGTCGTGGTTGTGCGAGGCTTTGTGAAGCGACTTGGTTGTGGAGAGCAGGGAGGAGTTGAGCAGGTTGACAACAGCTGACTGGGACTTGTAGTTATTGCTGAGGAAAGTGAAGTCCTTGATGGCCGTCTGTAGCTGCATCTGCAAATTCTCAACCAGGGCTGTAGTGGCATTGAGCTGCCCCTTGAGGGAGTGGATCTCTACCAGCTTGGACTGCAGCTGGATTGTGTGCCTGGTGCTGTTTTGCTGCAGGGCTAGCGCTTGTTGCTCCACCAGCGCCAGCCGCTGCTTGACAGCTGCAGTGGCGTTTTTGGCGGCGGACAGCGCCGAATGAAGCGAGGAGCTGTTGCGCTGCGAGGCCTCGAGCATCTGCGCCTGCTGCCTGCTGGTTTTGGACAGCGCCACGATGCGCTGCAGCCCCGAGCGGTGCAAGCTGGTGAGGTTTTGGACTGCTGCATCCAATGTGGACTCGTTGGAGCCGCTCTTCAGGGCCTGGGTGAGCTGTTTCCACTCAGATGTGCTTTGAGCAAGCTGTACTTGGACATCGCTCTCTGTTTTCCCCATGTCCAAGAGGGCTTCACCACTGCTGTTGACTTGCCCGCCCGACAAGGTGCGGAAACTCCACCCCAGCTGCGGTACGCACAAGGGATGAAAGTGAGGGTGTGAAACGCAAACAGTCTACATTTGCTTACAGCCAGTAGGTTATACACCAACTTGAATTGAAACACGCTGTGCACATGCAGATCTCAGAGCTGCACAGGCCAGTTCGTGCACACGTCCATAATAATCCAGAGCAGAGGAGGTGACCAGCAGCATAACAGTTTCTGCCACAGTCAACAACCAAAACGTACCAGGATGCCAAGCAGTAGCACTGATACACCTGCCAGGTTTTTCCTGAACGCCCGTTGCGTCTGCCAGTGTTGGAAGTCTGGGCTGGCTTCCAGGTTTGAGAGTTCTCTGCGCAGCAAACACATCTTTTTAGAAGTTTTTCTCGCTTCTAATCTTGCTTTGCTAGCACCCAGGGAGCCAAAAAGACACATCAGCAATCTTGGAGAGCCAATGTCGCGTGTCCATTCTTTGCGCCAGTTTGAGACGTGGTTGTGGAGCGAGTTCTGCATATGCCAACAGTCAGACCCCAACATACCTTTGAGTGCATGCCTCCATCCTCCGTCGCACCTCAGCTGGAGTCATGCGCTTGCCAGCTGGCGAAGAAACAGCCCCAGGTCTAAAACTCATGTCTGCTTTGGGTGCCATACTGTTGAGTACTAAGAAGATCTAGTTCAACACCCTGGAACCATCCAACCCTGTTGACAACAGCGCAACGAAGGCAACAGGCAAACCTCGCCACTTGCTGAAGGTGTCGTGCAACAATGAGAATAATTGAATGGCTCTGGACGTTCAAAGTCAGCAGAAACCGGTGTCAAACAGTTGAATGTTGGCGTTCACAGCGCATATTTTCAAACACCCGCCATCGATGGATGACCCGACTGGTCGCAGTTCAAAACACTTGCTCCTGCTATTTCAAGCGGGGAATGAGTAAACCGTGCAAAGCAAAGGCAGACGCTAGTATAGGTGGCGTAGGCCAATCAGACTGCACTTCAACTCCTAGGACTAGTAAAAGTGGTACTGCCGCCACCTTTTCTGTCGCTGGCCTGACCTCACTGACTGACCTGGCTCGCCAGACAGACTGGAGATCACCTAGCCTATGTCTTTTGCTGAAGCAAACTATTAAGACACACACATGTCCTTCAACGTTCGCCGCTCTAAATTGCCTTCCACGCCAAGCACCTGGTTCACTTTGGTGTTACAAGCCGGATTCTTGGACGTCCCCTGCATATGCATGCATGCAACTTCGAGGCGCATAGTGCATGCGGTAGGTCAATACTGCGGGACCTAAAGGCTTGTGCGTAAATAAGCTGGTGCCCCCCCAAGACGTGGAATAGCACTATGGGCGCGGGAGCAAGGACCGCTCAAGACAGAGTTCATGGGCATGGAGAGACACTGGTCTGCTGGTGGGTTTGGTATGCATGCGCGGTGCAGGCGCTGGCCCAGCAAGCTCACGGACGACCGGACTACGGCAGTCTTCAAGCCTCTATTACTGGCAGTGACAACTGGTAAGGAACGCCAGCGCGCCTACAGGGTGGGGTGACACTTGGTGCCTGGCAGATTGTCCCGCAGCGTGCCACCCTGTAGCCCTTAGGACGTACTCTTCGCCACAGCTTGAGTATGCTAGATACTTGCGTTAAGGTCAGCGTTATATGAGCGTGGGACACAGTGCACGTAAACCTTTAGGGTGTGTCCATTTATGCATGCATGCACGTTGATATGCACAATGGGATGCAGCATACATGCTGCACGTTGATATGCACCATGGGATGCAGCATACATGCGCAGTAGAGCGCACAGTGGAGCATTGCAGGCGGCACTGCACTGCATGCAGCCCTGAGTGGCATGCATGTGCACCCTGGGTGCGAAATGACCGCCGCACACTGGCAAAGGCGTCGCCCACAGTCGCGTGGGTAGCAGACAAGTACAGCACTTTACAAGCAATGTTGTATTGGGCCAACCTTCGCTATCTGCTGTGTCACAGGTTCCCCACGGTCTTTGCCGGCCAGGGCACTTTGCCTCCTGGCGAAAAGCGCAAGATACTGATGAGTGCAGCACTGGAGCGGCTACTCAATGTGAACCAAGTCGACTATCAGTTCACGGTAACTCCTGCCTTGCTATTGGCTTGCACCTGGTCTCCTCCACCCTGCAGGCGTGTTGCCAGCCTGCACACTCATGCAGAGCTTGCAGGGAGCCCCCTGTATTGAGCGCAGTTGCCACATCTGCAGGCGAGCCTTATCTACGTCTTGTTCTGGAAAGACCCCGAAGTAGGAAAGTTGATATACAACTCCACACAGGCTGCAGGTACCGCCCTGACCCCGCACTGTAATTTAGCCCTGTTGACCACCACATGCAGCAGAGTGCACTATGCTGCTGCATTCGCTCTTGCAGTGCTCCTCGTGCGCTCTATAGTGTAGGCATAATGTTCTCAATTGTGCACTCTATTGTGCGTGCAACACTCTGTCAGTCGTGTCTTAGCTACTTGGCACATCTGGATTAAACACACCGCCTCGGTTTTGCTGTTCCCAGCTGCTGTAGGGGGCTCCTGCAACCGCCCATGTGACAACAACATCGGGTATTACCAAGGAGCGCCATGGTCAGTTGCTGCAGAGAGGGTTGATATGACCCATGCAACTGCTTGATTGCACTGTATCGACTGCTAATCTGGGTGTACTGCCGGAACTGCGCATCTGCATGTTTGCTAATACCCATGCAATGGTGTGTCCAATCCCTGTCCCTGCAATTGAGTTGTGTGTCTGTGCTCCACAGCTGCGACTTACTATGGCTCCCTTCATTGAACATGGCCAACGTGGCTGAGTTCCCTTCCACACTGATGCGTTACAGGTAGGTCACATATGAGCAGTAATACGAATGGACTATTGAGGGTGTTCATGTAAAGCTCTTGTATTACACCCCTCCAATTGATAGGCTTCTTATCCAAGCTGACAAGGTATCTACAAATTTGAGCGTTCATTCCGCCACTATTTACTGCAATTGCATTCTTTACCCACCCAAGGTGCATGTTCTTGCTGTGATACACAAGCTTGCATGCTCGTGAGTGCTATTGCAGTCGCCAATTCTGTGGCCGTTGGTGTTGGTGTTTACCCTAAACACTCCATTTTATTAGAAGTTGTGAGGCCGGTGGGGGCTGAAGGGGGAATTCTGCACATTCATGGCTCATGTATGGCACACTGTGTGAGGTCAATCTTCCATACTTGGCAGAAGTGCTCAAGTGCCCAGCCATACTTGGAAGAAGTGCTATAATGCCCTGCCGCTGTCAAGTTGAGGACACAATGGAAAAGTTGCTGTCAAGCCTCAGGTTGCCGACATTTTTGGCTTTTGTTGCAGCATCACTCCATGTGGGGCCAACTTTGAGTACGTGAGCTGGGAAGTCAAGGTTCTTGCTACATACTACACCGCCATGACGTTCGCAGCCTTCCCATTTGACAAGCAGTACCTGGTTGCGCACTTTGCAATACCAGTCAAGTATCCAGGGCTTGATGGTGCATCAGTGGAAGTCGTCCCAAGCGCATCAGGTGGGGACAAAAATTTAAGGGTTCACGGATTGGGTTTAGGGTTTAGGGTTTGCATCACCAGGTGCTGCCCCCATGGGCTTCACATGATGCACGCACATGTTGCAAGAAAATGTCCCTGTTTTGTACAACCCAACAATTTTTAATTAACTAATATGCATGCTGCAGCGGTATCAATGTATTTCAAAATTGGGGGCCTCGAGAATGGTGATGACGTGAGCGGATGGAGTGTGCAGAGTGTGCTGATTTCAGAGGAGCTCATTCCTGCGAATCAGCTGTACACGGTGAGTCCATTTGTGTGCTTGTGCCACATGTGCATGCGATCGTCCAGACCAGTGTCATGTGTGCATGAGATCGCCTTGATTGTTGTCACATGTGCATGCAATTTTCCTGATCGGCGTCACATCTTCATGAGATCATCTTGATTGGCGTCACATTGCATGTGATTGGCATTCTGAGTTGTGCCAGTTGTTGACTGTATCCTTTGCGCGCCAAAGGTTGACTGTATTTTGGTATCGTGTGCAGGAAACGCAGGGTGACCTTTTGAGAACTGTCGAGTGCCAGGCACAAAACAATTTCAGCGGAGATAGCGACATGGCGGCCTTTCTCGAAGCCACCTACCCAAAAGCAGATGAAGCAGTGTACAACTTCACGCGCATTTCTGTGCTGATAGTGGTGGGTTTGCGCTGTCTCTTGTCCTGGGCATGCGTCTAAGTTGCTTTTATCTTGCAGTGTATGTACTTGCAGGTAATGTACAGCAGACATGCAGTTGTGATGTGTGCATCAAAAAGTTACAACTCTGACCAACGCTGATGTGTAAGCAGATTGAGAGGAACTCATGGTACTTTATCTGGACACTGCTTGTGCCAATCTTTCTGAATGGCATTGGTGGATTTTCCGTCTACTTGTTTCATCCCAGGGATGTTGACCTGCGTTTTCAGGTATTATTTCGTGGCAAGAAACCTCGCCTGGCTTGCATCATACACTTCGCTGAGAATGAATATTTCCCCCTTTTCTTCCTGGTTTGGATTTTGCTACCTTTCAAACAAACAGTGCTGCACGAGTGCAATTTTCAAGCACATAAGTGATAATGTGTTTGTGTATTGCAGTCCCTGGTGACGCTGTTTTTGGCCCTCGTTGCGGTCCAATTCGTTGTGAATCAGAACCTTCCTGCGTCATCATATGTGCTTCCAACCCAGGTAAGGACTGAGCAAATGCCATGCGGCAAGATTAACACATCTGCTAGTGTTGTTCGTGTACTTCTTTAGCCGCCTCTAGACAGACGGGCGCTGCCCAAAAATAGCCCAAATTATCAATTCCGGAATTTTCTAATCCCTGATCCCCATACATGCCGAATCCCCATCTGTACAAACATACGTTTGACCCACTGCGGCTTAAACCTGGTTAGGTTCGCAATGTGTGAACATGTTTTGCTATGTGTCTGTTGGGTTCCTTGCAATTGCACCCTGTGGTTGGTAATCACTAAGCAACTCTTGCCATTGCAGTTGATGATCATCTCAACCTATTTCTTGTTTGTCATATTGACGATTGAGATTTTTGCTGCCCATTTTCTGGTCACGCGGCGGAGCGAATTGCTGGAGAAGGAAAAGGGGGTATGTTATTCTGTGGGCTATCTATGTTCTGCCCTTTGCCTTATGCTACAGAGTGGTCACCATGGTTAGCAAAGGGGTCGTGCTCTATACAGCAGGTCCGGTGGTTGGCCGTGGATGCCCACACACACATATGCGCCTTGAACTCACGCAGTGATGTGTTCCCTGCAGAAGCTTGCAAAAGCACTGAAAGAGACTGAGAGACAGAGCAAGCAAGTCCCCGCGCGTGAAGGTACTTTGGCTGAATTGCAAACATAATATTAGTATATTATAAGAGGTTTCACGTGATCAGCTGATTGCTGCCAGTGATATTGACACATATTCCAAACATGAGATCATGTGCATGCGGAGCACACTGGGTGTAAGCTTTATCTCACAAGACCCTAAGCTGCGACCCTGGCAATTATTAAGTTCAGTTATGCATCATGCTTCGTGCCATCCCTAGGGGCAACCGTGGACATACCATAAAGAAGATTTTTTGCCTGGGTGGATTCCTAGCACACTATGTTGCATGCAGGGTCACAAACAAGTGTTGATGCAAAATGGTGGAACTCCATGAGGTCAGCGATGTCACAGTCACTAGCAACAGGAGGGGGTGGCGCCAAGCCTGCCACCCGGTCCAGGCCATCCAGCACTTCGTTTGCTCAACACTTTCCTGTGAGGGAGGAGGGCACGCCTGATGAGGTAAGGTGGCAGCAGCCTGCACGATGGTATGATGTGTTCAAATGTGGGATTCGTTTGAGTGATGATGTGTTAGGAGACTGTCATTTAATTGTAGTTCATATTGAGCTTAGTGGGCTTCCAGTGGCTGAACATACTCAGCAGAAGATGCCCTGGGGTTGATTCTTTGTGCCAAAACTGGCAATTATATGGCTGACAGTGGGATTTGAATAGTAATTTATGGATTCGTGTGCAATTTTCTGCAAAATTATCGTGAGCAAGATGGCAGACTAACCAGCAATCCTGCAGGCAATGGATAAAGGAGGGGTGGATGGCGATGGCGTAGAAATTGCACCGAGTGGTCCTGAGCAGCAAGAATCTGTTTTGGATGTTAATGGAGGGGAGCCCAGGGACTCGGACAAGCCCAAGTACGGATTCACATGTTTTCCACGGTTCAGGCGAAAGCGAGAATCGAAGCCACAACCAATGGATGAAGCGGAAGAGGATTATTTGATCTTTCGGGTGCGCAAATTTGACAAATGGTTTGCCATTGTCATGTCCATGGCGTATCTTATCACATGCGTGCTGGTGCTTGCAATACCAACTGCGCAACAGAATGATGCTTTCAACTCTGTTAAGCAGGAATTGGAAGCAGATATGTTGAATGCCAACACCACATTGTGACACAGTTGCTTTTTACCGCAGTGCTGCAGTAAAATGTCCATTTTCTAAAAGGAATAGGGCCCATTTTGGTGGTCGACATTTATCACAAGGATCAATGGTTGTTCATACACTACTCGGAGTCCTCTTACAAGCACTGTGTACAGTTGCATTAATGTTATTGGTTTTTTTTCCAATTTAGTTAATTGACAACCATCACTACAGTGGTTGGCTGCATTGGCTTAGGGGGGGCAAGGCAGGCCAGGGGTGACATAATAATATGTTGAACGTGACAGCGTGAGCCATCGTTGCATGTTGCTGACCAATGTATATACTGTGTGGAGATTATCGTGCTTGAATTTCCAAATTATCGCTTGGCTATAGCCAATTGGCATTGACGGTTGTAATTATAGTGTAGTGTGCCACTGGGTGGCCCAGGGCGTTCCCTTTTTTTGCTTGCCACAGGGGTGGCTGTGCGCACCACTGAACATGTTCTCACGCCAACGTTGGCACCACTTTTTTCACGGCTTTGATGCCAAGTTGTCAGGCTCTGCAAATGAATACAAGAGTATTGAATGTAAATAATGGAGGCGCAGGGCGACGGGGGTGCAGGCGCCAGTGGTTCGCACCAGGCCCTGGGCAGTGTCACCAAATTTTTACCGCCCCCGCCACTGGGTTGGGCCAGAACGGCTGATCAAGCATAGGACAGAGTAATTAAAAGGCATTTTTTCTTCAAGAAAGAAGGCAGTGCCTACAAGCTGAAAGTCGACAAGTTGCAGAGAATGCATTGCTGAATCACATGCCATCAATGGTTCAAAATTGAATTACAGAATATCTTTAGATCGCTGACTTTTGGCAGGATTATCCTAGGATTACCCTAGCTAGTACATGAACAGTTAGTAATACTCAGCAGGCTGCTGTAGCTTTCGCGAATGACATGTGTACAAGTACGCCTCTTAATGTAAACGAATTGGACCATTCCCAAACTGGGTACCTTTTTGCCTCTAAGACTTAGTAAGGCTGCATAAGAACAAACATCTTCCGAACACAATCTTCGAGGATCAGCAATTGCCGTGGCAAACTTCACAGGAACGCAGTTCAATCCTAGCTGATTTGCATGGCAAACCTGTGTGGTAATGTGGCAAACTCAAAGCATGTGACGCAAAGCACCGTGTACTACATACTAAGGCATGCCTGGATCAGGTGTGTGAAAGTCTGTATCCAATAGATTCACCAGCAGCAGCACAGACAGCATGAATAATGCATATATTGTATAACGAGGATAAAAGATGATTCAGAACAGCATGAACAATCATTACAAAGTGCTTCAGCTGCCTTCATAATAAGGTGATGAAAAAGGAATGTATAAAAATTTCAGCTGAATCAGATGAGAGCAAAACATCACGCAGCGCAACCAATCAGGGTGGGTTGCAACCTTCCCAATTGGCTGTTGCTGTCACAAAGGTCCCTAAACATGCTGAAGTTGATCCCTTTGCCACCGTGCCACACCCAACTGCCTACCATGCGGCATGACTGGTTCACAGCACACAAACCACAATCCTAACTTCTTCCTTGTGGCATGAGCCACTGTGCCTGCTTTCCTACATTTGCCAGCATCGAAGGACGCCTGTCCTCAGCCCACTAGCAATGTCTAGCCCCTCAATTTCCTGAGTGGGATGTACTCGCAGCCAGCCAAGCCACCGGAGCACGAAGAACAGCGTTCCATTCCAAGCGAGCGTCCAGGCAGAAATTGTAACCATGCCCAGTAGCTGCACACCTAGCTGCTTGCCTGATCCACCGTACAGCACACCCCAATCAGCCTCCTGCAAACAAACAAAAAGCAATTCCATGTGACTATTTTAGATAGCTTCAACAGAGCATCGCACATTGCAGATGAAAGACTTTGTAGGTCCTAGGTGGTGGAAGTGTACAGAGACGAGGCAGCCATTTTCCACATACACAGTCTGAAAATCGCTGCCAAGAACTGGCCATGAGCTTACCTGGCCATATGTCGAGGAGACGAATGACTGCGTGGCAAAGAAGCCAACAGCGATGATTCCCCAGCAGCCATTGAAGAAGTGCACTGACACTGCATTCAGCGGGTCATCGATGCGCAGCCACTGCAATACCTTGGCTCCCAGCACATACACCACACTCGACACCAAGCCAATCGACACTGCACACAAAACCACGTGGGTCAAAGGGTTAAAGCAAAAATAATTGACACTGCAAACATACCTTTGGCACTGATCAGAGTGCAGCCATGGGGAGAGTAACAGCGCACGGGAAACCATTGCATATAGAATACAGGCAACTTGGCATGCATGCTGCTATAGACAAAGCCTGGATGCTTAGTGATATGATACAGAGATGGCGAGAGACCTCGTTTGCCCCATTCAATTGCAAATGCAATTTAAATGGAAATGCAAATTCTCAATGAAATTGCATTCCAATAAAATCACATTCTGCAATTGTTACAATTACCTGCTGCATACGACTGGATGACAGCACATCCTGCATTGATGGCCACCAGGGCTGACAGGATGCCATTGAGCACTGTGCCCACGTCAGCAGCGTCGCCCAGCAGCATCATAAGCAGCAGCGAGGTTGCACCCCCTGTGCTGGCTGCCAGTGTGGTGTTCACAGCCACCCGCGCTGACACATGCATGCAGTTGTAGAAGCACTGGGTCGAGCCGGTGGTGAAACCGTACCTGCACCACCAAATAGGACGCTGTCAACCTGCTGAGTGTATTATTTGTGCATTGGTTACCAGACTGTTCAACCAGCATGAAATGAAACATATACATAATAGAGCCTCAACGCCCTCTGCACCACATTTCTTGCTAGGTGTGTTTGCAAGGTAGCCTAGGCAGCATACCAGCACATCCACTGAATGATCTCTAACCCCTACACCTAGGGTAAACTGGACACCGCACCATGTCTTATTGGACAGTCACCAAATTGTTCAACCAGCATGGAATCTCATCGAGAATGCCTGGATGCAACCTAGCCTCAACACGCATAACATGCTGCTGCATTGGCAGGCAGGCAGGGTAGCGTACCAGCCCATCCTCAAAATACCCCCCACCCCTAACCCAAACCTTAAACCCAAAAGTAGCCTACTGTCTTACCAGCCCATCCACAGGATAAATGTCCCCAGCGCTTGGAAGGCTGGGTTGCATCCAGGCATGTCAATAACGTGGCCATCCACAGTAAACCTCCCAGTCCGGGGTCCGAGTATGATTGCCCCGATGAGCGCTGCGCCCCCGCCGGTGATGTGCACAACTGCACTGCCGGCAAAGTCGATGAGGCCAACAGTCCCGGGGAAGGTGCGCACCACAGCACCAGTAGTGCAGTCTATCTTGGCAGCTGATAGCCAGCCCTGGGTGGACCACACCCAGTGCGCAACCACAGGGTAGCAGAAGCCTGTCATGCCGATGGCGTACAGCACGTACGCCCTGCGACAACACCCCGAGCTTTAGTCTCTTGCTGGGATTTGCATCTGCTGGAGGCTGTGCCAACAAGGCCATGCCAGGCTGCGGGGCTGAAAGCTGATGGTTTAGTTTTTGGCACTTAGGGTTTACAGTATAGGGTTTAGGGTTAGGGTACCTGAGCTGTGCCCGCTCTGCTATCGCGCCTGACACGATGGTCACTGCTGCGGCGCTGAACGCCCACCCAAACACCCACGAGGCGTACTGCTTGCCCGTGAGGTCATCGGCGCCTGCCAGGAAGAAGTGGCTGTAGCCGATGAAGGCACTCTCGCCACACTCTCCTGTCGAAACACAGTAGTTTATATGGAATCATGGTTTTTGGTGTCTGGCGAGGTGGAACACACCCTGTGTTTGTGTGTGTTGTGCCTGTCACCGGTGGGCATGTCCTTCCTTACTGTCTAATTATACAAAGCGCCAGGTTGTGTGCAAATAGCAATGCACCTGTGCCGCACATTACATGCTGGCCTTACCCATTTGAAAAGCAAATCCCGTTGCCCACCAGCATAACGTCCCCACACATGTATCAATGACGTTTTTCAAAAGGATGTTTTTGGTGTTCTTGAAGCGCACGCTCCCTGCAGGACACATAACACTCTCACGGGATGTGGCAAACCCTTCACTGTGCACAGTGTCTCCGCTGGGGCTTGGGTATGAAGCACCATGCTGCACGATACAACAACGGAAGCGCATATATGCACATATGGTGGCGCAGCCCACAATCTCAATCAGAGTTTGTTCCGCTCACCTGCCTCCAGCATCCCAAAGCCACACTGCAACCAACAGTGTGTGGGTTAACATAAGAAGGTTGGCACCACAGAGATATGGTCCGCAGACTGATGTTCACAACTGATTATCCAGTCAACCAGGAGCACTTACTTGCATAAAGAATATCAGGTAGGCTGAGAAGAGCACCCACATCACAGTCAAGTCCCCGTTCAAGGCCCCATTTGCGCTGATGTCGAGGACTGCGCCGTGTTGGTCGCATTGGATCCTGGAGGTTTCACACGGGTGCGAGCAGGGAGGTGACGAACAGGGCGGTTCAGCAGGCACCACCCCAACTTGAGCCATCCTTCCTTCCTGGCCACCTCACACCATTGCCAGCTGGGGTCACCGCACCACTAAGCACGACTCAAACACAGCTCCACAAACGTCCCTCCCAGGTCAGTTGGCGTCCGCTTGTTTCCAACCCATGAGTACAAAGATCTCGAGGTCTGCTGCGTGCTTTGTAGCCCACCCCTGTTCTCACAAACGTAAAGGGATAACTGGACGGCAAGTCGACTTGGACCAAGTTAAGCACCAAGCCAACACTTGGGTCGACCACGGTGGTCTCACTTCTGGCAACCCACAACCGCGCTGTGTAAGGCAGCTGCCAAAACTTTGGGTGGGGTGGGGCAGATGAAAGCAGCAGCAACGTGATAAGAAAAGGGCCTGTTGGTAAGGGGCGGCCCAGTCACGTGTTGCGTAAGGTGTTAGTAAACCAGGTTGCGCTGTGCGGAGGCTTGGGCGTGGGCACAGGCGATGCCAACCAACGGCAGTAGGCTGCAGTTCTATGCGGGTATGCTTCTTTGCTGTCGCTTGGAAAGACTGTGATGGTGGAGGTTTCGGCTTACACCTTCCGGAAAGATGGCGTCATGGAACCCACGTGTCGCCTGCGCGCTGTGCCCTAAGGGTTGTGTCCCCGGGGCCGCTATACGGGGATTTAATTTGACATGCTACTTCAACAAACTCGTCTGCCATCCTCCAGTTTGCTGCAGGGCGCTCTGTGGCGCACAAGGCCTCCAGCCTCTGTGGCCAGTGGGTGCCTATGTGAAGCAGAGGACGACGATGCATCGAGGGCTAATAGCCAGTTTGCAGATGGAACCTAGCAAATAAGCCACACATAAGTGGGTTGTGGTATAGACCTTTACCCCGCTCCAACCCGCCCACGTATCGATAGTGCAGCCAGGCATAAAAGGAGGCAACAACTTGCAACCCCAAGCCTTGCGTTGTTTTCTACCACCGCGTTCAAAGATATACACAAAACACTTGTAAGCCACTGCCAGGCCTTCGAAGATTTCTGCTTGCGTCTGGGTCGCTGGTGTGTTGGTGTGTTGTGTGCATACGACTAAAGTTACTTTTGGGCGGCCCCGAAGGCTTACCTAAGCAGTGGCAAAGATGAAGGAAACCAACGTGGTGCCTCCGACTTTTCGGCAGGCACCACTGTCGTACCTATTGTTCGAGTGGTTCACCAAACTGCTAAGAAAGGTAACTTATTCGCTGGTGCACTTGGCATTGTAGTGCCATGTCATTGACAGGGAGGGATAACGTCACCAGTGTGCTTGACAAACGTTGGTGGTGCCCTTGTGCTGGTAGTGGTGCAGTTTGACGACGCGCTATATAAATATAAAGTCCAATGTGCATTATTCTGCAGTGGCTAGTTGTGGCTGCACTGGTTAGTTGTGGCACCTGGGTGCCCTAAGCTAGGTGGTACACTGGGGTCGAGGTATGGCAATATCTTTCTGTTTCCGCAAACTATATGTGCAGCATTGCCTAGTCTGTGGCTGTATTCAGTTTCGAAAAGCTGTCCACAGTGTACATCTCTGCTGTAGTGCACCAAACACGCGCTTTTAATTGTTACTGCACGGAGTGCGAAGGGGTGCACACTGTGTGTCAGTGGTCCAACAACCTGCTCCATGGTTTCACGCGGTGTCGTGTTCTGATTGCCCATCAAGCCGCAGCACTGTAATCATGCATGGCATTATGCTAGGATTAATGGTCAGCCACACTTGTGGCCAGCCATCATGACTGGATGTCTCAACTCACGGTGGGACCGTCCTTGTTGCAGGGGTACAGCAGGCCACTGCTGTATGATGAGCTTTTCCAGCTGCCAGAGGACTGCCACACCGACAGTATCTACCCACAGTTTGACAAGCAGTGGAAAGAGACACTGAGCACTGCCCAAACCACCGAAAAGGTATTGCCAGGTGGACGCTCACTGGGCTCTCGACCCGCCGTCTTGCCTGTGCTCGGTTTAACTGGATGGACCCACCGCACGCAGTCCAGTCTTGGCCTCAAAGAAGTCCTTTTCTTCATTGCACCTAATTTACGTTGTGTTGCGGAATATTACAATGACTACTGCACTACACATAAGATCTACCAGGGAATAGACCCTCGGCAGGGCATTTTCGCCAGCCTTTCTTTTTTTCTTGTGGGAGTGCATTGTAACCATGAAGGCTACGTCCTTGCAGGGCCAAACCTCCCTCCAGGCTGCCAGCTCAGGCAACAATGCCAAGCTGCTCGCAAGCACCATCCTCAAGCTGCATGGCGTGCGCCTGATGATCTCCCTGGTGCTGGGCAGTGTGTACACCGGCATCCAGTTTGCAGGCCCCTTGCTGCTGAACCAAGTGGTCAAATTCCTGCTCAAGCCAGACCAGCAGCAGGTGGGTGCTGCCAGTGCTATGAGTGAATAAATGAGTAGAATCGTAAAGGGCATGCATCCAGGACAGGATTCAACCATCGCAAATGGCAGCTTCGTGGTGGTATATGTCCCGTAAATACTATCGACCCTGAAGTCCTGGAAGGTGTATATATACATGGAAGATCAATAATCTACATGGAACTCCCGCCGCAGTGTGCAGAATGAGGCACTATTTGTGAGGTGGTGGTGCCTTAGTTCCCTGGCTCAATTCTCAAGTCCCTTGTTGCCGTTGCAGAGTGACATGCTGGGCAAGGCATACACCTTTGCGGTGCTCATGTTTTGCTTCCCACTGCTGGGGGCAATCATCTATGCGCACTCTGACCGCCTGGCGTTTGGAACCCAAATCCGCGTGCGGGCAGAGCTCACCGCAGCAGTCTACCGGAAGGCCTTCCGCCTGAGCGTCAAGTGAGTAACACAAGCCATGGGTTAGGGTGTAGGGTTTGGGTTTGCAGTTTGGCACAAGGCATCCCACCTGAGGGTAAATGGCATATCCTTTGAGCATGCAACATTAAATGTCTTATGGCCGATGAACTGCAAACTGGATGTCCAAACCTAAAACAGTTAGTGGGCGCGCACATGTCAACTCCATGTGCTGCTTTGCTCCAATGCCCGCACAAGCTTGCGTTTCCTCTTGACCATCACCGTGGCTGCAGACCTGTCATGTCCCATTCCCAAACCCTAAATCACATTAAGTGTGGGATGTTCACAAGGAAGGTGCACATGCTATGCAAAACTTTATGTGGTTCACATGGAACTGCATCCTGACTGCATCCTGCGCCTTGCAGATCACGGCAGCAGACTGAGACAGGGCGCGTGGTCAACCTCATGTCTGCGGATGTCAACCAAATCATCACCTTCCTGTTCCCCTTCTTCACCCAGCTGTTCACTGCGCCAGTCACCCTCATCGTGGCCATGGTCCTGCTGTGGTTCCAAATCAAGTGAGTGAACAGGCAGAGCCCGTGACAGACTCTACACAGAAAATCCGCCACATGCTTGTTTGTCACACTCATCGTGGTCATGGTCCTGCTGTGGTTTTAGTCACGTGGGTGAATGGATAAGTTGTTGGAGCCCTTGTGTGACCTGCAGCAGGCAAATGTGATATATCTGCACTGCTCGATAGCCCCCACATTTGGCTCACGCACTGACAGTGTCCTCCTGCAATCTCACCTACAGGTGGGCCACCTTCATCGGCCTGTTTGTGCTGGCGCTGAGCACCCCCATCAGCGGGAAGCTGGTGCAGAAGCTGACCCAGTACCGGCGCGAGATGCTGCGCCACACAGACACGCGCGTCAAGCTCATGAACCAGCTGCTGGTGGGCATTCGAGTGCTCAAGATGTACGCGTGGGAGGCAGCGCAGGAGGCCGCGGTGAGTACAGGGGTTGCTGTAAGGGTTCGGTTTAGGGTCAAGCTGGCGAACAAGCTGCTAGTGGGGCATGTGGGTGTTCAAATTGTATGCCTGGGAAACGGCTCAGCAGG
Organism: Heterotrichella gracilis; assembly: GCA_032358255.1. Classification (NCBI taxonomy): domain Eukaryota; class Xanthophyceae; order Tribonematales; family Xanthonemataceae; genus Heterotrichella; species Heterotrichella gracilis. The sequence goes on along the minus strand of JAULBX010007773.1, from coordinate 177,924 downwards.
CCGTGGTGAATATAAGGGTGTGATTTGGACGTATGTAGAGTTGTGTTGTTGTGGGGCGTGAGGAGTCAGACAGAGGCAGCACATGCTACTCATCACTTTGAATGCCATGCGCAACCCGCAGTTTGCCGCAGACAGGTTTAGGTGGTTCCTCCCAGCCGTGATTGGCCTTTGCAATGGCTTTTGTCGCAGGTGGAAGAGGCGCGCAGGCAGGAGCTTGGCCAGCTTCGGCGCGGCATCCCCGCACGCGTGAGCATGCAGACGCTGCTCTTCGCCGCCCCCACCATCGCCATGGTCATCTCCTTCGGCGTCTACGGCAGCGTGGAGCCCCAGAACTTCACCCCCGCCAAGATCTTCACCTCCATTGCCCTCTTTGGCCTCATGCGCTTCCCCTTGATCCTGCTGCCCTTTGCCCTGGTCCAGCTGGGGAATGCGCTGGTGTCCCTCCGCCGCCTGTCCCAGTACCTGGTGATGGAGGAGCGGGAGGACGATATTCAGGAGCTGGAGGGGGTGGCGATCGTCATCAAGGACGCCGATTTCTACTGGTCCACCCCCCCGCCCAAGAAGGCGGAGGAGGGCAAGGGGAAGAAGAGGAAGAAGCCCAAGAAGGCCAAGAAGCTCAAGCCCAGCAAGTCCATCACGCAGCGCCTCACGCAGTCGCTCAGCCTGCGCAAGAAGATCTCAAAGGAGGTGGTGAAAGAAAAGCCCAGCGGGGAGGAGAAGCCAGCAGCCAGCGCAGATGCAGCGGTGGTGGAGGCAGACGCGACCGTGGCTGCCGCGGCCAATGGGCACGTTGCGGGGGATGCTCCCGCCGGCGAGAACGGTACGTCACCTGTTGTGGCCATCGGCGGGGGCCCTGCCAGCCCATTCGGGGCGCCAGCGACCAACGGGGATGCGCCCGCAGCCAATGGGGATGCTGTGCCAGCCAATGGGGATGCAGCTGCAGCCAATGGGGATGCGCCTGCAGCTGCAGCGGCAGGGGAGGAGGGTGCGGAGGCCAAGGGGGTGGAGGATGGCAAGTCTGGTCAGGGTGACAAGGACGGCATGTGGTGGCTGAGGGATGTTAACCTTGAGATCAGCTCGGGGCAGCTGGTGTGCGTGGTGGGGCGGGTGGGCTGCGGCAAATCCTCCCTCATATGTACGCGCCACCCTGAACCCTAAACCCTCATCCTCCTTGTGCTCTACTGTGCACCTCATAATGAACCTCTGCTACTTGGCATTCAGGCTTTTCCTGCTCTGCTTCAGTGCACTTTGACATGTGTGATTCACAACCATTGCTCTACATGGCTGTGCCTTGTGGTCCTACACTTCCTTGAGCTTGACCATGAGTGCAATCAGCGATGGAGAACAAAGGCTACATGTGCACTAATGGTTTGTGGTCCTCTTGCAGCTGCCCTGCTGGGCGAGATGTGCAAGGCCAAGGGCCAGATCAGCATTGGGGGGAGCGTGGCCTATGTGTCGCAGCAGGCCTGGATTGTGAACGCCACTGTGAAGGAGAATGTGGTGTTCAGCAAGGAGATGGACGAGGAGAAGTGGCAGCGGTGCCTCGAGGTAATACATTAAAATCTAGGTTCTTATGTCATAAACCCTACAGAGTGTGAAGGAGAATGTGGTGTTCAGCAAGGAGATGGACGATGACAAGTGGCAGAGGTGCCTTGAGGTTATACCCTAGCGAAGGGTTATGCGTGGTAGGGTGACCGCCCACTGTTACAGACCTTCTACCTGCGTGCCTTGTGACCCACCCTCGACATGGCATCCAACTCTCCACCCTTTCCTGGGTTCAACCCTGAAATCTGAATATTGAGACATAAACCCTGCCCTCTCATGTCCCCCAGGCCTGCAGCCTGGCCGCCGACCTGGCCATCCTCCCGGGAGGGGAGGAGACGGAAATCGGCGAGAAGGGCATCAATCTGAGTGGCGGCCAGAAGCAGCGCGTGTCCCTTGCGCGCGCCATGTACCAGGACGCCGATGTGTACGTCATGGACGACCCCCTCAGCGCGGTGGATGTTCATGTGGGCCGCCACATCTTTGACCACTGCCTCAATGGTGAGACCCTTTCCTAGGGTTTTTTGGTGCCCATGGGGGGCAAGGGTATGTGGCTTGCTGTTAGATTCATGCTTGGATTGGAGTCAGGAGCTACTGCTGGGGTCAAGCAGGGGGTCTCTTGTGCATATGTCCCTCAATCTAGAAACTGCACACCTTGATCCTTCCCCACAAAGTCCTATGTTTGGGTGATGGATCCTTGAGCCTGGACTTAACCCACCCACAAGCGCCCTCAAGTCCACACAGCACATGCTAGTGCTCAACCAGCTGCAGTTGCCAGACAGCATTGGTCTAATTTGGTTGGCTGCATTTTAATAAATCTGACCTTCAAACCCCAAAACTCCAATCAATGTGCCAATTGTCAATTATGACCCACCACCTCTACCCTTCATCCTCCTACCTGCAGGCGCCCTCAAGTCCAAGCTGCGCGTGCTGGTGCTCAACCAGCTGCAGTACCTGCAATACGCAGACCAAATCATCTACCTGGAGGATGGCCGCATCGCCGCGCAGGGCAGCTTTGACGACTGCGCCAAGAGCGAGCTGTTCATGCGCATGTACAACGAATACAACTCCAAGGCAGGGGAGGCAAGCAGCGGGGAGGAGTCGGAGTATTACGAGTCGGGTGAAGAGGAGGAGAAGAAACCGTTCCAGGTAAGGGTTGGGAGGGTTTGGGGGAATTGGAATTGCTGTGTGTGTGTGCGTGTATGGCAGTGAGGGAATGGTGCATCTTCATCATCATCGCATCGCGTGTGCAAATGCAATATCATATGGACATTGGGAATGACAGTCATTGACCAATGCTGGCAGGATGACATGATGTTGGGTGACACACCTACTTTACTTCCTTTGGGTAAAATAACTTTATTTAATAATCCATGCTCGCAGGATGACATGATGTTTGGGGAGATGGACGCCGCTGAGGGCACCGTCCAGAGGTTAATCAAGGACAAGGACGCATCGGCCTTCCTCAGGCGCAGCGAGACCTCGGTCATTACCAAGCAGACTGAGATGGAGGCGCTGGCTGACTATGGGCCAGGCATGCGGGGCACCGCCATCGGGGCCATGATGACCATGAAGGACGCGGGGGGCCAGAAGTTCGACCCTAAGGGTGCGTTGGTGGTGTATGCTTGGTGCTGGGGGTTGGGGATGGGATGACGCTTGGCCAGGCGTGGTGATGATTGTTTCGATCGGGATTTGCAACCTCTTGGTTGAATACTCACTCCTGAGTCTCCCAATGTAATCATGGGGTGATGCCTGAGGCTGTTCAAATCACATGAGCTCCAACTTCCCTGTTGGTCCTAATACACACTGTTTCCCCCAATGCAGCCTCTAACGATGGGGAGGAGGATGACCTGCCCCCGCACCCCTCCTCGCGCCGCCACATGTCATTTGACGGGGGCGTGCGCCAGTCGATGGGCAGCCGGCATTCGCTCGACAGCCGCCGCTCTCGCGACGTGAGCAAGCGCTCCATGGTGGCCAGCCAGCGCAACAAGTCCCTGGAGGTGCCACCTGGCAAGGAGGTGGAGGTGGAGGCGGAAAAGGCAGGGGGTGAGTGAGCCATTAATTCCTGCCCGAAGCTTATGCGAATGAGAACGAAAAGGAGCGGTCATTCGTTCCAATCACATGCCCTCTGCATAATGCCTTTCTTTTATATACATCTGGGGTTGGTTGTGGACCATGCTGTTGTGTTGCTAATGGCAGCTCTACCTGCACATGCCCCAAAAAGGGGTGCTGTCACTGCATGTCAGCAGTAGTTCAGGCATACACCGTGCAACCCTAAACCCCTAAAATCGTCAGCCATAAAACACTCATTCAAGCCAAGCCAAAGGTACTGACAAGTGCACTTGACCCCTCCATTCTGCAGGCCTCAAGAAGGGCGGGCTGATGGTCGAGGAGGACCGCGAGACCGGCGCCGTGGTGCTGTCGGTGTATGCCAAGTACATCAAGGCTTACAACGTGCTGGCCTTCACCTGCCTCATGTTCCTGTGGGCATCCGAGGTCACCTCCTCCATCGTCACCAGCTGGTGGCTGTCCAGGTGGACGGGGGCGGAGGCAACCAAGGTGGCGCTGGCCACCTATGGCATCCCCTATGATGTCAACCGCGTCAGATACATTGGAGGTGGGTGGTGGAGTGGTGCTTAAGGAGGCAAGTGCTGTAGAGAAAGGAAGTGCAGATTGCTGGTGGGTGGGTGCTGGACGTGGAGGTTAGGGTTTAGGTTCACCAGCTGGTGGCTGTGCAGGTGGACTGTGGGAGAGGTAATCGAGGTTGCGCTGACTGTGAGGCATGCCCCAGCCATGTGAGCCCCTGGTGTACCCTTGGGAACATCCAACATCTTGCTGACCCACCCCCTTCCCTTGCAGTCTACCTGGCCCTGGCCGCCTGCAACGTGCTCATGACCTTCTCGCGCTCCCTCACCAACCTCACCTCAGCTATCCATTACCACCCAATTTCAACTTCCATAGAACCACACCGACCCTATTGCCAACAATGGGAACGGCTACGGGCATCTGTTTCCAGCCCTTTTGACCCCCCCTTTTCCCTGTCTACGCAGTCTACCTGGCCCTGGCTGCCTGCAACGTGCTGATGACCTTTTCGCGCTCCCTGACCAACCTGTCTTCAGCCCTGCGCGCCTCCAGAGCCACCCACAGCCTCACGCTGCACTCGCTGGTGCGCGCGCCTGTGGCCTTCTTCGACACCACCCCCGTGGGCCGCATCCTCAACAGGTTCTCCAAGGACACCGATGAGATGGACTACATGCTGCCGCAGGTGGGTGTCTGGGGTACTGAATGTGGAGATATTGTGTTTTGTTTAAATGGTTGAGTTTTTCATTTTAGTTAATTCTGCTATATTTTAGTTGGGATTACTATTCGTTCTTCTTGAAGGGGAAGCATGTTGATAAGGGTCTGGGAGATGCTAACAAAGGGTGTAAGGGTGTTTTGCATGTCGCAGTACCATTGCAGCAGACTTGTCACTGGCGCCATGTCACTGGCTGTTTCCAAAAGCCCAGCTCTAACCACATACCCCCTACTTCCCACCTGTGCAGTCGTTCACCGAGTTTGGCAGCTGCGCCTTCAACCTGATGGCCACCCTGGTGTTCATCTCGGTGGTGCAGCCATGGTTCCTGGTGGGACTGGCACCGCTGGGGGTCATATACTACCTCGCGCAGGTATGGTTGAGGGTATAGGGTTTAGGGTAAGAGGGATGATCAGAGTCTCGTGCTGTGCCTCTGCCGTACTGTAGCTGCAACCAGTGCCTTGGAGTCATGTATTTCTTTATTCTGTTCAATAAAGTATGCTACCCATTTGTTTGCATGCTCGTGGCATCCCTTGGTATGGCGACCGGATCCCTGAGCATCTATACATGGGGTATCTTTGGTCTAAATAAAATATATGTTCTAGTTATGAATTCGATTAGTTCATTATCGGTTGTTGTTTCTGTTCCAGATGTTCTACCGCCGCTCCTACATCGAGCTGCAGCGCAACGACTCCACCTCCCGCAGCCCAATCTACGCGCACTTCTCAGAGAGCCTGTCTGGTGTGGAGACCATTCGCGCGTACCGCATGGTGCATGTGTTCTGTGCCAGCAGCGACCGGAGGGTGGATTACAACCACAGGTGGGTGGCAGAAAAAAGAAAGAAATTGCAATATTAGACCAAGGATAGGATTTTTTTGTAGTCAAAATCAGTGTGATAGATCAGGAAAATTTTCAGTCTCTTCACGGTCAAGCAGAGTCCAACCCTCAAAAGTGAACCAAATGTTTGAAACCTCAAAACGGAAAGCAGAATTTAAAATCTGAACAAATCGCTGTGTTCCTGCAGGGCCTTCTTTAACCTCAAGATTGCCGACGAGTGGCTGAGCATGCGCCTGGACCTCATCGGCTCCTGCGTCATCTTCATGGCGGCCCTCCTTGCCATCATCAACCGGGACACAATCTCCGCATCCCTGCTGGCACTCACCCTGTCCCAGGCCCTGGACGTGACGCTGTTCCTCAAGGCCGCGGTGCGCACCAGTGCGCAGTTTGAGTCAAGGTTTAACAGCGTGGAGCGGCTGCAGGCGTACCAGGGGCTGCCCCAGGAGGCCCCCAGGATGATCCTGGAGAAGAGGTGGGTGTAGGAATGGTGGGTAGGGGGGTGGGAGGGAGGGGGGTGGGGATGTGATTGTCTGGAGCGGGGGGCGCCCAGGGTGAACCCCGAGAAGTGGTGGGTGCGGTGGCGGCGGCGGTGGAGTTGGCGGCGGCGGTGGGGGGGGTGTGGTTGTCTGCCTCAGGAGGAGCAGAGGAGGTGACGGTGGTGCAGGTGGAAGTGTCTGTCTTGTGGTGATGCCCTGTGCATGAGCGCCGTGAGAGCCACTGTACCCGTACCATGTGTATTATGTGCATGTCACAGCCACGCTTTTTGTATCCTTAGTTCCCTATATCCACACCCCGCAGCCCCCCACCCGAGTGGCCCAGCAAGGGCGAGATCGAGTTCAAGGACATCTGCATGCGCTACCGCCCGGAGCTGGACCCCGTCCTCAAGGGCGTGAGCTTCAAGGTGGCCTCGGGAGAGAAAGTGGGCATCGTGGGACGCACGGGATCTGGCAAGAGCTCGCTCATCGTGACGCTGTTCCGCATCGTGGAGCCCTACGCGGGCGCCATTACCCTAGACGGGGTCAACATCCTGCACATCGGGCTGGATGACGTGCGCGGCCGCATCGCTGCCATCCCACAGGTGAGGAGGGGGCGACAAGTGGCGCATGCATGCGAGCTGAACTGTCATTTATCATAGATTAATATGATAATACAGGTTCAGTAAGTAGCGTGTCCCGTCTTTTGCGTGCCACCAACAGGTGCATACCCTGCTCCTCGCATGCATTCCTTCACGTGGCCCCATGCCACCTCCACCACACACCTTACACACCATCATGCACTCCACCACTTCTCCCCGGACCCTCTTCACCCCCCATCTCAACGCCGGCCCCTTCCCTCCGCAGGACCCTGTGCTGTTCAGCGGCACAGTGCGCAGCAACCTGGACCCCTATGACAGCCATCAGGACAACGCATTGTGGGAGGCGCTGGGCCATGTGGCGCTCAAGGTACGCACACAGTGCTCAATCATATATGTATAAAATATGATCATGCTGAGTATGAAACATGAAACAGCTAGTTAGTATTGGGTCAAGGACTCTGTTATCGTGCTGGTTTGACATGCTGTTCAATGTGTGCTGTCTGTGGCAAGCAAGATGCCTTTGCTTCAGACGGTGTAGGGAATACCTTGAGGTATTGAATTCACCCCCATCCATCTCCCCCCTTGCAGGAGGTGGTTGCCGGCCTACCAGACGGCCTGTCAGGCCGCGTGGCGGAGGGCGGCGACAACTTCTCAGTGGGACAGCGCCAGCTGCTGTGTGTGGCCCGCGCCCTGCTGCGCCACCCGCGCGTGCTTGTGGCTGATGAGGCCACTGCCTCGGTGGATAGCGAGACTGATTCGCTCATCCAGCGGACCATCAGGGCCAACTTTACGGATTGCACGGTGCTCACCATCGCGCATCGGCTCAACACTATCTTGGACAGCACTAAGGTGGGTGGTTGAGGGGTTTAGTGGTTGGGGGTGGGTGGCGCTGTGACATGAACCCTAGCCTGTGGCTGGGTTTGGTGCGACGTGCAATCCTTGCATGTGTTCCATGGTTCAATGGGTCTTGCATGAAAAATATTGTTATTGGTTAACCCGTGTATGTCATCGGGGTGCTGGAATGCCCCAAAGAAGGTGGGTTACTGTTGCACCCACAGGTAAAAGTACATCTTTGCAAGGTGATGCCACAATGCCAACGAAAGCCTGTGTGTGTTTCAGGTGCTTGCCATGGAGGATGGGCTGGTGAAGGAGTTTGACACAGTTGAGAACCTGCTGCGGCGCAACGAGGGCACCTTCAGGGCCATGGTGGCTGATGCAGGTCTGCTGGATGATGAGTACACGGAGGGGTACGAAGCCAAGCGCCCCACCAAATCGATTGTGACGGTCATCAAGGAAAAGCTGAAGATTGAGGAGCTTGGGGAGGGCGATCGGGAGGGGGGTGCAGGGGAGGATGGGAAGTAGGTGAATGGGGAGGGTGTATGGGGGGCGGGATAGTTTGGGCAGGGCAGGGGGGGTAGCAGGGGGCAGTGAGGGTAACGGGTGTTATGGTGCAGCCAAAGGGTATTATTTACCTGGTTTTGTGCTATTCTGTGACCCTGTGTCTCGAGCAAGCCCAGTTTTGTAGGTGGAAACGCAAATAGGCTGTGTGCCAGGCGTTGCTGTGGGAAGCTGTTTTGTCGCCGGGGGGATCTGGTTGCTTTTATTGTGCAATTGTTTCCTGTGCAGTGCTAGCGCCTTATGTGCAGTGTCACTGTCCTTCCAAATTTACCAACGTTTGTTGCCTTCACATTGTGTTGGGAATACCTTAAGATTGTTTGGCTCGTAAGCAGCTTCCATATCCAGCACCCCAAAGCCCTGTTTGGGAGTGCCAGACAGATTTGAATACTTTTTCCAGGACCTGCGTAGTGTACTGCGTAATATGTAGAGCGTCGGTGCATGTGCTTTTTTGGTCCGTGACCTGCGGGTCTACATCTGTTGTCCACACTTATTTGTGGCGCAGCAGTAGATCTAGATACTGCATCCGCAAATAACCTTTGGAAACTTATGCGGCTGTGCTAGAGTTGATACCCAGACCTAGTAGGTTGTAACCGTCGAGTGAAGCTGACCACAGTGAGTGTTGATTGTGAAAGTGTAAAAATGGGATGTTGAATACTTTATTGGGGTTGTGCAAGTGAAACTGCAAAGCCCGCTGTTGCAACGTATCCTGTGTGGAACATATTTTTTCAGAACCAAGACGACGAACAAGCTGGACCATAAAGCTTGTGCTGCTGTCCTTTTTGCAACATTCGGAAAGATGGCAGGTACAAAAGCTTTCAATAAAATAGGGCTGCCCATACAAGCGCCACGTTAACCAAATTTGTGTGTATACTTTTGCATGGCATGCTCTTACTTTCTCAAAAGCAGAAACGTCGCTGCTCAACTGTCAACAACCTCACGAGTGCGTACACACAGCCGAGTGCAAATGCACACATCGATATGCATGCATGCGTATCTGCAAATGCATGCATGCGTATGCGTATGTTAGATAAAGAACCCAGCAGGAGGCGGGAGGGGCTTTCTTACCAGTCTCCTTCGTTGTATTCTTATGATCTAGTCTTGCAACTGGCAGAGTCAGTTGTGGACGGCAACTGCAAACTTGCTCGGCTTGGAATAGGGTTGTAAGGTTTAGTAAGCACAGCAATGAGCACTCGGCACCCAGGGACCCTTGCAGCCCTCTTCGTTGTTGTGTTTGCGCTACACGTGGGCAAAAGCTCAGTTGGCGCACGGCGTGTGGACTTCCTCGTCCTTGGTCCCCAGTACTCTGCCACTGAGGCGATAAGCCAGTGAGTACCTCAGATGCATCCGTTGTTGTGGCGTGGACGGTTGTGCTTTTAAACATGTGATCAACAGCTCGCCCACAGGGGTTCAGTGCATGCTTAGTCAGCCTAGCGTCGTGGGTCTGATCAAGGATCGCCCACCATACTTGCCCTGATCTGTGGTGTGGTGAGCCCTCACACCAAGTCAGTGGCTGATCTCTTGTCAAGGCTTCATGGTTCCGCACCTGTGCGTTCTCAGGTCTCTCGACCGTGTCCTTCTTGCAGCGTCATCAGCGGCCACCCAAAAGTCAAGCTGCCCAAGAGACGCGTCCTCAAGGCACGACCTGGTGGCCTAGGGTTTATCGACCACTTGGAGGCATGCAATGCCTCCAGCCTGCCTGAGTACTTCACCCGGTTTGATCAAATAGACAGGAGCAATGGGGAAGTGCTGGGCGACATTGGCGCCAACCTGCTGTCGTGCGCCTGCTGCCCCAAGTTCTTTTCAGAGCACCTGGTTGGCCTGAAGCTCATTATGCTGCTGAGGGAGCCTGTGTCACGCACAGTCATCCACTTCACACAGCTGCAGCGGTCCAGATCTCGCGAGTATGGCAAGAGAAACTACGGCGCTTTTGCGGTCCAGCAACTGGCAGCGCTCGACCAGTGTATACAGAACGGCACCACCCCTGAGGAACAAAACAAGTGCTATTTTGACAACAACAGCTTCGGTTGGTCAGCGTACCACGTGTTCATCAAGCACTGGGAGCAGTATTTTGCGCCTAGCAGGGTGCTGGTCCTGTACACAGAAGGTATGCTCCCTGCTCCCTAGCTACTCTCACATGAGAAGGCAGACTCGCTCTTGACCCTATGCGCACCCCACCCAACACTAGCCCAGCAATGCTAGCTGTTATGCAGCTGCATAGACGTATTGTGTGGTGGACATCATGGTGGTTAAAAATCGATGTGGTCATGCAGCGAGCGTTGCCGCAAATGGGTGGTCACTGAAAATGCATTCAGAGTTTATGCGTGGGAGAAGGGCGGTCAAATAAATTCACTGACTAACAGGCATGGAAGCCAGCCTTTCTGAGGATGCAGGGCCTGCATGCAGGGACATGTAATTATTGGGAATGTAATGACAGGGACTTGCAAAATCCGGGCTAGGGTCCACATACCAAAATCCGCCCTTGGGTCCAAGTACATAACAGAATATGACGCAACCATGTGACTTAACAATCTGCATTTTGCTGTAGATCTCCAGAAGGACCCAAGGGACACGTTGCGGTTGGTTGAGAAGTTCCTTGAGCTGCCACCCGCAGAGACCTACCCAGAACCCCTGCTGAGCAGGCACAACCTGCGAGGGTTCTGCCATCAAAACCGCGCGGCCAGCGAGGACCAGTGTGGGTCCTACAACGCCAGCTCCTCCCGCCACCCCATGCCTGCCGACATGCTGCAGCACAGGAGGAACGCCAGCCCGCTGCAGCTGAAGAAGGTGCTGGCCTACTTCAAGACGCAGCAGCAGCTGTATGCCAAGCTGGCGTCTCGCTCGCATGTGCCTCCCTCGCCTGGAGAATGGTCCGATGTGATGAGGCTGCTGCAGGTGCAGGTCAGGCAGCCCCTGGTGACAACTGGTGCCCGCGCCAATATGCAACTCACTTCCAAGCCCAAACGTGTAGGCTACGGTTAAGTGAGGAAGTTGCTCACAGATGGAAAACAAGCAGCGTGGCATTCTTAGTGCTCTTGTTATGCCTGTGAATGTTTTGACGGTTTGTTTTCCATTTTCAAGGCTTCCCCCAGGCCAGCTTTAGATCTTTTATACAGAAGTTGTAACAATGCCGTGCAGCACCTGATTCCATCACAGTGTGCCCACAACGATAGGCTTAAAAATTGGCATGCCTTTGGGTTAACCAATGCCCTGTGCACTCCAGGGTATCACAGGATCAATGACTGTCACACACACTGGCCGTCATTTTGTAACTCAGACTCACAGATTATTTTCTTTGCCAAATGGCACTGTAGTTGCAGTGCATTCTCGTGGCAATATATGTATTTACTGAACACTCTCCCCGTGGGCAAGTTTGGGCCATCATGGCCTTGATTTTCTGTGTTTACACAAGGCGTGCACTGCATTACCGTGTAGCATCTGACAGGTAAATACTAGCAGACATCACACAGGATGCCATTTATATGAGTGTTGCTGTCAATAAGAAGGAAAAACCTTGGGAAACTGGCACTGCCGGGACATTATTTACGAGCCTATCTAAAGGACTTTGCGCTTCTGGACTGCACGCCAACCAGCCTCGATATGAGGCACACTGTATCATGCTAAATTTGGATCAATCAGTTGAGTTTCCTATCCTAAAGCGTCATTGCCATTGACGTGGCTGTACATGTGTTGATTGTGCCTATATACGCGAGAATCAATTGCTGCGATCATTGACAGCGGTGAATCAATGGAACCAAACTACCAGATTATGCCGATTTGATTCCTGCCATTGCGATGGAGGCAGCTGGCATTGAATGGATTCCTACAAATTGTCAGCAGACAACAAAACAATCAATATGCGGCACAAAGAGGATGAATTGCCAATTGTGACATACGCTCGGCGAGCGCATGCAACGTGACAGCGCGTAGCCCAATAAAATTTCGCGGATACTGCCGTTGTTGCAATGCTAGGAGAAGGGTGGAAGGTGAACCCAGGTATGCACGCCTTCGGCGTGCAGCCAACGGGGATGGAGTAACAGGTACTGACTAGGCGAATCAACCCAGAATACTGAGGACTGAAGCACTAGCTACAGACTGGCAGGGATCAACAAGGAATTGCCGGGCCCCGGGTGTATATGTTACAGATGGGGACAACAATGGCTGGGTATTGTACAATGGGGAATGGGTCCGGGGTGGCAGGATGGCAGTATGTGACGGCGGTTCTGTCAACAACTGAGTCTGAGTAAAAGAAACAAAAGCAAGGGTTATATACTCTGTGGCAAAAGGCCCAACATAAAACCTCAGGAAAGTCTGGAGGCTGCTACATTCACGGATGCGGATAAACCGTGCTGAACGGATATGAATGCACCGCACGGATGCAAACATCCGGTGGATGCGGTACGGTCAAGGGTTTAACCGTGGCCACGGATGCGGGTGTTGTAATAATAAAAAGCTGCATCAAGTTTACACCTGTGGTGAATTATGATGGTAAAGGAAACAAGCAGGAAAAGTGCACAGCTGCAACTTAAGTGCTGCAAAGCTGGATAAAGTGGCCACAAGCATAAAATGAGAAAATACAATATTACTAAAACTCTGATTGTCAAGGTAAGGACGTCACGCATTATTTAAGGGACAGGTTATGCCATCACACAATCTGACAGATGTCAAAAGTTAACTGCTTGTACTAGTAGACTCTGAACCAGCCACAGCATGCTGCTTCGCTGCCGATCGGATCAGATCTGCCAATCGATTCTGCGACATCTAGCACAATGAAAATCCGCCGCCTATACCATCAGGCTGACTGCCCAGTGCTGGAGTCGCTCCAATTCTGTGCCACGCCAGTGCATTGCAATTTTAAACTCAACTCTGCGTGACAGCACACTTTATTCAGGCATTTTAAGGGCCCAGGTGCCAGCCATATGCCTGCAAGGTTGCTGCATCATGCATTCGCCATCCTGCGTTGCAACTTGCAGACTCCACGCCTTGCCAGCGCTGCAGAGCTGTGGCTGGCCCAGTGAGATATTGATTTCACAGGGCAACCATGTGTGGGTGCACCATGGGACCTGGGACCACTGACAGCTTGCAGCTCAATGTCACATGATCATTGCTCTGTCAGCTGCACTGCCCCACCAGGAACCGTGGCATCGGTTTCACCCATGCTGTGATTCAAGCTCTGTGCCATGGTGTTGGTGCTGCTGATTGTCTCCAACGACCCCCCCGGCTTGCTGCTGCTGGGGACCATGCTTGTCCTCAGGTACTTGATGACCTGCGTGTAGGGATTCACAATACTACGTATTTTGTATAAAAAAGGCAGTTCCATTTTCTACTTATTTAAGTACTGCATACTGCGCAGCATGTATTATACTAGCGTATCACGCTTTATACTACATTAAAATAGCGTAATATGAGTCCCTACCTGCGTGGCTGTGGGGCGGTCATCTGGATTAGACAGCAGGCACTGGTGGACCAAGCCAGCTGTCTCCTCTGGACATTCATGGGGCACACTGCACCAACAAAAACATTGCGTGAAGGGAATTGAAAGGCTTGCAGCTGTAGCCTTCAAGGTGTGCGTGCATTCTCGTGCGTAGGAGTCTAAATTGGGCACACACAAGGTAAGGAGTGGGATATGCATACCCCCCCCGCAAGACTCCACACTCACATGATGTTGCGCAGCCTGCCGCGCTCCGGCCGCTCATTTGTGCAGATCTCCCACAGCACCACCCCGTAGCTGTAGATGTCTGCCAGCTCGGTGCACTTGCCACCCATCAGCAGCTCAGGAGCAGACCAGGCAAAGGTACCCACGTAGTCACCTAGTAAGGAAGTAAAAAGTACGTATGTATATGGCTATCCAGCTTACAAGCCAGGTTAGTATGCCTGGGTATGCCTCACCCCAGTCCAAGAGCCAAGGCTCAAGTCACCTAGGTAGCAGTCAAAATTCCACCCACGGGGAGGTAGGAGATCCTAAACAGCCAGGTAGTTCACTGGCAGAATCTGCTAGTAGCATAACATTAACACCATCTCAGTCATTGCCTGTCAGTTTTGATTAAAGATAATACCACAATTTCATTTGCCAGACCCTGTGACAAATTGACTGCCTGAGGTGATTCTGCTGACCAAGGTTGTAGTAACAGGGTTCAATACCAAAACATCTATGCCACCTAGGTAATGGGCAGAATCATGACTGCTACCTGTCTGGTTGACAGTTTGGGTCTGGATGACTTGCGCTAGGCCCACATCTGCAATCTTGGCGGTGCCATCAGAGGCCAGCAGGATGTTTGGGCTCTTGATGTCCAGGTGCACGATGCGGCGGCTGTGGAGGAACGCCAGGCCGCGCGCCATATCGATGGCAATCTTGCGGCCCCTGGAGACATTGGAAAAAAAATGAAATTACTGTTTAATAATGTAATGGACTGCTCAGTAGTGTTCAGGTAGGTTTGAGGACTGGTGGTGTCGAAAGTCTGGACTTTGGAATTGGTCAATCAGTCTGATTATATGGCAAAATGCTTGCAGATCAAGGCAGAACAGATCTGTGGCATGTGTAGCACCGTGGCTAATTCTGGTGTGCACCACCCAAGCCTGTAACTGCATGGTGCAATTGCCACATATGGCTGATGGTTGGCCCTGCGCATATGCAGTCTGTAAACCTAAACCATGATGTACAGACATGTAGATGTTTAGACATGGAGATATGTAAACTAATTAGCAATTGGTATGTGCTAATGCAATAAATCTCGCGCACACCTTCTGTACCAGGTCACCCTCTGTTGATACACTGCAGTCCACAGATTCCCGCCCGGCATAAACTCGGTGATGGCCCACAACTGGTTGTCCACCAGGCATGCACCCAGGAACAGCACAATGTTGGTGTGGCGACAGGCCTTGAGCAACTTGATCTCCTTGATGAACTCCTGCTGGTGATGCGGATTCTGGCATGCGCACAAATGAAGCATCAAAAACAATATTAACAAGCATCAGAAACAATATTACCTTTTTAGCTTTGGCCACAAGGGCTTGTCTGGCAATGCCTTGCTGGCATTGCCACCTTGCCAGAAAGCTTGCCACCTGCCAGTGACCTACCTGGCTGTACAGAATTCTTGACCGCTACCGGCTGAGCATCGTTCCACGCGGCCTTGTACACCTGCACATATTTTAGCACGATTTTAGGTTGTGTTCAGCCTGTACAGAATATTGGGTACCATTTGCGCACCAAAGTCACCCATGCCAACAATCCCAGCGTAACGCATACATACATCATCTCAATCAAGAAGGTGATATCATGCAATTTGGGAAACTTGTCAGAGAAAAATAACTTGCTAAATTTTAAGAAATGTTACCCACACCTGTGGACAGGTGTAAGTTTTATGTTCTCAACTTGCACGCATCACCTTCACTGATTAACGTGTAAACGATGGCCCCTGTGTGACTTGTACACAGTACTGACCTTCCCAGAAGCTCCAGCCCCTAATAGCCAGTCGCTCCCATCTGGTTTCTTCAGGATCTGGATCTCCTCAGGCCTGATGTCAAAGACATTGGTGTCGAACAAGGAAACCAAAGGGAAATCCTGCGCAGTATCAGACCCCCACAGGGACCCACTGGGAGGGGGTTTGCCTGCTGCAGAAGCCAGCGCAGCAGCTGTGACAGTCCCCGAAATGCTGCTGCCAGGACCGCTCACCCTGGACTGGGTTTCACTGCTCTCGGAATGGCGCATGTGGCGCACAAAGATGGAGCCAAGCGAGTTTGCAGGCTGGAAAACAACAGTAGCACGGACGTCAGCAGCATGCCTGGTAAACGGACTTCATAATGCAGACACAAGAGATGTATCAGACAAAAGCCATTCCAGCAAGGGCACAATGCACAACTGGATGTAGCATATGACTGCTGAATGCTTCCCAAGATAGAAATACACCAGGAATACGCAGCAAGACGACAAGAGGAAGCGCGCAACCTGCATCGTGAAGGGAGCAATAGTAGAGTATTACCTCCTTGTCTTCAGTCCTGGCACGCCTGCAGCTGGGCCACAACAGTGCCCAGCCTACCAGGCCTGCTGACTATCCAACAAGTCCCGTCATATAACCATCACGCCTCAGCCAATGATAAGTTTGCAAAGGGTTTGCAAAGCTTTGTGCCTACAATTTGTAATTTGATGCCTTGTTATTGTGTCACATGCTAATTGACTGATGCCATCAATTACATTCAACGCAATTTGCCAAAAGCTGCAGCCTGGTGCTTTTGTGGGTCCGCATGCATGCCTTTGGATCCACAAAAGCAACAGGGCGCGCAACCCTGGCTTAATTTAAATGGTGCTACCGTACTCATTGGCAACAAATGCATGCAAGGACTGGGCTAGCTGTCCTTATCACAGGCTGCCCAAGGTACGGGCACCACTGCAAAATGTAGGCTGCCAACCCAACCAACTTACCACCGCTGGTGGTGTTTGCTGGAGGTGCTGGCGCAACTCCTGGCGCTGGCGCAGGGGGTGCAGCTTGTGGCCTCTTTGGTTTATACAGCGTGGTCACTCTGATGTCCTTGATCTCTGGGTCAAAGTCCTCTTGCAGAAGCTGCAGGAGCTTGTACCTGCATGGCGACAGTACAGTGCACAGATTGGAGGATTATGCATTCAAGCAAGCATTACCATATGCAGATGCCACCTTGCGGCATTAAATGAAATGTTTCCTGTTATCGCATTCCTGGCAGCAGAAGTTGCTCAGGCAATGGATGTAAGAAGTTTGCAGCACCATTCAGAATGGCACAAGACCAATCCCCTCTCACTCACGCTTCTCAACTAGGACACTGGATGTTGTATCAGAGTGCAGGCGGCCCTGGGTTTAAACCCTAACTTAGGGTTTAGGAGACATGTCAGTCACTGTGATCACCATTGCGCAATCCCTGGCACACAGAATTGAATGATCACAAAACCACTACCGTAACTGGCAGTAAACTATGCAAATTGCTCCTGTGCGTCATGAAACTCACTCAAAGTCTGGCGTGCTCATGTACTCTGTTGTGTCCAAAAGGACTTGATCATCCGAGGTCCCCAACAACATCACTGGTGGAGTTGTTGTTTCACCGTAGCCAAACCGCCAGAAATCCTTGAATATATCGTAGATGAGAGTGTAGTTGAAAATCCTCGAAAACACTTTGGGGTTGTTGCTTGTGCCTGCAGCCTCCTGGGCCAGGTCCCATGCTTCCTGCCAGCCAGCATCATCGAGCATCATGGAGGGCTTGTAGGTGTCATTGGTGTCATAGATCTGGAGCGCAACCTGCACCAAATAATAAATACAGTTTCAATGCGCGCCTCATCAAAAAGCAAGGGCGTTGGTTGAGGAAGGGATGGATCTCGAACGAGTCAGCTGTGGAGGTCAGTCATTCCCTTGGGTTTCCATAGAAGATGATAGAAAGAAAGGGAACGCGCAAGTGGAGATAGGGGCCCTATGGCTCGCACCAGGGCGCACCCCTTCCAGCCATGACGGCTGGGCAAGCAAAGGCCTACCATACCTGCACCAGGTTGTAGTCCAACAAGGACAGCAGCTCCAGTGAGAAGTAGGCGTTATTAAGCTGACTGCAATAGTCCCAGGGTCCCGTCTGGTCATGCTCCGGCTGGCCCTCCACACAGGTCTCCTCGCTGCAACAGCAAAAAAACAACTCAAGAGACAAAATAGACAATTTAGACATAAAATATGCACATCAACAAAACAAACAATATATCTGAAAAGCACAGATAATTATCATCAACTTACTCAACATAGCACCAAAGCCCATTTTTCTCCCCAGTGGGTGAGGCCCCACAGTTTCCTCCCGTAATCTGCACGACAGGTGCGCTTGGGTACGCAATCTTGTATGACTGCTGGCACATACAACCCTTTCTTGTTTTACCTACAGGACAGGACAGAAAATGATTTGTTCAATCACCAACATAACCACGGTGCAAGCATAAAGTGGAGGGCCACACTTTGTGCAGCATAGCAGTGCAGGACCAGTGACTTTTGCAGCCACGAGCTTCAATAGACCATGTCTATTACTTAACTTTTTATTGAAAGATTTACATCTCATAAAACTTGAAATAAAATAGATTAAATTCGTTATCTTGGATGATACATCAAGCATGTATGAATAATGAAACAATATCTTATACTTTGCTACATGAAATTTTACGAGAAGGTGACAACTGGGTTAATCCTGACAGTTCAGCTATTATTAGCAGTTGTCACAACCATTCACACAGATCTGGAAATGTTGCCCCCCTAAAAGTGCACTGAGCGGAAGGTGGCGCTGCAGTCATCCTCACCAGAATCCAAGATGGAGAGATCACCCTCATTGGCGCAGAATCCCCAGCCACCAGCCACGTCCATGAAAGGCGTATTGCGACAATCCTTTCCATCAGTGTAACACCTGCAGAATTCCCAGGTTTCCATGTTTGCGCGTTGCACGCCACATGGGTTGCATTGTAATCTGACAAAACATCCAGATAAAATAATTTCCGCAAGCGGCTTGAATGCAACATTGATATATAATTGCAGAAACATGCAGGGAATGTCCTTGCATCCCATGTGATGGCATAGCAGGAGTATCCGTAGCAAGGCCTAACTTTCCTCACCATGGCAAAGGGCGACCTCCACCGGCAGGTGCACAGGTGCCATTGCGCCCAACTACCTCCCCTGTGCGATCCCCGGTCACACTCCAATAGTTGGCGCAATTGCACACTGCAGCAAAATGGCCGTGCCTCCTTATGATAGAGAAGTTGGGATACACAGATCACACCTTGGCTGTGCCACTGTGAATGCAATGCAACCTAAGGTGGAGCCCTTTCACACAGACCAAGGCCTGGGCCAAGGCCTGGGCCAGTGGCTGGCAAGCTAGCTCATTTCCAAAACAATAATGCCACTGACCCAAAACGCACTGGCAGGCGACATTCCAAGTAATCACACTGGGTGCATTTCAGCCCCTGGCTGACATGATAGAATTAGCTAGCGGGAGGAAGGTAGAAAAGAACAGTACCTCACGTGATATATATGGATCAGAAGGGATAATGAACAGCATAGCCTAGCAAGCAGAGTCTGACGTACCACACTGGGAGCAGGCACACTTCATCTGCAGGCCGTACAGCAAATTGCCATCCGTCATTGCCCTGAAACCCGCAATCTTCATGGACCCTGGAACATACACACACAGCAAAGCTCAACGTAATTTGCAAGTTGCAATCCATACCACATTCCTTCTGTATGCAGCCATGTCACACCAAATTGGTCCAATCCATTGCCACTCTTCAGAATTTTTCCTGAAGGAGCTATACATAGTTGCTACGCCACCTCATGCAAGCCTTGACTTTCACTTAATGATTCAGTTTCATGCCCTTGCAATAATTGCAATTATTGCCCAAAACATCTCAAAGCTTTCTGCTGTCGATTGCAGCTATTTTGCCTACTGTGACACGCATTCTGTCTGTAATTGCAGCTGCTCAATCCGATTCAGAGTCTGCCGCGCACCAACAAACGTAACTGTGCACTGCAGGTGCACACTTGCAGTGGCCCACACACACCTGGACACACGTCAACATTTGCGTCGCCTGCAGATGAGCCGTATCCAAAAACAGACGAGAGCACGGAGGTATTCCGGATCTCAAACCTTGAAAAACCAGCATCGCTAGCGACTGTCACGTTTTGGTTTTCAAAGGTCACTGCTGTGTTGCTGCTGATAGCGCCTACTGTATCCAGAGCTGTTCCATTGCTGCAGTTGGCAGCCAATGAGAGGACTGCCCTTACATCCGTTGCGTCAGAGAATGAATGTGGTGCAATTCCAGAAGACAGCTGCCAAGAAGTAACAAACTGACCCATAGGGCACTCCCTGGTCACAGAGCTGCCGTTCAAAGGCACCCCTCCATGGTAAACCAGCCAGTACTCCTGGTCTTCGCCACTGATCTGGTAGGTCAAACTGCACAGGAAAACAGGCCTGGTCAGCTAATGGTCATGGGTGGGTCACTGGGTGAACACGGTGTGGACCTATTTCACATTGCACAAGTCTACTCTAGGGCAGATGCCACAATGGGCATGTGCAGCAACCACGATAGGTTACTACCAATGATTCCTGAGTGGTGGTACAAATTTTATGGTAGTTGGAAATCACTTGTTATTGCCCTTTCCCAACTGATGGAAACCAGCTGCTCCTCAGATTTATCAACAGTCATGCGATGGCAGTGCACGTGCAAGGGAACAAGATTGCATCCGTCAAGACCCCGCTCGCACCTTGGAGGTATCCAGCCTATGGTTGTCTGGGCGCATACACTCGGGAGCTTTGAGCAGCATACAAGGATGATTAGGTAAGCAACCGCGCTGCTCCAAACACCATTCCCTGTGGCCCTGCCATGGCCCATTCCCTGTTGACAACAATGCGTCCCTGGACAGTACCACCGCCCCTGCTGCCTGTAATGCACCACCTGCTCGTGTCCTGCTGCTGTATGGGCCCGCCAGTTATGCACCATAGTTTCTACAGTGACCCACACAATGCTCACTCAGTGGCACTGACTGAAACCGGTCCAAGTGGTGGTGGCTGCATGGGGTCCCAGGGCCTGCCTTTCCCTTGAGAAGCTGCTCTGTTCCACAAACTTTGGCTCAACTTATGGTAAGGAGATCAGGTCAAGGCTTCTATCTGCTCAAGAATGGGCATGGGCTGTATTACTAATGGAGTCTGCCCCTGCTCTGCAGCAGTGTTGTACTTGTTTGCAGGCCGGTTTGGAAGCTTGCAGGGTCTGGCTGAATCCGTGTGCAGGGTCTGGTTGTACCACAGACGTCAGCCCCACTGGGGCAAAGCCCCTGCTATGCTGCAAGCCTATTTGGGGCAAGCTACAGCTGCATGAAATCCCTGGCTGCTTTAAACTTGGCTCCTGTCAGACAGACTTCAGCTTCCTTGGCAAGGGCTGTGCCCTCAGGTCTCGTAAAACAGGACCACAACTTGTCTTGACACTGTGAGTGCCACCACTGAAAGCTGCAGCTGTGCGACAGGGGCCTGTACTGCGCCAGTCAGCTCGAGAGGTAGAGGCTTGGAATCTGAATACTGTCACTCCGGAAAACTCACTTCACTGCAGCTAAGCTGCTGAGGCAGCGCTGGGTTGGCTTCAGCTAGGACAAAGCCGCCGTGGGGTTTTAGCTCTCGCACTGTGACAGAAGCTGATGTTGTAGGCTCCCACCACACATGTGTACAGCCCTGACGTGGAGTGGAGAACTGCTCAGCGCAATTCGTGCATATGTACAAGAAACGTCTCAGACACACCTCGCGTTCAACTTGGGGTATATTTACATGCGCCAAAGCGCAGCATTTGGTTTTGTTTCGCAGGCCAAGGGTGCCACACTCCGCGTCGATTGAAAGCTCGCATGCACAGGTCGGCTGTGGGCTGCCCTGTCACGTGCACGATGCCAAAAATGGTCCATTCGGCAGTCCACCACCAAGGGAGGTGGCCTCCAATCAAGATGTACATATGGGGAAAGCATGGGCCACCCAAAACTGAACCCTAGAGGGCTAAACACCGCCTGCGTGAGAATCTGCCGCTGAGCCTCCTAAACCGTTGATTGCCACATGCTGGAGTCACTCCAACTCTGTGCCACGCTCGTGCAGTGCCATAAAAATCAACTCTGCATGACTGTCAGAGCACACTTTATTCAGGCATATTTTGAGGAGCCCAGCTGCCAGCCGTATGCCTCGAGGTTGCTGCATCATGCAATTGCCATCCTGGGTTGCATGGGCAAACTCCACTCCACGTACGCCTTCCCAGCGCTGCACAGCTGTGACCGGCCCAGTGAGGTATTGAACTCCATAGGGCAACCATCAGTGATTGCACCAGGAGCACTGCCATCTGGCAGCTCCCATGCATCACCATCGCCAATGCGCTGACCACCCCACAGAGTTGATCATGATCATTGCTCTGTCAGCTCCACTGCCTCACCAGGAATTGTGGCAACAGTTTCACCCATGCTGTGATTCAAGCTCTGTGCCATGGTGTTGGTGCTTAACTCTAACGAACCTCCCGGCGTGCCGCTGCTGCTGGGGGCGACGCTTGTCCTCAGATACTTAATGACCTGCGTGTAGGGATTCACAATACTAAGCATTTTCGAATTAAATAGCAAAACCACTTATAAAAATGCATTTATTTAAATGCATAATCATTTCTTCTTATTTATACTTACTTTTATATATTGCATACTGTGCAGGCACATATTACGTATCATGGATCCCTACCTGCGTGGCTGTTGGGCGATCATCCGGGTTGGCAAGCAGGCATTGGTGGACCAAGCCAGCCGTCTCCTCTGGACACTCAAGGGGCACACTGCAGCAACAAATACATTGCGTGAAGGGAATTGATCGCCTTGCTGCTGTACCTTCTCAGGTGTGGATATTTGTGCATAGGAGCCTAAGGTTGGCTGAAACCTAAAGAAGGCTTTCATTGGAGTACGCACGAGGTAACGAGTGATATGCATGGTGCGAACAGCGCTGGTGTGCTGGCCACATAATCCATATAATGCAAGTCGCCGCAAGCACATACGTTTGTTAGATCCAACAGTCCTAGTCTAATAACATTTCATTTTATTTCACGTTTCAAAGGTGTGCTAACACTAAACGCGTAATATGCCTAACAGTGAGTCAATACCGCCTAGCTGCTGTGGACCCCTAGGGTCACATTGACATGCCAAATAAAAGCATGCACACTGCAACGTTGCAGTGTGCATGATTTTGAGACGGTAGCCACTGACTACCCCAAATCTGCCGCGCGCATGCGCAAGGCGCCATAGCTACGGTACTAGTACTCACATGATGTTGCGCAGCCTGCCGCGCTCCGGCCGCTCATTTGTGCAGATCTCCCACAGCACCACCCCGTAGCTGTAGATGTCTGCCAGCTCGGTGCACTTGCCCCCCATCAGCAGCTCGGGAGCGGACCAGGCAAAGGTACCCACGTAGTCACCTAGGCAGCAGTCAAGGTTCCACACAGGCAACTGTCAGGATTCTGTACAGGTAGCGGTCAAGATTCCATACAGCAGACCTGGCAGGCAAAGGTACCCATATAGTCACCCAGACAAGCAAGTGAGTATTGCTGTCCAGCTTAGAAGCCAGGTTACCATGTCTGGGTATGCCTCACCCCACTCCAAGAGCCAAGGCTCAAGGCACCTAGGTAGCAGTCAAAAATCTCCACAGGCAGCAATCAAGATTATGTACAGCCAGGCAGGTCACTGGCAGATAGACATCAACACCATCTCAGTCCAGGCCTGTCAGGTTTGTTAACCAAATTGTCATTTGCCAGATCCTGTGACACTACCTGAGGTGATTTTGCTGACAAACGTTGTACCAACAGGGGTTCACAATATCACAATATCTATGCCACCTAAGTGACTACGGGAGCTGAATCACGACTGCTACCTGTCTGGTTGACGGTTCGGGTCTGGATGACTTGCGCGAGGCCCACGTCTGCAATCTTGGCTGTGCCATCAGAGGCCAGCAGGATGTTTGGGCTCTTGATGTCCAGGTGCACGATGCGGCGGCTGTGGAGGAACGCCAGGCCGCGCGCCATATCGATGGCAATCTTGCGGCCCCTAGACACATAGAACAGGGACTTAATTGCTGTTTAAAACTGTGATTAGTTTTTTATGTAATGGACTGCTCAGTAGTGTTCAGTAAGTACCGCATTGGTGGTGCCCAAAGGTCTGAATTTTGAAGTTTTGATCACTGATTGTATGTCCATTCTTGCAAACCAAGACACAGCAGATCTGTGGCATGTGTAGCACCATGGCTACATCAGGCATGCACTGCCAAAGTCTGTGACTGCATGGTGCCTTTGCCACATATGCCTGATGATTGGTTCTGCACATTCCCGTATGGACTATCAGTGCGTGCCAAGGCAATGAGTCGTGCGCACACCTTCTGTACCAGGTAACCTTTTTCTGATTCACTGCAGTCCACAAATTCCCGCCCGGCATCAACTCGGTAATGGCCCACAGCTGGTTGTCTACCAAGCATGCACCCAGGAACAGCACGATGTTGGTGTGGCGGCAGGCCTTGAGCAAGTTAATCTCTTTGATAAACTCCTGCTGCTGATGTGGGTCCTGGCATGCGCACAAATGCATAAGTTACGCCAGGGCAGCTCTGAAATTACTCGTAGCATTATTCATTGTAAGCAGGTTCATATTTTATTTCACATGGAACACATAAATACATGTAAAAATGATCAGTGTTGATGGTTGAAGGCGGGTTGCGTCACAATCCTGATGATATTGTAGGTTGGCCCGCCAGCAATCTTCATCCCCATCTACGCCTCTACGTAGCCATTTCCAAATTTTTTTATTTCCCCCACCATTTCCAACATCTGCATGCCATCCCGCATGCCATCTACCCGAGACGTACCTGGCTGTACAGAATCTTGACCGCTACCGGCTGGGCATCGTTCCACGCTGCCTTGTACACCTGCACAGAATGTCAGCACAGCTGAAGATTGTGTTCAGCCTGTACAGAATACTCTGGGTATGATGTACAGCACCGAAATTGCCAATGCCAATTATCCCAGCACAGCACATACCATATAACAATAATAAACCAAGAAGGTATTAAAAAGAAAGTTTGGGAGCTTTTCACATAACAATGTGCTTGCTAAAATTTTAATGCATTTATTTTCCGTGTAAAATAAATACACAATATACGCAGATCATCAAGCTTCCCCATCCTGCACTTTCCTCAGAGATCACCAAGCTTCAATAATCCACGTGTAATTGATGGGTGCTGGGTGTGGATTGTACAAGTACTGACCTTCCCCGCAGCTCCAGCCCCTAATAGCCAGTCGCTCCCATCTTGCTTCTTCAGGATCTTGATCTCCTCAGGCTTGATGTCAAAGACATTGGTGTCGAACAAGGAAACCAAAGGGAAATCCTGCGCAGTGTCAGACCCCCACAGGGACCCACTGGGAGGGGGTTTCTCTGCCCCAGACGCCAGCGCAGCAGCTGCAACAGTCCCTGAAATGCTGCTGCCAGGACCGCTGGCTCGGGACTGGATTTCACTGCTCTCAGAATGACGCATGTGCCGCACAAAGATGGAGCCAAGCCAGTTTCCAGGCTGGAAAACAGAATGATCAAGGGCGTCAGCAGCACGCCTGGTGCAAGGACTTGAATAATGCAAACAGAAGAAACACATCTGATTCAAACGAAAGCCACTTCACAATGACTACAATGCACAACTTGTTGTGGCACGGCTGCTAACTGCTTCCCAATGTAGGAATACCACCAGAAACACGCAGCAATTGTGCACACTCTTAAAAGAGGACAAAAAGGAGTGCACAACCTGCATTTAGGGAGCACAAAGTAAGGTATTACCTCCTTGTCCTCAGTCCTGGCACGCCTGCGGCTGCGCCACAGCAACGCCCAGCATACTAAGGCTGCTGCTGCAATGGCAACCAAAATGCCAATCACGATTCCGACAATGCCACCGGTGCTCAAGCCACCTGAACCTGTGCCACAGCGCCATTAACCATCAGCCACATCCGATGCAGCATGAGCAACTCACATGGCCCTGACTGTGCAAGTAAGTCACCGTCATACAACCATCACGTCTCAGCCAATGATACAATTGCAAAATGGTTTATTCCTGCACAGCATGCTCTGTATCACGTCAGACGCTATTGACTGATGCCAAGGGCTGCAGACCTGTAACTCTTGTGAATATTTAGTTGTCCTGCTTGCAGCTTAACAACATTTCCGATTGGCAAAACTGAAAAGTACTACACATTGTCAACAAAATCGTGCAAGAACTGGACTATCTATTCTTATCACATGCTGCTGAAGGTGCAGGCACAGTTCCACTTTTAAGTACCTCAACCTCACCAACTTACCACCGCTTGTGCTATTTGCTGACGCCCCCCCTGGCGCTGGGGCAGGTGGTGGAGCTTGTGGTGGCCTCTTTGGTTTATACAGCGTGGTCACTCTGATGTTCTTAATCTCTGTGTCAAAGTCCTCTTGCAGAAGCTGCAGGAGCTTGTACCTGCATGGCGACAGTGCTCGATTGGAACCTTTTCTGCATGCAAGCATTGGCAGATACCACCTTGCAGCAAGGAGTGCAGCGACCTTTACTGTACCAGCATTCATGGCACCAGAAGTTACTCAAGCGGCAGATGTATGAAGTTTGCAGCACCATTCGGTGTGGCACCAGGTAAGTGGCCTCACAGGTTCGGTCTTCACTTAGTTATGGACAACTGATGGTAGGATCAGAAATGCAGGTGCCCCCGGTACTTTTCAATCTAGGTGACACCTCAGTCAGTGTGACCAACACGTGCACGAATGCTGAAGTAGACCATGCAACACTTGCCCATGTGTGCAATGCAAACTCACTCAAACTCTGGTGTACTCATGTACTCTGTTGTGTGCAAAAGGACTCGATCGTCCGAAGTCCCCAACAACATCACTGGTGGAAGTGTTGTTTCATTATAGCCAAACCGCCAGAAATCCTTGACTATGTCGAAGATGAGAGTGTAGTTGAAGATTCTCGAAAACACTTTGGGGTTCTTGCTTGTACCCGCAGCCTCCTGGGTAAGGTCCCATGCTTCCTGCCAGCCAGCATCATCGAGCATCATCGAGGGCTCGTAGGTGTCTTCGGTGTCGTAAATCTGAAGCGCAATCTGCACCATAAATAAAATTCAAGTCAGTATTAAACAACACGCCTCATCTCAAGGACAAGGGCGTTGGTTGAGGAAGGGATGGATCTAGAGCAAGTCAGCATTGGAGATTGGTCTAGCTCTTGCATTTCCCTTAAAGCAGATAGAAAGAAATGGAACGCACGAAGACGGATATAGGGGGGCCACTGGATCGCACCAGGTTGACTACAGCACCACAGCCAGCCAGAACAGCTGGTCAAGCAAAGGCCTACCACACCTGCACCAGGTTGTAGTCCAATAAGGACAGCAGATCCACCGGGAAGTAGGCGTTATTAAGCTGACTGCAATAGTCCCAGGGTCCTGTCTGATCATGCTCCGGCTGCCCCTTAACACAGGTCTCTTCACTGCAGCAGCAAACCAAAACACCTCACAAATGCAAAGATGGCAAAAAATACAATATGCACATTAGAACCGCAAGGTACCCGCACTTGCTTGAGCATAGGTAATAATCATCAACTTACTCAACATAGCACCAAAGCCCATTTTTCTCCCCAGTGGGTGAGGCCCCACAGTTTCCTCCCGTAATCTGCACGACAGGTGCGTTTGGGTACGCAATCTTGTACGACTGCTGGCAAATACAACCCTTTCTTGTTTTCCCTAAACGATGGAACAGAAGATGTCTTAGTCGAATCACTGACGGAACCACGGTGCAAGCATAATAGTGCAGTGCCACACATTGTGCAGTGTAAGAGTGCAGTAAAACACACTTGCCGCATGTCCTAGATAACACAGCTAGTTGTACACTGCACAAAGACTGCAACAGTGCTAATTCCTCTTTGACTACTAAGTGGCTGAAAAAGTTGCGATAGGAAAAACAAGCACATGTGCGCAAAAATGCCCAATGGCTAGTAACATATCTCGTAACGGCAACCAGTGACTATTGCAGCCAAGAACTTAATAATATCCTGTTTATTGTATTGACCGACTTGCATCTTACAACTATGAATCACATAATAATGAATCAACTTCGATAGGAATGCGATAGGAAAAAACCTCAATTATATAAGATCATTTTCAAGTATGGGCATCATCTATATAATGTCTTACGGTAAGATGACCCTGTGACAGCTGGACACTAGGTTTAAACTGAATGCGCAGCTATTAAACACAATTTGTGACTTCCTAATAAAAACATTCACACAGATCTGCAAATCTATCCCCCGAAAGTGCAATGAGCGCCAGGTTGCGCCGCAGCCATCCTCACCAGCATCCGAGATGTAGGGATCACCCTCATTGGCGCAGAATCCCCAGCCACCAGCCACATCGATGAATGGCGTGTTGCGACAATTCTGTCCATCAGTGTAACACCTGCATTCAATCCCAGGTTTGTGTCAAACATTTTTGCGCGTTGCACGCCACATGGGTTGCATTGTAACCTGACAAAGTATCCAGGTATAACAGAATCTGCAACGCTCAAATGCAAATAACGAGATACATGCAGGGTCTGTCCTTGCATCCCAAGTGATGGCATATCAGCCGTGTTTGTAGCAAAGACTGGTTTTGCTCACCATGGCAAAGGGCGACCTCCACCAGGTGGTGCACAGGTGCCATTGTGCCCAACTACCTCCCCTGTGCGATTCCCGGTCACACTCCAATAGTTGGCGCAATTGCACACTGCAGCAAAATGGTCATGCCTCATAGTGACCTTGGAGGACAAAAAATCACACCTTGTCTGTGCACTTTTGAGTGCAATGCAACTTGAAGGTGGAGCATTTTCATGTAGTCCAAGGCTTGGGCCAGGGGATGGCAAGCTCATATTCACAAAAGGATTATCCAGCATATGCCACTGAACCAAACACACACAGGGAGACAGTCCAAATGATCACACAGGGTGCATTTCAGCTGGCTGAACACCACACCACATGTTGATCACAAGGCACATCAAAAAGCTTAGACTCGTCAAGCACAGTCTAACGTACCACACTCAGAGCAGGCACACTTCATCTGCAGGCCATACAATAGATTGCCGTCCGTCATTGCCCTGAAACCTGCAATCTTCAGGGACCCTGGGATACACACACACACACAGGGTGATTCACCATAGCCATGTTACTCCAGGTTGATTCAACTGTCACTCTGAACATTATTTCCCTGAAGGAGTATCAGTGCTTTCTGCTATTGATTGCAGCTATTTTGCCTACGGTGGCACGCATCTGTCATTAGTTGCTGCTGCTCAATCTGCCATGCACAAACAATCGCAAACTGCACTTGCAGTGCATGGGCATACCTGGGCACACGTCAACACTTGCGTCGCCTGCAGATGAGCCGTATCCAAAAACAGACGAGAGCACGGAGGTATTCCGGATCTCAAACCTTGTAAAGCCAGCATCGCTAGCAACTGTCACGTTTTGGTTTTCAAAGGTCACTGCTGTGTTGCTGCTGATAGCGCCTACTGTATCCAGAGCTGTTCCATTGCTGCAGTTGGCAGACAACGAGAGGACTGCTCTTACATCCGATGGATCAGAGAATGACTGTGGTGCTATTCCAGACGACAGCTGCCAAGAAGTAACAAACTGACCCGTAGGGCACTCCCTAATTACAGAGCTGCCGTTCAAAGGCACCCCTCCGTGGTAGACCAGCCAGTAACCCTGGTTTTGACCGCTGACCTGGTACGTCAAACTGCACAGGAAAACATGCCTGGTTATGGTAATGGTCATGCCATGGGGTGGGTCACTGGGTGATCACTGTCTGGTCCACAACCAGTTGCTTTACTATAACAGCTTCCAGGGTGAGACGTGGTGAGTGTTCACAGTGCATATAACTTGCATGAATCTGCCCTGCTACTATGGCCACATGCAGCAACCACAATGCAGTATTATCATACGTATGATTCCTGCGTGGTACAGTACCTAGGATATTGAAAATCACTAGTAATACGATATTGAAATTCACTTGTTCTTGCCATTGAACACCTAATAGACACTAGCTGGTTCTCAAATTATTACGCAACCACGCAATGGCAGTGCATGTGTGAGGGAACAAGACTGCACAGGACTCCGTACCTTGGGGGGATCCAGCCTATGGTTGTCAGGGCGCATACACTGTGGAGCGTTGAGCAGCATACGAGGATGAGTAGGCAAGCAAGCGCGCTGCTCCACACACCATTCCCTGAAGCACTGCCATGGCCCATTCCCTGTTGACCACAATGCGTCCCTGGGCAACACCACCGCCCCTGCTGCCTGTAATGCACCACCTGCTCGTGACCTGCTGCTGCATGGGCCCGCCAGTTATGTACCATAGTTTCCACAGGAACCCACACGATGCTCACTCACTCAGTGGCACCAACTGAAAGCGGTGCAACTGGTAAGGGCTGCATGAGGTCCCTGTCTTTCCGTAAGGAAGCTGGTCTGCTCATGCATTGGCGAGGGCTGGAATGGAATCTGCCCCTGTTCTGCAGCACGGCTGATACGCGTGCAGAATCTGGCTGTACCACAGACTTCTGCCC
Organism: Heterotrichella gracilis; assembly: GCA_032358255.1. Lineage (NCBI taxonomy): Eukaryota > Xanthophyceae > Tribonematales > Xanthonemataceae > Heterotrichella > Heterotrichella gracilis. Next base: position 147,665 of record JAULBX010007773.1, on the reverse strand, counting down.
CACTGGGGCAAAGCCCCTGCTATGCTGCAAGGATATTGATGTGGCCCAGGCTACAGCTGCATGAAATCCCTGGACGCCATGACCTTGGCTCCTGCAAACAGAGTTCAGCCGAAATGGCGAGGGCTGCGCCCTCAGGTCGTGGTAGAGCAGGACCACAGCTTGTCGTGATGACGGGTGGAAGAAGCTGCAGCTGCGCGACAAGCGTCGGTACTGGGCCACTCAGGTTGAGAGGTTGAGAGGTAGAGGCTAAAAACCTGAAAACTGTAACTCCTGACAACCCAGCTCACTGCAACTACGCTGCTGAGGCTGGTTGGTTGGCTGAGAAAGCCGCCGTGGGGTTTTAGCTTGCACAGAAGCTGACGTTGTAGGCTCCCGCCACATGAATGTGCAGCCCAGTGAGCGGAGAACTGCTCAACGTAGTTCGTCACAGAGAGAAAAAGTCTCAACACACACCTCGCCTGGGATGAGTTTACAAGTGTCAATGCTCAACACTCGGTGTTCTGTTTCGCAGGTTGAGGGACACCCGGTGCAACTGTCGTATCGATTAAAAGCCGGATGCACATTGTGTCGCCAAATGGCTCGTTGTCACGTGGTGTGCCCAGCTCAGGTGATGTGATTGTACACCCAAAAGCTGGGCTAGCAGGCTAGGAGACCAAGGGAGATATTTTCCAGTTTTATCCTTACCGTAAACCTTTTTGTGGCCTTGAATCATGGATGTACATACAGGAAAAACCTGGGCCACTGTAATAGACTGAACCTTGAGCCAAAGGAATGGGCAGTGGTCACCATGGCAGTCTGAGCCAAAAGTGTGGTTGCAGGCAGGCCTGTCACAGATGGGCCTTGGAAGCAATTACTACATTACACGGGCTGCCAACAAGACTTCACCTCACGACGGCAGGTAGTGTCTGGCCAGCATGTACTATGGCTCAAATTGATTGATTTCTGAAATTCACCCTGGACAGGTTGGCAAGCTGAGTAGAAAAGAAAGGGAATTGAATGCAGAATGCATTTCCTAGAAAACCTTCGTACCCTATAGAAGACTGTCCTGAAAATATCGCTGGAAAAAAAATGAGAATATGTCTGAGTTCTCTTTAAAAGGGCCACAAACCTTCAGCGCTGGTATGGTAGTCAACCAGATTGCATTGAATGGCAGTGCAGTGGCAGCAGGTGTTTACAAAGCGGGGTTGGCGTGGGTTGCGTGAGGACACCAGCTAAGTAGGTAACGGTGCTGGTCAAATCAGATCGCATGGCACAGCATTGGAAATCAGCGGAATACCATGCCACAGCGCACACTCCTGGATCTACAAAATTTATTTGACAGCCATGTGCAGAGAGCCACCCATCGGGAGGGACTGAATGCAGTCACCCCTTACTGAAAAATCAGGGCAACGAATGGCCTAGCTGACTTTGGCGTAGGGCTGCAGGTACTCGTATGCAGCCACACCATCTTTGAAATTGCTCTCAGCACTGGCCTTGCCGGTCCCGTCATGCCTGTCCGGGTGCCACCTGAACGCATGCTGCTTGAACGCGTCCTTCAGCGCCTTGGGGGTGAACGCCACACTGGCCGCCAGCCCCAGGACACCAGCGTGCCTTGAGAATATGGGACCTGCATGCAACGATGTGCAGATCGTTAGCACACTTGCTTGCATGCGATGGTGCCAGTACCATGATGCAGTAGAGAGGATGTTTCGGTGCTTGTGGCACACGCTGTCAGTGCAAGACTTCCAGACAATCAAGATACATCTACCAGCACTCCATTGTCACCATGTCACTGGCAACCACCCACTTACATCGACTGGAAGGGTTTCTGACGGTCTCCTGGGACTTGGATGATCCGCCTGCCTGGGTGCGCTGCTGCTGCTGGGTTTCGTCCTGCTGCTGTTGATTCTGTTGTCGCTGCTGGTGCTGCTTCCATTGCCTCCACCACTCATCCCCATCGTACTGCTGGTGCCACCCCTCCTCGTCCCTCATGCCACCCATGGAATGCCACGATGCACCGCCATGCCCTCCCCTGCAACCAGTGATGGCACATCCTTGATAACGGCAAAGTGCATTGCCTGATTTGTGGGCACCGAGTAGACGAGCTGCCTCACCTGCTGTTAGCATTCTCTTGCCATGACCATGACTCATGTGTGCCAGCTGGTTCCTCATCCATTGGCTCGGCTTGCTGTTCTTGCCTCACCCATTCACGCCACCCTGCAGGCAGGTACCATCATGGAACCACCAGAAATGGTAGAACAACACCCACAATTTGGGTTTAGGGTTTGATATCCTACCATTTGAACATCAAATCCTAAACCCTAAGGGCATACACCGTACCAGGCTGCTGCTTCTTGTTCTGTGCGTCGCTGCATGGCCTGCCGCTCCCTCTGCGCACTTGCTGTGCACCTGAACCCCACCTTGACGCTGCCCCTTCCAACCCACCCAGGTCGACCCTGAACTCAGCCTGAAAGGAACTCTGCAGGAGGGGGAAAACATGAACAGTGTGTTCATGGAACATGTAGGGCCAGTATTAAAGTAGAGTAGCTTTCGACAGTGTGGACTTAGTGTCCCTAATGTGTGCCCTTCAGGGGCACACAAGGCAATAAGCCAATGACGGCTGGCAATGCCTTTTGTTTGTTTGTTTGTAACATTCGACTGTCAGTGCCATGGCACGGTGGAAATGGCATGGCATGGTGGAGATGGCAGTGCTGCGAGCTGCATCAGTGCTGTGAGGTGCTGGCCCCACATGCCTACTTACCGGCATGTAAAATTCATCCAGGTATGTTGACCATCGTTTGCGAAAGTTCAGCTTGAAACTGCGCCGCTTGTGCCGCTTCACCAACGTGCGGAGTTTCTGCAGAGCATTGTGCTGGTCGTTGCAAGAGTCTACGCGCATGTCTGCAGTGTAGACAGGGTAAAAGGACTGTACCTTGACATTGTCCTCATCTGAAGGCTTTGACATCCATTTCTTGTTACGGAAGGTGCTGAACATGGAAAGCAGAGGAGGAACAGGAGCTTTGCATGGCGCAAAGTTGAGGAGTCCAACGCCAGTGCCTGCTTTCCACAGGAGGAGCATGGTGGCTGTGTAATTCCACAGTTTGTCTGCAGCTCTTCTTCAGCAACTCCTCAACCTGTCGTTCCCAGCTTTCCTTGTTGACTCCCTGGCAGGGGAGGGGTGTTGACTACAGGCATGCTGTCTATGCATGCGTCAGTTTAAACAGCAGACAGCCACTATAAGCCGGGAATATATAAAGCAATATACCCTTATTGAGTCATAACTCAGGATAACAAGTCATCCACGCCCCCAGTTGAGAGGGCGTAACCCTACGAATGCATGCATGCATCACGCATGCACAAAACGGGTGCACCAGCGGCTACTCCCGGCCAGTGGGCTGTGCCACTCAAGTCGCCGACAATCCAACACGGACGTAAGTAAACGGCAAAGTCGTAAAGCCACAAGTCATAAGGTGAACATGCTCCAACAAACCTTAGGCCTACATGACCAGTCCTCAGGCACCTGAGGAACAAAATTCCAAGTAACGACAACAGGGGGAGTCCAAAACACCGCAACAAGCGTAAACTTTGTGTCTTTGCTTGCTGGTCCAGGTTATCGTTGCTTCGTAACGTACCGTGCGGTATGCGTCTTTGTGGGTGCCACATCGCCCACCACTCGTGTTGAGCCATGCAAGCTGCTATGGCGAACCTCCGGTGTCCCACCGCAGTAGGAAGCAGCTCACGCACACTGGCACACGTTGCCAAACACTGCCCGATAGGTAGCAACAGACTTGCCTGGGCACGTAGCATCCACCGCCCTCACCGCCCATCCTCCATCATGATGGCTGCTGCAGCTGAGTCAGCTCAGCCGGACTCAGCGTCTGATGAAGACACCGCAGACGATGTTATCACACCCTCCACTGAAAGTGCCTCGTATGACAGCACACCCAGTGCAGATACTGCAGATGGGTGGATTGAGGTGGGCATCCTGGGTGCGCCCCATGGGGTGCGAGGAGAGATCAAGGTGCAGCCCCTGACAGACTTCCCCGAAGACCGATTAGCAACTCCTGGGCAAAGGTATGTGCTTTTAGACCGACGTTGCATCGAGGTTTGTGTTGGGTTCCACCCTTCTCGGCTCTGTGAAGCTCAAATGGCCTATGCATGCCACCGCCATTGGACAGCTGCGTTGTGGTTGATAACACAGTAGGTCGGCCCACCAGCGTTGCGCTGGCTACTTTAGAGCATAAATGGTCATGCTTTCAATTGCCGTGGAGATTCTCATGGGCGCCTCCTTGCAGGTGGCTGCAACTCCCTCCCCAAGCCAGGAGGAGGAACCCAACACCCCCCAAGGAGGTGGTACTGGAGCATGGCCGTCCGACGCTGACCAAGGTACGGCCCTGCCATACAATAGCAATCTGGCATCCCGGGTCTTCTGCAATTTTGACCCTTTTCAACTATTCTTTTATGTGGGTGCAGGGCAGGGAGGCATGGTTGGTGAAGCTGGAAGGGGTGGATAGCCCCGAGGAGGCAGACCTGGTGCGCAACCACCGGCTGCTCATCAGGGCAGGTGACCGCGACCCGCTGGAGGACGAGGATGAGTTCTACGTGCAGGACCTGATCGGGCTCCAGGTGCGGTTGCGTGCAATCGCGTGTAGCTGAGGTGTTCCCTGTGCCGCACCTAGTGGTGTTGACCTTATCAACTACCCCTTTCTGGATGGATTAATTCCTTCTTGTACCTGTTGCATTGGGCAGAATGTGCATTGATTTGCAGTGTGCAGGCATGTTGTGAGTATGGCAACCGTAGCCCTGGTGTTGCTGTAGTGCTGTGCGTCCGCGCTGTTACGAGGTGGTGGTGTGTTGTGCAGGTTTTGATGAAGGAAACCGGGGAGCCTGTGGGCAAAGTTGTGGACTTGTATGGTGGCACAGGTACGCTGCATGTACCACGTCGCGCACAATTGCTTTGAAGTCACAATTGCTTCTGCCAGGGATCAGACCATTCGCAATCAACTAACTAATTTTGGAAATTTGACTACCTAAACAAAGCAATGATATGCGATTGCGAAATAAATGTGCGCTCCAACCATTCTCGCATGACTAGGTCATGTGGTTGGTAGGTTGCATGGCTCATGTTATACCTATATGCATGGCTCATGTTATATGGTATGGCATATAAAGGCATTGGCGCATCTGCTTACAGGGCAACACGATGTTCTGAGGATTCAGCTGGAGCAGTCACCGGAGGAAATGGAGGAGACTGGAGGCGCCACGTTCCTGCTACCTTTTGTGAAGGCGATGGTGCCTGATGTGGATGCCGAGCAGAGGAAAATGTACATCAACCCACCCGAAGGTCTGCTTGACTTGGCTGTGCCTGTGAAGCGCTCCGAGAAGCCTAAGCGCCAGATGTCGCCCTACCAGAAGCGCCGCCAGAGGAAGGGCGGGGCAGCTGCCGCGTCAGACGAGGAAGGCGCTGCACCAGCTCCTGACAGTTCCGAGTCAGAATGATTTCATAATTGCCAATTGGATGATTGAAGTGCAGCTCTGCTGCTTGCTAATGGACCAGACCTGTCAATTTGCAGCTTATACAGTGCACAGACAGTGTCAGAAGCTGCTCACTGTAGCGATTATGCCCTGTGCAGTCTGCGAGATGAAGGGCATTTGCGAAGCATTATTAAAAACATCAAGCACAAATCAGATAGGGTTTATTTCCGCCTCAATGATTACTTGCCTTTGGCCCATGCCTTTGGCCTGACAATGTGAGCTTTGCAGGCAACTCGACAATTCATGGTGCCATCAGTATGAGAATCCCATGTGGCACACGCACTGCGTCAACGTTGCCGATTCAGCCAGGCACGATCTGTCAATGTCATTGAGCAATAATTGTAAAATTACTAATCAAATGATTTTGATTAAGGGTCTTGCATGGGCTAGCAATGTGGCACGCCACAGCACACATCATGTGTCAACAATGGCTGCGCCTGTTACGGTAGTAGCATGTGTCAACAATCATCACAGCTGTAGAGTCTGTTAAAAGCCTACCACCATCATAATTACGCAACTTCGCAACGAAATAATAAATGACGCAAAACACCTGTCAATGTCGGACGCTGGATCACACGGTGACCAGCCTGGGCCACACACGGCACCCCCAAGGGATCTGTACATCTGTGAATGCAGCAATTGCCATGGCCAGAATCATGGGTCACTGTCATTGCTGCTCCAACGTCAGTCGTGAAAAAGACCAGTATGAAAGATGAAACATGAATGACACACGGTTATCACCACACTCGCAGTGCCTACTGCCACTGGAGGATTGTGCTGGTCTGCTGCATCCCACACTTCTGCAGCGGCAGGAAGTCGTCAAGGCGCATGCGTTGAGGCCACCCCACGTGGCCACCTTAGTTGGCCTTGTCATACCCTACTTGCAAGCTGTGTCCCTACTTGCTTGCCAGAAACCCCCGCCCAGTCTGCTTCCTTTGCTTCTGCGCCGTAGCAATCCGCTCCATGCGCTCCCTGCCACAAGCACAACAGCACTTGCCACCAAGAACAACAAAGCAGGAGAAGGGGGCATGCCAAGGGCTACCAGTGAGCTTGTGGATCAATGACATGTGGTAACCCAAATGGGAGACCCACACTCATAGGCCACAGCACAGCCAGATCCCAGGTATGTAATACGCAACAAGATTTGGCCAGCGCGCATCTATCTAGGGGCGGCAAATGAAATTGAGCATGTGGCTGACACCAATCAGTGGAAACAGGTCAACAACCAGGCTATAAGCAACTGCAACATGCGTGCGGTGCGAGGTTGAGGGCTGTGGTACGCACTTGAAGGCCGTGGGGATGTCCAGCCCTTCGTAGCTCTTGACCACGTCCCGCACGTCAGGCACGTGGGTGCGCACAATCGCTTCCAAAAAGGGCACCAGCTCAGTGAGCATGGTGTCATCCGCGTCGCCCTTCCAGCAGGGCAGCTGCAGCCACACAGCAACCAGCTCATGCCACGGCTACTCCCAGCGGTGCTCAATGCTGTGGCTACTGTTTCCTTCCAAAGAGGTCAAGGGTGCAGTACGCATGCATGGCGGCATCAGCAAAAACCAAGGCCGGGTTGAACAGGATCACCTGTAACACCTCCCACCAGCGGTATGCACAGAATGTCACATGGCGTGAGGCGTAATGCACCAGACACTCCACCAGGCTGCGCGCCAGGAGTCACAATGCATTGTACACCAGGGACCGCCCCCCGTGACAACCCCCCTGGAGGCCTACCTTGACAGCATTCTCAGGCTGCTTGCTCCACGCATCAGGGTCGCACGACAGGAACAGCACATTCTCCAGGTCCCGGTTGAGCTTGGACAGGTCCCGCACGTGCCTGCCGTTCACGTACTGCGTCGAGTCGCGGTACAGGCGGTACGGGATGTACTGCCTGCCGGGGTCCAGCTTGTCCAGAATGGGGTCTGCGTAGGTGTACTGCTGCGAGGTGTACACCACGATCTCGTAGTACTGCGCCATCTGGCGCAGGAACTCGTCCACGCCTGGGCGCTTGAACGTCCGCCAGCCGCGCTCGCGGGTCCAGTTGGAGTGGATGAGCAGGTCGTCCAAGTCCAGCACCAGGGTCTTGATCACCCTGCAATTGATGAGGCGCCAATGAGCTAGGACAATGATGAGGGACCAATACGCTGCGCTGCATGCAGGCGATGATGGTCCCCTGTGGAGCATGGATGTGCGAGAGCCGCCACAACTCATCAAATTCGCAAGATCATGGCACCAGGTACCTCTACAACTGTGCCATTCGAAACCCCTTGGCGCCGCTTGTGCAAGCCTGGATGCTAGTCCGGCCGGACTGCAGGAATGTACGCACCTGCCTACCAAACTAGCTAAGCGACATGATACTGTGCCTTCAGCAACGTGAATAGCGCCACCATGCATAGCTACTCACACGTTGCGTGGATAGATGAGGTGCTGGTCTGGCAGCAGCTTGTCTGAGGGCGGGTCAGCATACTTCTTCACCTCCTCCTCAAGCTGGCTGCGCTTGTCAACGTACCAGTCCATCACCGTACACCAAGCCTGCGACCACATGCTGCCGGTGAGATATACTGGCACATGCAAGGCTATGGGTGTGCGAGGTATGCACGTGTTTTGTGCCAGTATGCATGAGCTCATGCCTGTTCCGCCACAAGAGCGAGACCATGGTCAATGCCATGATCACGTGTAACCCAGCGCTAGGACACAACAGATTTTCAAGAATTAATCCCATAGAATGCAGCCTCTAGAAGCCACCTGCAGTGTGCTGATGCTGCTGGCGAAACCCTTACCGAGGTCAACGGGGTGGCGTTCTCGGTCTTCTTGGTCTCCTCCACCATGGTTTGCACCTGATTCACGTTGTAGCTGAGCGTGTAGTAGCCAAAGAAGCCGGTAGCCCCCAGCGCACCCAGCAACAGGCCATTGCCTATTGCAGACAGGACCCGACCCGCTGTGCTAGGAGCTTCCTCCGCTGCTGCAGCAGCCGCTGCGGGTGACACCACATCTGCCGGTGTCACTTTGGAGAAGAGCTTGCTGACCGTCTCGGCGTCAGCGCTGATTCGGCTGGCTGTGGCGCTGGCTGTGGCGGTGGGCTTTGCTGCCTCCTTTGAGGGTCCCGCTGCCTCGCTGTGGCACATGCATGCAGGCTGAGTGCTGTGATCGTGTCCTTATGCATGCATATGGCAAACAGCTGCAAACTCGCAAAGAAAATCAAGACACGATTGGTGAACATGTGTTGTTTCAGTTGTGCTAGTTAGAACACTGTGTACTGTGGCATGCCTCAGGTCTGGTGTGCCGTGCTACTCTCAGATTTGATGCACATGGTGACGTCCACACAATGCACTGTTTTGAACATGCGTGTTAACGAGTGCAGCAAGAGTGTCCAATTCAAAACCCAAGAGGACATCGAGGATGGTGCGCTTGAAGGGCGAGTTTGGTGTGCAAGTTAGTTACCTTGCAAACCGAGCAGCCGTCGATGCATGCTTTATGCAGGGCTGGCGCGCAGCCCGCCATATGCCGACAGCTTGTCTTAGCATGGTCGCCAACACTTGTTACCCAAGTATTTGCAAGGACATTGGCTGTTGTGCAGACTGGGTGGCGCGGCAGGTGAACTTGCTTGTCTGAACAGGTTCTGTGGAGAATAATGCGGGACAACAACACTCGCCCGATCAGTGTAGCGCACAAGTAGCAGCGATAGTGCACACGATAAAGCAGTGAGATAGCACAGGCAGAGAGAGTATCAGAGCATGGTGGGGAAGGCTCGGGTGTTGGCAACTTGGCAACTATTTGCATGCGGCTGCGTGACTGTAATCACGAAACCCCAAGTGGGTATAATATGGCCCTCGTACAGTGGTTAGTAGACTCAGCAACGTTGTGCGATGGAGACAAAATAAGGGCACTCGTCTGCCAATAACGAGACCGCGATGATCATCGGCTTGGAAAAGTTTTAGGCACACTTTAGGGTGCAGTTAGGGTTCCGACCTGGTTGCATGCATTAGACGCTCGGGTGACCCACTTGCTTTTGGTGCCAATAACTTTCATTTTTAAGCTTGCCAGGCGCAGTACAATATCAGATATTGCAGTTTGATGACCAGCTACGGTGTGGGTCGTATGTGTGTGCCGTCTCACACCTGCATGCATGCATTTGAACCTTCAGTTCTATCAAGATGTAGCACCCTTTTCAGCTTGTCCCTCCAGCGCCCAAAATGCAGTGGCAGCCACCTCAGCAGTCTGTTTTGGGTGCCTTAGAAGGCTACGAAGGAAGGTTACAATCACATCCAACAGCACTGGATTGCAGCCTGCTAGACTCGAAGGAGGTTTCCCGGATAATGCAGATAATGCAAGCAGATAGAACATGGAACAGCAGGTACGCACAAACATTAAAAGACTGCCCAAGCACAGGTGCCTATCGGTGGCCAAGTTGTGCAGGCGATGTCATCATGCATGTGCGTGCATTGTTGTCATGCATATTGCTGCAGTGTGTGTGGCCTGCGTGCCATAGTGTAGGCCCTAGGGAACTGTGTATTGGGCGCTAACTGAACAACGTGCTGCAGGTCCGTCCTTTCTGCACCTTGTGCACATGCTCTCCTGGCGTTACAGGTGAGGCACCCCACCATAACTGATGCCACCAGTGCTTTGCTCACAGCCAAACCCCACTGGCCGCACTAGACCCGCCCACTACAGCTCTGCCCACTTTTCAACCCGTATGTTCGAACAGGTCAGCCAAATCGCCCTGCACCGGCGCATCATCAACATGCTGTGCCAGGGCAAGGTGCTGGCTGCCTGCCACCCAGCCATCCAGCGCGTGCTGGTCCAGCTGGACTCCCCACTGGTAAGTCAACACCCTCGCCTAAGGCAGGAGGCCATTGGCGAACATATATTTGGAGTACGCCGCAGCGTAAAATTGGCTTGTTGTTTACGAATTGTAGTTGTACAGTGCATAAAATACGACGCCATTTTTACATTGGCATATAATCATTCACCAGTAAGACCAAGCTCGGTGATGCAAAACCCTAGGGCGAGGCTGAGTCTTCATGTGCAAAGAAACCTGAGTGATCTGCCCTGCAGGTTTCCCGGGATGCCGTCTCCTTCCTGCTGCAGCGCGCGATCCACGCCTCGCCACCCACCGCCAGGTTCATCGTGGCGACGCTCTTCAGCCACGTGCACAACCCGTGGCAGCCATCGGCCCTGGACCACATGATCGTGGGTCTGGTGGGGGAGCTGCTTCGCCTGCCCATGCGTGCAGACAGCCTGGTGGTGCTGCTGCCAGAGATTGTGCACAAGATGGTGGTGCAATCATGGATGTGCTGCCCTGAAGCTGGCAGTGGTGCGGCATTCGCATTTGTTGCCCAAAGCTTTGTGCTCAGGCCACATGGATGTGCAACCTCTACTTGCCTCCCTGAACAATAATCCACATTAATTATTCCATTTTATTATTATTAAGGAATAGCGATTATGTCAGCATGCAGATGCAATGACGCCACGGTGCAATTGTCACATGTGCATAAAATTGTGCAGTCATTGTTGATCATCGGCATGCCATCCAGTTATTTTGTATTTCTATTGTTTGTGCCGTTTTGTCACAAATTGCGTCTGTTTTTGTTTCAGAAAGCGACATTCCAGCCTTGTTTTCGGTGCTGCTCCGAGACCTGGCGCAGCTGGCAACAGCAAAATGCACGCAGCCCATCCTGCTTGCCAAGCGCGATGTGGACCAGTGCTTTGCCGATGTTGACAAGGCCATGGCTGGCTCTGTGGATGCGCGCACTGGTTGGGTGGGTGTGGTGAGGCAGCAGGTGCTCTCGGTACTGCAGTGGGCTATCGCTCCCCTTGGTGCCACTGTGGAGAAGCATCAATGGCTGGGCAGCTGGAACTACCTGATTCCTCCCAAAGACCAGTGGTGGTACGTGTGCTCGGGATTGTGTAACCAATTGGCGATGAAGTGATTGCAACTTGTTTGTCTTGCACAGGATCACATGGGTCTTGAAATGTATGGCAATGAGATTTGTGCTTGTTTGCAGGCTGGCATCTGCGCTCACAGACTTGTTTGAAACGGGGAACTGTCAAGGCCTTGGGGTATCTGGGACAAGGTCTGCATCTGATGCAGCTCTGATCTCTCTGGCTCTAGCGGATGCCATTCGGCAACCAGAGGTACGACCTGCGCATTCACAGCATCCAGCTGCCTTGCCAAGTCATTCTCATTGAAAGCACACCCTCATGCAGGATTTCCGAGCTGCCCTGCGGTTGTCTTGCCCCAGTGACGTTTTTCGGGAACATGCATGCACGGTTGTGCAATGGGTTGTGGGGGCGATGTGTTCTCACACCAGCAGCACGTGGGCTCTCTGTGCTGCCATTCCTTGCCTCATCCAACTTGCGGCTGAAGTGCATGGGAATGATCGCCATGAAGCTGCAACCAAGGAGCAACTGGACGCATTGGGAACCAGCTTCATTCCTTTTGCCTGGTCAGACCGGAGACAGGTGGGGAATGCCATACAACAGCAGGTGCCATACAAGAGCACGCATCAAAAGCATCTGGTATATGCTACCTCCCTTTGCAGGTGTGTGATCCACTGCATTGGCGGACTATCTACTGTTTACGTGACCCGTTGCAGGGTTTGGAGGGTCTGGGATTCAAGCTAAATGCAGATGAAAGCACATTCCTGCAGCTTCACCAGCGGCTGATGGATCAGCAATTGAAAGCACTGCTGAGAACATCCAGCAACGCTGCCAGCATGGATGCCCAGCTGGTCCGCCATTGTTACTGGCACCACCTCATTGCAGTTGTCCAGCAGACAGAGTTCAGGGCAGTCTTTTTCAAGGCTGGGGCTGATGTGGCAGAGCTGCACAAGTCACATGCGAGCAAGGAGAGCATGCTTGACATGGAGCAGCTGCAGAGGCTGTTCATGGCTGATGCTGCATACGTGGCTGCTTTTGCCCCTTTCTGTCCAGTGCTGATGGTGGAAAAGGTTGTACGTGACAATGTCATTCCTCGGCTCCTGACTGGTACGCTGTTTGCCTCGCTTGCTTGCTATGACTGTCACTGGCAACTGGAAATAACACCAAGTCTCTCTGCAGATGCCGGGCAGGATTTGCAGTCAAGCCTGCATCTATGTGTTGCCATGTTGTCCCTGTCTGGAATGGACGCCCGACCTTACGATGCTTATGAGGTACGCAAGGGGCAAATACACATGCGTGGTGCCACCTAGGTGAAATTGCGGCACTGCAGATGCATGTTACCTCATATACAGCCCTTGCTTGAGCAGCATCAACAATGGCTACATGGTTTTGTAGGCGCTGCTTCGCATCTCAGCTGGGCCAGCAGTGCTGAGCCAGGCCATGTTCAAGCGAGGGAGTGAACACCTCAAACTTCTGGCGATGCTGCTTCAGCATTGGCACCACCAATTGGCTGACAACATGGCATCACGCAGCGTGCCACCTGACCTATTGAGGTAGCCATCTCATGTAATTTACCCTGCCATTGTGGCTATATGGTACAGTGGCACATCAGCTTACTGCTGGGATTTATACAACAACCTGTATCCTTTGCAGGCTCGTGGAGATGCTGTCCAAGTGGACAGTCCAGATCTTGCTGCAGATACACGAGCCACCCAACTGGCTGGTCACGGTTGTGCAGCAGGTCAACCACCAGGTTGCTGTGGCATGGGAGCAGCAGGCATGGGCAGCACAGAACACCATCAGCCACTCACAACCAGGGGTGGGTTGCCCTGAACACGAGGTAAGAATGATGCATAGGTAAAAAATAATCCACAGGAGGAAGTGATGGTTCAAGTGTTGATAGAGTTGACCATGCACAAGAATGGAGTTTACTGAAATACCTGATTCACCACATGTCTTATGTCGAGGCCTTCAATTTGAAAGTTTGCAATGCGCAGGTTGAGTGGATAAGGGATGCGCTTGCCATCCCCGGAACTCCCCACACTGGCAATGCCTGGCAAAGCATTCTCTCCCTTGTTGACAGCAGCAGGCTTCTGCAAGCCCTGCAGTCTGGCCTGCTGTCCAGTGCAGTGCCTTCAACAGCAGCGCAGATCCTGCTTGCATGTGCCCAATCAGCATGCAAGGAGCCTCGTATCATTGCTGTGTGCTGGGAGGCAGTGGGACAGCTCGCCCAAGACTCCATTGCTGATGCCATTGCAGCGTGGCTGCAATTTACCCACAGCTACCGGTATGTCATCCTATTGCATATTGGATTATTTGCAAAGCCCCATGCGCAGGATTGCTTTGATCTGGTAAAGTTTGGCATGCAGGTTACATGCTGGGGATTATCTCCAGTTCTGTCAAATCACGGCAGCCTCCCAGCCATTCGATGCCCCAACATTGCTGTGCAAAATGAACGCGGAAATTGCAAACAACATCAGGTGCTGGGAGGGGCTTGGTCGTGCTATTGGGGCAATGCTGGAACATTTTGATACGGCGCTGTTGAGTGAAATGGCTGCCTCATGCTCGTTTGTGCTCTATGCAAACCTGGGAGGGCAGCAATCAGGGCATGGTGATGGTGCTGGGCAGGCAATGGATGTGGACCTTGTTGGGCCTTCAGAGGTCATTCCTGATACCCCAGATGAGGACATGGGTAAGTGTAGCATGGTTTGCTTGTGTTCAGTTTGCTGCATCTGTCAAGGCCTGCTTTGCAGGTTCTGTCAATGTAGTACCGTTCCGCCGCTTACATCTGTAGTTTATTTCAGAATATTCCGACATGTGCCGCCTCGTGTGCGCAGATGTACTGGCCTCAGACACATTTGCAGGCGTCATAAAAGGCAGCCGTGCACTGAAAGCTGCTCTCAGTGCAAACCCAGTGGCCCTGGCAACATTTGCAGCAGTGGCAGTCCGCCTATGCAGCAACATGGGCAACAAATCTTCAACATCTGGAGCTCTGGAGCTGTGCAGGGTTCTGCAGGCCCTGGGACTGGCAATGGCACTTTGCCCGGCACCAGCACATGCCATTTTGCTGCAGCAACTGGCGGAGCGCTGCATCACACCACTGCAAAAGCGCCTGGACAGACAATCGCTACATCCGACACTGGACATGGGCCATCTTAGATCAGCCGTGGTATGGCTGGCGTTGACATGGGAACCAGCAGCAGCAGCACTTGTCCAGCAGCTATCCAAAGACCTTGATCAGCTTCAAGGGCAGCCAGCAGCTGAGGTGCTGTCGGTGGGGGAATACGCCGCCATCTTGCAGATGTTTGCCCTGCAACCGCCTGTTTCCCAGAAAGCACTGGAAGCACCAACAGCCAGCCCTATAGGGGATCGGCTCAGCATGGCTGCTGTGTTGGGCATCATCTCTACACACTGCATTCCAACGGACGAAGCCATGCAGCAATTTGATGAAGGCTTCCCAAACTGGGTCTACCACCAGGTTGGGGCTGCTGGGGAAGAGCGTGTGCTACAGATTCATGCAGAGCAGCTGTCGACCATCCTGTGCAAGTCTACTGGCCAGGTGTACTCACATGTTGTTTCCAAGCTGGCATCTATGACCAGCGGTACAGCGACGCCTGCAGCTCGAGAGTGTGCCTCATCGTTGCTGGAGACGCTGCAAGGCGGCCTGGCGCAATGGCTTCAAGCAGAGGCTGATGCATGCGAGGTAAGAGCCTCCAACTGGATTGGTCACCAGGTTGCTGCATGCATGTCCACTTTTGCTGGACGATGACAACCTTCCCAGCATTTGTTGGCTTAAATCAATGGACAAACTTTGGGTTCAAAATGCTGGTTCGGCAATGTCCCATTGGCACGGTTCAATCATTTTGCTTGGTGTAAGTGGATAATTTCAGCTGCAAATCGGACTTTGCTACTGCTCAGCATGCTCCATGTGTCAAACTGCAGGTCCCTTCGAGCGCCTGGGAATGCCAATCAGCCACCCAAGCCGCCGAGCTGCTCTGGGAGGCCATGGGCAGCCCCTCGCACCTCACCCGCACCAACGCCCTGCTCATGCTCTCCATCAGGCTGCCAGACGACGTCCCACTGGCTGTCAGCCTGTGCAGCATCATGCGCCAGGCCTTGCCATCGGCCACGACTGCGCAGCAGCAGGTGTGGCCTGTGTTTGCAGCTTGCCTCCTGGCTGTTTCCTCTCGGATTGAGGATCTTGTCCTCTTCCTGTCTACCTCTTGTGTTTGCTGTGCTCTTACCCTTGCCAGTTCATGTCTCTATTGTTCAAGTTATGATCCTTTTTCTCCTCCTATATTTTGATGTCAGGTGAGTTTGAGATATGTGGTCAGGCTACTAGTAACAATGTCATGTGACTGTTGCGCAACGACAGCTGGACAATCACCTTAGTCATCAAGCATGGCCAATGCGGCCAAGCAAAGCCCTAGAACCTACTACTCACTACCCAAACCCTAAAACTCTACATCATCAGCAGGTGTGCTCAAAGCTGGTGGTTGAGCTGCTGTGCGCCCTGCAGTGGAGCCATGTGCCGGCAGGGGAGGAGCTGTCTCTCCTGGCAACTGCAACAGCCACGGCGCTGCACCAGGTGAGCAAACTGCATGGGATACATGCATTAGCTATCGTGCTTCAATATCACCTGGGAACAGGGTGAGTGTCATGGGTGCATGACACTCATGCTAGAGCTTGCAGGTCGTAGAAACTGGATGGTACCTGGGTCCTGTTTCCCCATTGGCCCCGCTGGATAGCAGGACACAGATACATTCACAATTACAAAAGTGGATGTGGCGTCAGCCAAACACTGGCTCCCTGCCACGTCATGCTGAATGCCAGTGCCTTGTTTTGGATGCAGGCTGTGGATTTCCTGCACCATGCGCAGCCTTGCTCCCCCGCTGCAGTGCTGGTTGCCGAGCAGCTCAGCGCCTGTGCCGCACCGCTGGCCGCCGCGGCCAACCTGGCAGCGCCTGTGGCAGACCTGCTGACGCTCCTGGCAGGGCTGGAGGAACCCATGAGCCTCGCAGGCTGCAGCAGCGCCAGCTGCACACATCAGATGGTGGGTGAGCTTAGGGCTGAGACAGAGCCTGGACCGGTGTATGTTATCTTAATGACCAACAGGAAAACAGTAATTATTTTCTGTGTAAAGGTTGACTGGTATTATATTAAACTGCAAAGTGCATCAGCTGCTTGCAAAAAATAGGATGGCGTGTGGGCATTGTCGGTAGATGCATGCCTCACGGGGCATGCATATTTAAAACGATAACCTGTAAACTATTGCCAACTCCACCTTCCCCCCATGCAGTGTGAGCATGACGACGCCACCTGGCGCACCCTCATGCTCGCCCTGACGGGCTGTGCGGCCAGCCTGGCAATGCACTCTGACGCCGCCGCCAAGCTGTACATCGAGAAAGTGCTGCCAGCGGCCCTGTGTGGCTACTCGGAGCACTGGTGGGAGGTGGCGCTGGCACGTGCGCACCCACTCATGCTCAGCATGGGCCAGGTAGGCGTGGGAGGTGGAGGTGCAGGATTGTTAGTAAGATGTGCAGCTTGAATGGCTCGTCTACATGCTCACATAAACAGGAGGGGAAATGCTGAATGCTGCATCGTGGCTGCATTCCTGGGTTTTCTAGCATTGCTCTGCTGGTTGCCTAACTGGAATATTGAACATCTGGTGGCAATTGAATCCTGCGCAATGCCGATGTGCAGGCTGCATTGGATGATCTGGATGCTACATCTCCGTCCTCTGACGATGCAGACACCCTGGCCTTGGTGCACAGGCTGCTGAGGTCCTTGAGGCAGGACGAGGAGTGCGCGCTTGTGGGCGCCGATGCCAAGCTGCGTGGCATCGTGCCGAGCCGCCGGCTGCGGCGCCTGGTGCAGCAGCAGTTAGCAGTGCAGTAGGCAGTTAACTGTTTATTTCCGTCAGTTCCAGCAGTACAGCCAGATTAACAGCCCATTTTGGATGCCTTGCATATATGTGAAACATTGCGATGCCCTCTGAAGTTTTTTAATCAAGTGGAGATTGAATTGTCACAAAGTAGGTGGGCAGGCTGCCCGACGGGTGCTGAGCGCTGAGCGCCAGGTGGGCAGCGCCCAAACTTAGCTGACTTGGCACTACTACCACAGTCTATCTCTCACCCTTCTTAGTTACTCTTTTCCCTCGTCTTGAGGGGCTTGTCAGCTGGGGATATGCAGCTGCAATGAGGGTGCCCGCCCACAAAAAGTCAAGTGGATCATTTTACAGCCCATCATAGCCCCCGGTAAATCGGACTCTGGCAACGCTCCGAACATAGCTCAGTTGGTAGAGCGGGAGACTGTAGTCGTATACAAATGCTGGACGCAAGCCTCGGTAATCTCTAGGTCACTGGTTCGATTCCGGTTGTTCGGATCCCTTTTTGGCCCATTTTGCAACTTTTGGAACCCCACCGCTGGCCTGGAGCGCCCTGTTGCGCTGCTGTTATGCCACACAACTGAGCCTTCTTTGGCGATATACTTTCTCCTGTGGTGCCCACTACCGCTGTCTCAGGGCATTCACTGTCCTCCCTCGACCTGGGCGCCATCATGCATGCAAGCATCTGTCGCGATGTGTCTGTTCTTGTCAAGCTACGGTACGTTACAGGCTGCGGCGGCAGGGTATTAGAGGCACTTCAAGGCACAAACACTACAACGGCGTGTACCGTAGGTATAGCGTTGCAGAAGGCTGGTCTTGTATGCAGACGCCTGATCAGTTATGCATGCCAGATGACACTCATGGGCAGTGCCTGTGCCTAGCCAGGCCACAACACCGCTTACTCCGTTTCTTTCAAAACACTCAAATACCCAATAAACATATCTTCTTTTTCGGCGCTGATAGGGGTCGTATCTTGTGGCGGGAGTGGGGTCATGGCCTAGGAGAATTGGAGACTTGGGGTTAAGCCCAAGTCTACCCCAATTGGGGGTAGTCTGGGTGGGGTTTGGGAGTCACCAGTGCACTATTGGAGGCAGCTGTCGATGGTGTTGCCCAGTACGGGCTGGGTGGCCACACTGTTTGCTTGGGTTGGGCAACCACCCCTGGATGTGCATAGCTCCCTGCCTGCCCCTTCCGCGACTGCCACATTGCTTATAAACCACCGGCACAGAGGGGTTTGGCAGCAGCGGACAAATTATAGTAAATGGCGGCGCCCTGCCCAGCTTTGTCACGGCTGCAACCTGAAGGTGCACAACAGTCGGGTGCAGATGACATTGTGTGAGGGTGTTGCAGCTGGCGGTATCAACTCAGAGCGCTCAGCTAAATGGGACATAGGCGGCGCCAGGCTGGCAGCTAGTCAGGCTAGGACTTTTGGTTATACACACTGATTATCTGCAGGCGTGCCCAAAACGGATAGATAAAGAGCCTCTGGGGTGGGGGTGCAGCTGCATCGGCTGCATGCAACCCCATTGGACTCTGGGGCCCCCGGCGTGGCCGTGGTGGAAACAGCCCGAGGCCAAACAGTGACGGGACTGCACACAAACCACCCATGTACATGTAGGAAAGAATGCCATTTGGCAACTGCCCATGGGCATCCTCAACGCCAAGGTGAAATGCAGCAAGTTACAGCATAACACAGGGAAAGTAATGCACTCCAGTGCATGTTTGAACAGGTTAACACTTTTCAGTACAACATACTACGACTCAGATGCGCGTTCTTTTGAAAAAGTTTAATTTTCTACCTGTTTAGTTGAAAAAGGTACACTGGCCACTAGTGTGGTTAAAACCGAGATCGACAAGTAAAAAATTGGTGAAAAAAGGAAACAAAAACCTTTATGCAGTTCCGCCTTCTGCAAGTGAAGTCAACGTATGCCAAAGCACCTCTCCCATCACCAGCCCATCGCAGGGCAGATATAAGCCTAGGGAATTTACTCAGTGAACCAGTGCACGTCACCTCAACCATGGTCAAATGCATTTTTTGGTCATCGGTCTTGATGCTGGCCAAAGCAGTGTTCCCGTTCTGGGCACAGCACCACCAGCCTCATGGAGGGAGTCCGCAAATCGTGTATTTGGAGCCTCCCACCTGGCTGTCAAGGAGGCTGGCTTATACGCAGCAACGACGATCTCAGTGTCGTAAAGCATCTGGACCTTATAGAGAATTAATGTGAACTTGAGGCCAGGAATAGCAGAAGGGGTTGAACACTTGAGGGTAATTCAGTAACGAACTGCGTGGGGGAACAGAACGGCAACCAGTTCCCAAAACCAGGCGGGCAAGGTAGCTGCGTAGTCCTGCCATGAGTCCTGCTGCTCAGCTCTGTACTGCTCCTTCACCTGAAAAAGCAGTGCACAAGCTAAGGCAACCGTTTTGAGAAAGCCCACAAAGCAGAGTTTGCCTTCCGCTCGCAACCTAGTCGGACCTTTTATTTGATGGTGTTTTGGTGCATATGAAGTATGGGTGGTTTGATTCAGCTGTGTCAGTTGCCAACAAAGAGTTCAACTGCCAGGGATGCCTTGCTAGCCCTACCCCTTGCCTCTCAACTTCCTCTATGGTCTCCGAGGAGGCTGGTGGCGAAGCTTTCCGATGTCTGCCTGGAGTAACTACCCTGCAAGCTGCTGTGTTTCGGGCGCTTCTCACTGTGTCCCTGCCACACAACCCCTGACGATACGATACTGAATTACCCTCAAGCTTGCTGTGCCTGTGTGGGCTCTGCATACTGCCAGGGTGCGCAGCATAGTTCTCATTCTGCACGGTTGTACTATGAACTCACGGGCTTGAACCCAACGGTTTGATACGTGTGGCAAGGACAAAGACTCTGCCTTGGTACCACCAACGAAGGCTTTATGTTGAAGTTTTACTTCGGATAAAATTATTTGGCACCACTTTCTTTTGAAGCCCAGCGCTGGCCTATTGCGCTGCTTTTATGCGCCCTGTTGCGCTGCTATTATGCCACACAAGTGAATATAACCTGGCGATATACTTCCTCCTGTGGTGCCCACTACCGCTGTTTCAAAGCATTCACTGACCTCCCTCGACGTGGGCGCCATCATGCATGCATGCATCTGTCGCGATGTGTCTGTTCTTGCAAAGCTACGGTACGTACAGGCTGTGGCGGCAGGGTTTCAGAGGCACTAAAGGCACAACACTACAACGGCGTGTACCGTAGGTATAGCCTTGCAGAGGGCTGGTCTTGTATGCAGACGCCTGTTCAGCCATGCATGCATCATGACACTCCTGGGCAGTGCCTGTGCCTAGCCAGGCCACAACACCGCTTACTCCATTCTTCATCAAGACTTTCAAGCACCCAATAAATATATCTTCGTTTTCGGCGCTGATAAGGGCCGCATCTTGTGGCGGGAGTGGGATAATGGGTAGGAAAGTTGGGGTGGGAATTGGGAGTCTGGGTGGGGTTTTGGGAGTCATCGGTGGTACAATTGGACGAAGATACCCACTCCTGGTTGGAAATAGCTGTCGACGGTGTTGCCCAGCTACCGGGCTGGGTGGCCACACTGTTTGGTTGGGCTGGGGAGCACCCATGGATGTGCATGTCTGCCTGGTGGTGGGCTGACTTCAGAAAGTGTGATTTTTCGTGACCTCGCCCTCCCCAATGAGGGCAGCCTTTTCCTGGGGGCCAAGTCTCCATGCGCCTGGGGTCCGCTGACTACTGGCACGATTGGTGGGGCGGCGAGCCGCTGCCAAAGGTACCCCTGCCTGCCCATGCGCCAAGGTACCCCTGGTGCCAGGCGCGATACCTCTCACGTTCCTGCGTCGTGCAGCCCCTTGAAAGATGCACACCAGCCTGTCACATTGAGAATCTTCCAGCCTTATAAGCCTAATTAGGGTGTCACAGCTGGCAGCGGTAGCTCTCCTGCCAGCTCGTCAGACTAGGGATTTTGGTTACACACCCTCACTGAGGGACAGAGGGATGATCTGCTCAAGGTGTCAGGGGCACTGCCAAGTCACGAGCATGGAATGCGGCGGCGCCGGGTGCATGCATGGGACCCAGCGCGTGGCATAGCTACACTAGTGACAAAGGGCTACCCACAGGACGCATACGAATTGCCCATGTGTTTGCAAGAACCACATGGGAGCATCCTCCACGCCCATGTCAAAGTTAGGGCATAAACGGAAGAAAGAATGAAGGAAAAAGGGACAGGAGCCACTGGCTCGCGCCAGGGCACCTCAACATGATGCAGTGTCAGAACAGGTTTCAAATACACTCACATCCTCACTCTCCACTTCCAGACTGGGTACTGAGTATCAAATGACAATGGTGACAACGGTACAGTGGTGTGGCTAAAATCTGAACTGTCAGAAAAACAAACAGGAGATAACTATGTGCAGTTCAGCCTGCATGTGGAGTTAACTTTGCAAAATTGATTTGCTAGAATTGGGCGTTCCTTCTCAAAAATCAAGTGAAAATCTTCTGAACAAAAAGCGGGGGGAGTAGGCTTCTATGGTTTGCACACCAAATGCTTGTGGTAAACAGGGCATCCTCCATGATGAACACCTGGCCACAACCCTCTTATGTGGCAACACCCCCAAGAGGCAACATTTGCTGTTCTTTGCTTTAGACTTGGAGAGCCAGCAACACAGTGTGCCAAAACAGTAGGAAGGATCACGCCACAGTAGATGTCGCCAAACAGGGACAGCATAATGAAACGTTTCTACTTGATTGGCAGCCGCCGCTGCGGCACTTTGCTGGCTTGGAGCCGCATCTCGTTCATCTTTTCCCAAACCCCACCAGGTAACGATGTCCGAACCCCTTGTGGGCGGCGATGCTGCTGCGCCAAAATGCCTTGCTTCTGCGTTCGCGCCTGCACACGCATCCTTATTTCAGTATGTAGGAGTTAGGGTACCCTGAAAGGGTGCACGATTTAGGCACCCTTCGTTTTGTGCAGTAGATAGGAAAGAAAGGAATAGCCCACATGCTGACCTTTCAGTCAGAGCACAGAGGGTGTGTTTCAGCTAACTGGGCACCAAAAACGCGTGGATTGCAAGGCATAGCACAAAACATCGCATCGCCAGGCATAGCCAGCACAGCAGTGACGACTGTGTTCACAGCATATGCAGGCTTTCAACCAAACCCTAACCCCTTCACCCCACAGGTACCCAGAGCGTGGTTGCACTGGTCAGGCCCTACCTTGTCCATGTCTCGTATCAAATCGGAGATTGGTAGCCGGGAAGCGTTGTTGGCCATTGCTGAGATCTGCACATTCTGGTCATTGGAGGCCACATACACCTGCAGCCAAACACAGCATGGCCTCACAAAAGGCAACTGCAGCTTTAATCCTAGAAACTCTAAATTTAAACTGCAGGCAGCCACAGCATGGCCTCACAATCGCAGGAGCCAAAACCCTACACAATAAACCCTGGAAAACCTAAACCTTGAAGCTGCAGGTAACCACAGCTTGGCTGCACAAGGAGCAGGAACCAAAACCCTTTACCCTAAACCCTTGAAGTTCTGATTGTTCAAGGCCTTATACACCTGCCTGACAACCACAGTTTGCATCACAACATGCAGACACAAAACCCTAAACCCTGAAGCTGAAGGGCAGGCACAGCTTGGCCACACAAAAGGCAGAATCCTGGCCCTAAATCCTACAGAACGTGATGGCTCCAGGGCACAAACACTTGCAGGCAGTCACGACTTGGCCTCACAAAAGACAGAAGGCAAGACCCTAAACCCCAAACAGGAGCTTGAGCGAGCCTTTGCCTGGGCGGGTGATAGCGCGGGGAACCCCTGGGACCCAGTCGGCGTGCATGCATCAATGAGTACCATGTTGGCAAACATCATGCAGCGCTGGCACTAAACAACGGGTCGTGCGACGCACTTTACACTGCATTGCGAGTGGCCAGTGCTGGTGGATGCAGCCCAAGAGGAGCACGCATGGACATGGAGCCAGAGCCTTTGTTCATAAATGCCGCGGCGGGTGCTACAAATACCATTTATGATTATACTTATTACTATCGTTATTCTACTCGTATGACTATAGACCGGGCCCTGCCGCACCTTTTCACACCCCTTGTCCAGCAGCACCTTGGTTTCTGATGTGAGGAACATGTCTGCCTCCTCGTTCACACAATACACCACGTCGATGCCACCGGGAGTGGTTTCTCTGTAACAGGAAAACAGAGAATGAATACAGATTGAAGATTTATTGACTCTACGTATATACAACAAAAGAAACGTACACAACAGAACAGAATAACAGAACAAATGATGCGTGTCAGTATATATATAAATAAATGTATACACTTCCATTTTAGTCTATAACCTGAGCGGTTCCCTTGGTTAACTTCGACATGGAGAAAGGGTACAACAGAGGCCTGGCTGTGCAAACCACTCATTCTCCACTTTCGCATGTTGGCATTGCCAATCTCGGTGCAGAGTGCAGTCATGCATTACAAACCCACTTATTTACCAACCACACGGGCTCACCGATACAATACCAGACAAAAGAGGCCTGGGCAGTGCAGCCCAGGCAGACATCGAAGTTCCATTGCACAAGGACACCGCAAGCCCTCCCATGCATACACCATGGGCGCTCACCACTAGCTCTGCCACCCATGCCTGCTACAGAACCATGCGTGTTCATGCAGCATGCATCATGGGCGCTCACCTGGTTGTAGGTGTGCCTGTGCTCCCCATGGCGTCAAAAGCAACCACCACCTTCAACTTCCTGAACTGGCTATACTCCTCGAGCTCCCTGATGAGCTTGTCCCGAGCACCGCTCATCCCCCCATTCGCATCTGCAAGCAAGCCCAGCGTGGGCTGCCACTGGTTGATGAAGTTGTAGCCGTCCACCAGCAGCACGGGAGGGTTGTCCTTGCCCTGCAGCGGAAACAAGGAGATGGGTTTAAGGGTTTGGGGTTTAGGGTTTAGGTTGATGACGTCCACCAGCAGCACGGGGGGGTTGTCCTTGCCTTGCGCGGAGACAACGACTCGTCAGCATGTTGAAGCGGTTCCATTGCATACAAACTATACAAGTTGAGACTTCAAGGTTTCAACCCAACCCATTTGTTCAATAGACAGTGAAATATGGCTGTCGCTCAATTCCGTCCCAAGCAAGTTACCCAATGCTGCATTCCGTTTCACGCACTATTTCCCCCGGCGCATATGTCGGCTCCAACATAGAACTGTGACAAGAGCTGCCCGAACCCTAGAATCTAGACCCTAAACCCTAACCACCCACGTTTGTCCCATACAGGTTGGCCAGTGCTGCGCTCCCCTTGACCAGCCGCTGTGCTTCCATCTGCTGAATGGTCTGCTTCTTGGCTTCTTTGAACTCCTCTGTTGGCAGCCCCCTCTTGCGATAGGAGGTGGGAGTAGCAATGGTAGGCGAGGGCGACCGCATAACCTGGAGCACATGACTGTTTTAGGGTTTAGGGTTTAGACCGCACCTCCTGAAGCACATTATTGCACGACGGGATGGATGCAAGTCTTCTGGTAATACCAGAATCGATATGGTTGGAACTGGAAGGAATTGACACCCACTAGGAGAGCGCAGCCCCAAACTTGCCTGGACAATCTGCTTCTGGAGCTTGACACCCATACTACCAGGGAGGATACGGGCTGGAGCAGGGGTATCCTGCAGCAAGGTGGAGCGGGGTGGTCTTCGATGCCTTGCAGCTATGCACCCAAAAGACGTGCAAGCAGAAATGGAGTTGTGGGCAAGTACCTGTGGTGGTTCAGGAGTGCCTTTCCCGCTCCCAGCCCCAGCCCCCTTTTTCTTCTTCTTCGGCCCACACACAACTAGGAGACGTGTCAGACCACGCGGCCGACGCAAACCAGCTGTATCAAGTACTGCAGACCGGGCCCAGCCCACAGTTGTGGCCCTTGACTTGAGGCTTAAACGCTGCCCTGGCTGTGTGGCCCGCAAGAAGGCTTCATATGTCATCCAATAGATCCCACTCGCGGCAGCGCCACCATGCCTACCCAATACTTCCAATCGATCACATTTTGCCTCAAAATTGCGAGTCTATGGAGCAAGTTGGGTGCAGCCTTCGGTGCGGTTCAGGTCAAGTCAAGGCTGCGCACACATGCATGCATGCAGGTTGTGCACCACCCACTGCGTCAGGCCACCCACGAAGCCAACAGCAGACCCTAACGACTACCGGTATCTGCAGCCTATGCAAACACAGACCACTAAATGGGGACTGCCTAGCGCGGTGGTGAGTGGTTGAACTCCATTGCCAAGCCTGCTCGTCCACAAAATATCTGAACTATTTTGCTGTCGGGTATAATAGCGTTGCAAACGGGGATGTTGGGCGGAGGCCGGGCCAGGAACTTTGTGAGCGATGTTTTAAGAGGTGAAGGCAGTGTCTGTCACCTGCTACACCTCCTACAACGCTGTCTAAAAGCGCCTTTACTATTTACTGGTTGGAACGGTGGGTTTGTTAGCAAAGCGCACGCGTGCCAACGAACTGGGCAGTCTTCCCAGCAGCGGTACTTCTCGAAGTTTTGTTGCAAAGGGCGCCAGTGCATGCAACAACCAGCTGATACAAGACAAGCATGAACTTGCGCCAACCTAGCAGCACTGTTTAAGCACATATCAAGGGGGGTTTCAACAGCTTCAGGAGGCATCGGCTGCCCCAGCAAGGACCATGGTCACCATGGTCGGGGCTCACTCAGCCACCCTCTCTGCACAAGGGGTGCTTGCGGGGAGAGGGAGGCGTACCGCCCTGGGGAGGGCAACGCTTCGATCCTCGAGGGTGCTTAGCTCAGTACCCTGTAGGGCTTCGACACAGCCACTCCAGGCGGCCTACACCAACCAGTTCAGGCGATTAGGCACACGCGCGACTGTGCAGGACCGCAGGTGAAAACTAGGACCCGCATATATATGCATATGTATGCATAACTAGTTTTGCAAGCACTCGTTGCAATCGTGTTTGCCTGGTTACCAAAGTGGAGTAGTCGTATGCACAGCCTAAGTCGTGGGTTGGCCCACCCACCTGTTTGCTTTTTGTCCAAGGCAGTCTTGGACTTGTATCAACTCGCTTTCAAAACCAGCTTTCTGTGTGCTGTATCAGATACAAAAAGGCCGGGCCAGCTTTCAGGAAGCTATTTCTTGGAGGGGACTCAGGCGTACTGGGTCAGCCATGTGTATGCATTGTGGCGCGCAAGCAGGGCAGCAAGACCATCGTTGCTGCAGCACTGGTACGTCACCAACACTGGTACAGCAACGCATGCAGTTGCCTGGCACCCACTTTCTACCCCTCTCACGCCATGGGCTCACCAAGACAGCATGCGGCAGCAGCCATCACCTGTGGTGACGGTGCTGTGCAATCAGGGTGTTACGCAGCCCTGGTGGTGGTTGCTCATGGTTGCATGGTTGACGTTGGTGGTTGCTGGGGCGCCCTGCTGGGTCCTGTGCAGTCGTGGAGGGTGCTATAAAGCCCTTATCGGTGGTCTCACATGGTTGCATGGCTGCGCTTGGCGGGCATGGTTGCGCTTGTTTGCATGGGTACCATGCGCCCATAGTCAGTGCTATGCAGCCCTGGGCGGTGCCATCCAACATTTGGTGGTGCTGGTGCTATGCATGGGGTCACTTACCAGCCATCATGCACTCCAGTGGCCCGCTATCACCGCTGCATTCCCTCCGCGTTGCCCAGGTTGATGCTGAGAGCGCGGTGGATGTTGAGCAGCTGCTGCTTGAGCCCATCCCCGCACACAAGGACCTGCACGTGGGTCAGCTGGAGAACGGGCTGAACTACGTGATCATGCCCAACAAGGTGCCCCCAAACCGCTTCGAGGCGCACCTGGAGGTCCACGCAGGTGCGCGCGCGCCTGTGTAGGGTTTAGGGTTTAGGGCGCATATCATACACCTGGAGGTGCATGAGGGTGCGCGTCCACATTGGCCATCCACATTGCTGTCCTGCAACCTGGTTGGGATTGTGTTGTTCCTTCAAACCCAGCTGGCGGGCGGTGTGTGGGTAGCACAGCCATGATGTGGGATCACTGACGGTGCCTGACCTGCCGCTACCAGCAAGCATGTTGCGGCTGAGGACTGGGTTGTGGCAAGTCCACCCTCTGCCGCAAGTTATGCACAAGTTGATGGGCAGGAGTGCATAGCTGCGGAGGGCAGTTGTGGGGCATGGCCCCAAGGGAAAATTCATGTCGGCCACTACCTCCACCAGCGGCAGCGGCGCAGGCAAAGATTGGCACCTGCAGGTCCAAACCACGGCCGCGCTGCAGGTTCTGTGGCCTAGAAACTCTTTACCAGCATCCTAAGGGCTCTAAGCCCTTAACCCTAAACCCTAATCCGTGCAGGGTCTGTGGACGAGGGCCCCGACGAGCAAGGCGTGGCTCACCTGGTTGAGCACGTCACGTTTCTGGGCAGCAAGAAGCGTGAGATCCTGCTGGGCACGGGCTCGCGCTCCAACGCCTACACCGACTTCCACCACACGGTGTTCCACGTGCACGCGCCAAGGGCAAACGCAAACACGGGGGAGCCTATGCTGCCACAGGTGCGTGCGGATTAGGGTTTCAGGTTAGGGTTTAGGGTTTTTCACACGCGCCCCGGGCGAACGGAACCTCTGGGGAGCCGCTGCTGCCGAAGGTGCGTGCCGATTAGAGTTTCAGGTTAGGGTTTAGGGTTTTTCGCACGCGCCTGGGGCGAACGGAACCTCTGGGGAGCCGCTGCTGCCGCAGGTGCGCCGAGGAGGGTTTCAGGTTAGGGTTTAGGGGTTGATCTCAATGCACAATGGCATGGCAGGAGGGGTGCCGCTGCTGCCGCAGGTGCGTTTGTAGGGTGCAGGGTTGGGTTGTGTGCATGTGCCTGGGGCAAACGGAAACCCAGGGGAGATGATGCTGTCGCAGATGTGCCATCAAGGGTATAGGGTTTGGCGCACATTGGTGGGACGGGGAGAGGTCGGGCGGCATCCATGCATGAGCTGCAGTACTTGCATATAGGTCCCAGTCACAATCAGATCCCCCGCAACCCACCCATCCCCAACCCCACCACCCTGTGTGCTGACCCCACACCCCCGCCAGGTGCTGGACGCGCTTGTTGAGATTGCCTTTGAGCCGGAGTTCCTGGCCAGCCGCGTGGAGAAGGAGCGCAGGGCTGTGCTTGCCGAGGCCCAGATGATGAACACCATTGAGTACCGGGTGGACTGCCAGCTGCTGCAGTACCTGCACGAGGAGAACGCGCTGGGCAGCAGGTTCCCAATCGGCAAGACGGAGCAGGTGCGGCTCACGGCACTTAAGTCACCTCAATGACACTGCGGCCACAAGCACGCCCAGGAGAGGATACTACATGACTGCCATGACGGGCATAGACAGTTTTGTCCTGTGACAGCGAAAGGGATAAATGCTGTATGGTTACAGATGCGCGGCGCACAGCTAATCATTGCAAAATGAGGAAAACCTTTCAACTGGCATGACCTAGTTTTTAAAAATGCGCTGACAAACTACATGCATGCCCCCTCCAGGTGAAGCAGTGGAAGGCGGAGGCGCTCAAGGAGTTTTGGGGCAAGTGGTACTTCCCAGCCAACGCCACCCTGTACGTGGTGGGCGACCTGGATGGGGGTGTGGAGGGCTGCAGGACCCTGATCGAGAACATCTTCGGGAGGGTCCCTCGTGCATACCACGACCCCCCGCCGCCTCAGGAGGCCAACGGCGATGGGGCGCACGCCCACGATGGGGCGGATGTGAGCGTGCCTAAGCAGCGCCATCTGGTGGGTGGGATGGGGGGGTGGGGGGTGGGGTGTCATAGGAGGGGAAGGTGGGGTGTCACAGGAGGGGTCCATGCATTAGGTGCGGTGTTAGGCAATGGATGGTGCATTGGGAACGGAGGTGGTGAGGTATGAGAATTGACATGAAGTTCGGCAGGGGGTAGGGTTCCAATCAGGCGGATGTGAACGTGCTTAAGCAGCGCCACCTGGTGGGTGGGGTGCGATGGTGTGGTGGCAAGGGGGTAGGGGGGTGGGTGGTCAGTGCATCGGGTGCGGTGTCAGGCAATGGATGGTGGGTTTGGGAGCGGATGTGGTCAGGTAAGGAATCCGCTCATGATGCAGCCAATGGCGACGGGTGGCATGATACCGATTGGGCAGATGTCATGGGGCACAAGCAGCGCCACCTGGTGCGTGGGGTGGGGGTTGAGGGTGGTCAGTGCATGGGGGGCTGTGTTAGGATGTTGGAGCGGTGTCAGGCAATGGGTGGTGCATTGGGAATGGCTGTGGCCAGGTAAAGGAAACATTCATGATGGCATTGGCGGCGGGGCGCTCGGTACCGATGGGGCGCTCGGTACCGATGGGGTGGATGGGTGAGCGCTCAAGCAGCGCGTGGATGGGGGTCGGGGGTGGGAGTTGGTCAATGCATGGGATGTTGGGACCACAACCCAACACTAGAGCTGGGTGTGTGAGTTACTCCCACAAATCCCCACCTGAGCAGCTTTGCTGCGCCCAGCATTGAGCCCCACCCTTACTGCAAGCACGCTTGGGTGCTGATCTACGTAGGCTGTTACTGGGGTCAGCAGACACCTTGGTGCAGACGCCTTCGCAGGTCAGCACGCAAGTGTGCTTGTATCGTGGGCGGGATTCTTTCCTGCGTGCAACGTAGCTGCCCAGGTTGGGTTTTGGTGGGAGTTACTGATAGCTCACCCAGCTCTTGTTGTCGCAACTGTTGTGTGATTCAAATGAACATGCTCCACCGGTAATTCCACCTGCCATGCCCCCACGTCCACCCTTGATCGCTTCCTCACCCCTTGGAAGGGGATCCCAGGTGCGCTCCATCGTGATGCACAATTCCTGCATGTCCCCCCTGCCTCACAACCCCGCATTGGCCACCAGCTCTAAATATCATGCACCCACACCCCACCTGTGATCCCCCCCTCCCCCATTTCTCCCCCTTCCAGGTGCGCCCCCCGTTGTGCACAATTTTGGTGTTTCCCCCTGGCCGAGGAGGCCCCTGCGCCTGTCAAGGTGGCAGGGATTTCCCCAAGGTGGCGCAC
The DNA here is from genome assembly GCA_032358255.1 of Heterotrichella gracilis. Lineage (NCBI taxonomy): Eukaryota > Xanthophyceae > Tribonematales > Xanthonemataceae > Heterotrichella > Heterotrichella gracilis. The sequence goes on along the minus strand of JAULBX010007773.1, from coordinate 117,385 downwards.
CTTGTTAGGCACACTTTTAACGCAGAGCAGACCCCCACAACTGCCACCAGGTCTATTTATCATGCACCCACGCCCAATCCGTGACCCCCCCCCTCCCATTTCTCCCTCTTCCAGGTGCGCCCCCCCGTGGTGCACAATTTCGGCGTGTCCCCCTGGCCCGAGGAGGCCCCCGCGCCTGTCAAGGTGTTCCGCCACCGCCTGCTGCAGCACTTCATGCTGTCCATATTCTGCAAGCTGCCGGCGCGCCCAGTGACCACCAAGCAGGACCTCAGGTGAGGACGGGGATAAGATTTATCTACCCATGAATTTAGGGTGTGTGTTTTGGGGGAGCGCAGGGTTACGGTGTGGTTGGTGGCTGAAAGTGAATGTGCTGCGATACTCTGTGTTGGCTATATTTTGCAAGTTGCTGGCGTGCTTGGTGACCACTAAGCAGGACCCGAGGTGAGGGAGCGGTTAGGCCAAAGGGGGTTGGGAAGTTGGGGAGACGCATCTTGGGGGCGGAGCGCAGGGTTCCGGGGGTGGCGGGGTTGACATGTCTGCCAGAAATGCCTCCATGTCAAGGGTTCAAGAGCTGCTGCAATAGTGATTGCCATTCCTTCAGTCACCGCCACTCTCCTCCCCTTGTGGCTTGGCATGTTGGCATGTTTCCCTTCATAAGCACTTTGGTTGTTCATGCTCCCCTCTTTTGCATGCATTGTATCTCATCCTTTCCCCCCCCTCATGCACCCATTCCCCATCCCCGTGTACGCCCAGTCATCCATCCTTTCCTTCATTATTCACCCCCTCCTTGCGCAGGCACGCCTTCATGGTGCGCATCATGCTGTCGGTGCTGCAGTTCCGCGTGAACTCGAGGTACGTGCAGGCCGACCCCCCCTTCATCGCCATTGAGCTGGACCACTCAGACAGCGCGCGGGAGGGGTGCTCGGTGTCCACCCTCACCATCACCTCGGAACCCAAGGACTGGCGCGGCGCAATCATGGTGGGTGGTGGTGCTGTGGTGGGGTGGAGTACATGTGATGTGGTGGCGATGGTGGTAGTGGTGGTCATAGCATTAGAGCTGGACCATTCGGTAGGTGCGCGCGAGGGGTGCTCGGTGTCACCATCACCACCCTCACCATCACCCTGACCATCACCTCAGAGCCAACGGACTGGCGCGGCGCCATCATGGTGGGTGGGGGTGGGGTGGGGTGGGGGTGGTGGTAGTGGTGCTTATGGTGGTGGTGGTAGAGGTTCGGGTGGTGGTGGTGGTCAGTGCATTAGAGCTGGATCACTCGGACAGCGCGCGGGAGGGGTGCTCTGTGTCCACCCTCACCATCACCTCAGAGCCCAAGGACTGGCGCGGCGCCATCATGGTGGGTGGTGGTTGGGGTGTGGTGCATGTGGTGGTGATGGTGGTGGTGATTTTTGGTTGCAATCTAGCTGAATCACTTGAACAGGGCAAGCAGGGGCTGCCGTTCCACAATCACTTTGAAGCCAAAGGACTGGCACGGTCCCATAATGGTGGGTGGTGGGGTTTGGTAGGTAACGAAGGGCTGTGTGAAGTAGGTGGTGGTGGTGGTGGCGACATAGATGTTGTTCTAGGTGATGTTGGTTGATGGTGCCCAGCATTCTAGCATTAGTGTTGCACCAGGTACAAGCTCTTTATAATCCCTAACCGCCCCCCCCTTCCCCCCCTTGCCAGGTGGCGGTCCAGGAGGTGCGGCGGCTGCAGCAGTACGGCGTGACACGTGGCGAGCTGGAGCGCTACCGCGCGGCGCTGCTGCGTGACAGCGGCCAGCTGGCGGAGCAGGGCGAGAGCGTGCCTAGCGTTGACCAGCTGGACTTTGTGATGGAGTCAATGGCGCTCAACCACACCCTGGCAGACACGCGCGAGGTGCGTTTGGGGGCAAAAACTAGCTAACCTTAAGTCAGTTGGTTAGCTAGTTACATGCATTCCAGCAAATACCCTAAACCCTAGTGGAATGGCCAGGGTTGATTTTTTAGCTCTATGGTGCAAACATGAGCCATGTCCGCCTCCCCACCTGCCCCCACTTGCGTTTCCCCCTCACCATGCACCACCCCCCTCACCACCACCACAGGGCCACAACGTGCTCGTGGAGATGGCGGAAACCATCACCCCTGGCGGATGTAGACCTTGTCTTATGCGCCTTGCTGCTCTCCTAACTGCATCCCCTCCTCCCCATGAATCACCCCTCCCCTCCCCCCTTTCCACACCACCACACCAACCCCACCCCTCCCCACCATAGGGCCACAATGTGCTTGTGGAGATGGCGGAAACCATCACCCTGGCCGACGTCAACACCATCTGTGCCTCGCTCCTCTCCTACGTGTCGCACTACGGCAAGGAGGCCCAGCTGGCAGAGGATGTGGCGCTCAACCCCGAGAAGTATGGCTCGGTGGGGCCCACCCGCACCACCTCCATCGTGGCCTGCATACCAGAGTTTGTGGATGAAAGCGGGCAGAGCAGCGCAGGTGTGTGGGTACGGGTGTGGTTGGAGGCGACTTCAGCTGTGCATGTGTACTTCGGGATGGTTTGATGTGCGTTTCAGCAACTAGGTGTCAAACCGCCTATACCTCCATTAGCGCTATCGACCCCGGTGCCCTCTGCCAGGTGGCCGCCTTTGCAGCAGCCAGGCCACCAATAGTATAGTGTTTCATATGTACAATAGTGATACCAAAATGACCTCTCCGCTGTCCGCCACCAGGTGGCGGCCTCCCAATGCAGCGCGGCGCCAGCCTGGCGACCACTGAGCACATGGACCCCGCCATTGCGCCCACGCTGCCCTCAGTGGACGAGGAGAGCGACGGGGACATCCCCGAGGGCGCCATTCGATTCGAGCTGGAGCCAGAGGAGATTGCAGCTGCCCTGGCAGAGGACTCGATTGAGGTGGGGGCATGTACATTGGTGTTGTTGGATCGTGTGCCCATGCGGGCCTGTTTGCTCGTCCTTGGCTTTGCTCATTTGGCCGCTTTGTACCCTTCCTGGGGATCATGATGATGAAGTGTTGACTTACACCTGTTTTTCCTTTCAATAGTATTTTTGGGAGTTGTTCAATGAAACCTTCAAAAAACAGTCATTATGTGACTGTGAAATAAAATCTTGTAAATCTTTCCATCATAATGTCGTAACCTTAAAATGTTATTAATCATCGTATATTACTGCAGGTTGAGGCTGCTGCGGATGTGGATGTGCCTGAGAGGCTGCTGGGCGAGGAGCAGCTGGCCAGGTTGCTGGAGGAGCGGCAACCGCACTTTGTGGCTGTGGGACCAGACGTGAGTGACGACAGGGTGGGATTGGATGGGGGAAGGGAGGGGGGTGCACTTGCAAACGGCATACAATGCTGTGGGGGTATATGTGGAAAACACTGGCGGTGGGGAATTGAGCCACTTGTCACTTGATGTGGTGCAGGGTAACAGTCGTTCGCTGTCAGTGTTCTTTGAGACCGGCATTTCTCTCTACATCACTGCCACTCATTTACCCCTCCCTCGGTACTCGGTGCTTGGTCACTCTGCAGGGTGATGCGCACCCGCCAGCGCACCCCAAGATCGGTATCCCTCACTTGCCAATTACTTAAATATCACTTGCTAATCACTACTTAATCACTTTGCAGGGTGATGCGCACCCGCCGGCGCACCCGGAAACCGGCATCGTGCAGCGCGTGCTTTCCAACGGGGTGCGCGTGAACATGCGCCACACAGCCAACGAGCCAAGCGCCGCCATGCTGCGGCTAGTGGGCGCGGGGGGGCGCGCCTGTGAAGGTGAGCGAGGGATGGCTGAGCACGCTTCTCTAGGAATTATTTGCTCCCGTGCCATGCCCTGCAACATTCACATTATCTACTGATAATTTATTCACCACCACAAGCACATTACTAAACACTACTCATCCAAATGTGTCTTCCGCAACAATGGACCTCAGCACTGGGTACCTAAATTGTCATGTCGCCCACGAATGAGAGCAAGTAATTGACGTCTCAGTTGCGCCCATCTTTCAGGCGAGGGCGTGGGCCCCAGCGGCAACGGTGTGGTCAGCATCGGCAAGCGCACCCTGTCTGAGACCGACACCGTGGGCCAGAAAATTCCTTGCGCTGCCCTAAAAAAACTGGCAGAAGGCACACCATTATACTCGATTTCTCACCTTGTCCACACGAGATAAATATTTATTAATCTGACTTATTTTCCTTGCAGGTGAGGGCGTGGGCCCTAGCGGCAACGGCGTGGTCAGCATCGGCACGCGCACCCTGTCTGAGAGCGGCACCGTGGGCCACTGGAGCCGCGAGCAGATTGAGCTGTTCTGCATCAGCAAGCTCATCAACTGCGTGCTGGAGGCCGACGAGGAGTTCATAGTCATGGACTTCCACTTTGCTGTCGGTGCGCGCAGCAGGGAGTGAACATTGCACTGTTTTTGTTGTTAAGAACTATGTTTTATTAACAGGTTAGAAAACGTACTTATTTGTTAGTAAATAGCAAAATATCATCACTTCAAATCTGTGGCTGTGGTTCTTATGGTTATGGACATCCGCTTTGCAGTTGTGCGCTGGACAGGCAGTAAAGTCTCCCACTCGCTGTCTGTTGTGGTGCATGGTATCGCTTGATGTCCAGCTTGCTGGGTATCGAGATCAGATCTGATGCTTGAGTCTCACGTACTTTGCTTCACTTGGTGGTGTTATTAATTGCGCCACACTGATCACATGCCAACACTACACTGCCCCCCTACCCCCAGGCGATGGCGGCCTCCAATCTGTGCTGGAGCTCCTGTACCTGTTCCTGTCGGAGCCAAGGTGGGAGCCCACCGCCATGGAGCGCGCCAAGCAGATGTACCTGTCGCACTACCGCTCGCTGCCAAAGTCGCTGGAGAGGAGCACGGCAGACAGGCTCATGTCCGCGCTGCTGGGCAAGGACAGGTGAGGCAGGGATGCTGTGAGAATTGACCCATGTTTTGAATAAGGATTCTGAGGTGGGTACCCATCCTCGTCCGCTATTATCTCTCAGTTTTTTATCACGAATATCTCCCCGCCAGGCTTTGATGACTCCAGCTCAAGGAGATTGACACTTTATAACCAAGAGAGCACGAGCCAACCTGTGGTGGACTAATGACATAGTGGAATACGTGTATTTACGTCTCTTACACTTCATTTATGTTTCTAGACTACTTTTCCTTTGCTCCAGGCGCTTCCGGGACCCCAGCCCCGAGGAGATTGAGGCCCTGACCCTAGAGGGTATGCGTCAGGCCGTGATGGACCAGCTGCACGCTGGCAACATCGAGCTGTCGGTGGTGGGAGACATTGATGTTGCAGAGGTGGAGGGGCTGGTGTTGAGGTACATGGGGTGCGTGGCGCCGCGACCCGAGGCGCCGCCGCTGGCCGACCGGCCGGTGGCGATTGCGCAGCCGCCGCCTGAGCTGCGCCGCCAAGTGTGGCATCTAAAGGTGGGTGGTGGGGAGAGGCTGCTGCTGATGGGGGAAGAGTGGACTTGCTAGGCCCTAGCTGCGTGTGGTATCCATTCTGTGGAGGTAGGCTTGTCATAATATTCTTTAATTTATAATGTGGGCTGAGTGCCCGCATATGAACCATATGGGCAGCACCTACCTTCTTCAGAAATATCCCTTGCAGCCTAACCCTTTGCAATTATTCCCTCGCAGGACTCGGATGAGCGCGCCTGCGCCTACATCGCTGGCCCCTCACCCACCCGGTGGGCGGCGTTCGACCCCACCCTCCAGGCCTCGCCCTCTGACCCTGTCACGCCACCCACGGTGCCTTCACCCTCCATGACGCCAGTGGAGCTGGGCGCAGGTATGTGGGTTACCCTGTTTGGAGTTTTGGGGGTTGGGGTTTAGGGTTTGCCATTGACTATGTCACGCCACCCACAGTGCCCTCGCCCTTTATGACTCCAGTGGAGCTGGGCGCAGGTATGTGGGTTACCCTACTTGGGGTTTGGGTTTTAGGGTTCAGGGTTTGAGGTTTGCCATAGACTATGTCACGCCACTTGTAGTCATCGTGCCATCGCCCTCAGTAACTCCAGTGGAGCTGCGTGCAGGTATGGGGTTTGCTCATGGGGTGGGCACATGCATGTTTGCATTCGCAAACCCTATGTCATTTGCAAAATGGCTGTACTGGGTGGGGATGGCTCTTGTGAACTCCATGTTGTTCCCTTTTACGCAGCGCGCCAGCATCACCCCAGGCCATGTGATGGAATTATGACAGAATAGTTATAGTCCCCTTTGACCCTTGCCTAAGGTAGTTAATATGTTTCCTTGCCTGTCCCTGCATCGCGGCAGCAGTTCCGGTCGCACCCGCTCTACCCCACCGTCATCATGGGCCTCCTCACAGAGGTCATCAACAGGCGCCTGTCCGCACCCTGTACCAAACAATAAAACACGGGATAACAGCACACTTATCAAGAATCTCCCTTCCCATTCAACAATCCTATTATGTTCTTTGCCTGTCTGTGCAGCGCGGCAGCAGTTCCGGTCGCACCCGCTCTACCCCAGCGTCACCATGGGCCTCCTCACAGAGGTCATTAATGGGCGCCTGTTCACCACCGTGCGGGACGCCCTGGGCCTCACCTACGACGTCTCCTTTGACCTCTCGCTCTTTGACCGCCTGAAGGCGGGCTGGTTCGTGGTCAACGTCACCTCCACGCCGCAGGCACGTGTGGGCGATTTGGGGCTAGGGTTTTAGGGCCATGGGCTAGGGTTTGTGGTCAGATTACCTCCATGCCGCAGGCAGGTGTGGGTGGTTAGGGGTTGGGGTTTTGGAAGCAGGGCTAGGGACCAGGTTTTGTGGTTAATGTCAACTGTATGCCGCAGGCACATGTGGTTGGTGTAGGGCTAGGGTTTTGGAGCCAGTGCTAAGTTTTGGCCCCCCCGCAGGAATCCACGTGGTACTGGGCCATGTCAGCCAGCCTGCGAACCCTAAATTCTAAACCCTAAGCCCTAAACCCCTCCCCTGCAGAAAATCCATGATGCCATGACTGCCAGCCTGCGCGTGCTGCGTGAGGTGGGTGTGCAGCCCATCACCACCCGGGAGCTGCTGAGGGCCAAGCGCACGCTGCTCACGCGGCACGAGTCGGACCTCAAGGTGGTTTCAAGGTTTAGTTTGAAGGGTTAGGGTGTAGGTTTGGAGTCGGACCTCGAGGTGGGTTGTAGGGTTTGAGTTTGCATGTACGCAGCAAAATGGGATGGGAAAGGACTTAGATACACCGACATGTAATCAGCTGGATGTACATGGGCATTGTGCAGTTGCCTTGGTCTGCATGCATTGGTGTGTTTGGTAAGGAGTGTGTTTGATGTGCTGGAACCCTAACCCCTCACGTGTGCAGGACAACCGCTACTGGCTGGGCCTGCTCACGCACCTCATGTCTGGGTCGGTGCCCTACAAGACAGTGGACTGCCTGCGGGACGTCGAATGCACTTCAAAACCTTCCTCGACCCTAAACCCACCCTCCTCATGCGTGCAGGACAACCACTACTGGCTGGGCCTGCTCACCCACCTCATGTCTGGATCGGTGCCCTACAAGACAGTGGACTGCCTGCGGGACCTGAAGGCGATGTACGAGTCAGCAACGGTGGAGGATGTGTACGACGCCTACCGCCAGTTCCAGCTGGGTGATGAACACATCTTCACGTGCATAGGGACCAGCGGGCGGGACGTGCCCAACATCCCACAGGTGCGCACGGTGGTGGTGGGGTGTACATATAACATTATTGTCAAAGACTTCAGTATCATCTACCGGATTATATAATTCACAACTTCAGAGCAATTCGTCCTTGCTGTACTTATTTATTTGATGCATTTCTCTGTGCTCCGGCTTTAAACCCATATGCAATGTTCTGGCCAGGCAGTAGGGTATGTATCCTCCCCTTCCATTGCCCTGGTTGCCAGACCTGCTACTTTGTTAGTAGTTCTAACCTACAATTTTTCCTTGGTTGTGACACCCATGGCCCTGCTGCAGGGGCTTCCCGAGGCTCCGTCTCCCCCGACAATCTTCCCAGGCAACGGGACCTCAACCCAGGATCCGGCGCTGGACCCCCGGAGCCTATCCATGCTCACCGCCATCGCCGCAGCTGCGCAGACCATCAACCTGGCGCAGGCAATGACGTCGCTGCATGAACAGGCCGGGGGGGCATCCGGTAGCGAATTCAGCTGATGCTAAGGGGTGGACTGGTTTGGGGGGTAAGAGTGGTGGTGGTGGATCGTAGCTGGTGCGAAAGGGGGCAAGGGGTAAGGGAGTGGTTGGGACGAGGCGGGGGTGCAATGGCCTGTACTGGCAGCATGGGTGCAGCGCATGGGGGGGAGAGCAGTGGCAAAGTTGTAGCTGGCGTGGGTTGGGATGGGGCGGGGAGGGTGTGAGGGGGCTGGGATGCACCAGCTATGCATGGCTGTGTGGGTGCGGCAGAGTTGAATGTGGCTTTGAGCCTGGTTGGCTTTAGGGCGACAGTTGCAGTATGGGGCAGTTGGGATTGTGTGTATTGGCGTTGCTGTGGGCTGGGTTGTAGAACTGAAGTGGGTGTGGGTGGGGCCTTGTTCACAGTGCAGCAGGGCTGGTATTCCTAGGTTGAAGTAGCATACTGTACGGAGCATTTGGTGCAATTTAAACAATCGCTGGGGTGTGGATTTGAGCCCATCTGTTAATGGGCTCGTGAGTACTGTAAAATTGAGCACAATGGACACGTCGCGTTCCACGTAGAGGAATGGTGTTGGTGTCGTTCCTGTTGGGGTTGGTTTGCTGCTAGCTAGAGGATGTGTGTGTATGTCAGCCAATGGGGAGGTCCTGAACCTGGATCACTAACATCAGGGTCTGTGAGTTTTATGAATTTTATGCTTTCATGCAGCTTGGTGAGACAAGTGTTGATCTGGTGCAGCGAGAAGTGTGCTTGTCAGCGGGTTAGTAACAGCTTTCCAAGTGAGGAGACGCATGGTGATCAGCCTGGTTGATGCAGTGACTGTCTTCGTAATACTATCCTGGTTGCCGTGATGTGCAATGCACATGCTACGCATCACAAGAACACACTAGTGGGCTGCTGGGCACTGCAGCAGCTATTTCTGCATGCACGTCCACGCCCACCGATAAATTATTCGCATGCCTGCTGCAATAATTTCAGTTACATTGTCTCAGAGGGTTGGTGGGGTTACATCAAACCAGTGTAAATTTTAAAGCCCAAGGTTGCTGCCATGATGGATGATCCTCAATATGATGATAAAGGAAGTGACCATGGGAAGGGTGTACATAAGCAACTGCAGTTGCACCTTGCTACTGTATTAGATTGCAAGGTAGACATCTGAGCTTTTTTTGGTAAACTGTTTATTAAGCTAACACAGTAATGGGCAGCTTGATGCCAAGGCATCAGCAAACATTGTCAATGAATCTGTGGGCGTGAAACGGAGGGTAAGGCACCTGGCAAGTCAGGTGCTGCAATGACCCCTGAAACTTGCGAGGTTGGACGCAACAGTGGGCATCCAGTCAACCGCAGGTTTGGAAAGCGTGGTCTTGATTGCACTTTCACTGCGCAATACGCAACACAACAGCACAGCCCTTCGCGGCTTGTTCATCGGAACAGCCAGACTGAACTAGACCTGGCTAGCTGTTCAAAATTGGACTAGCTAGTTCCCAACAACCACAACTAGTGTGGACACAGAGCGACGCAGGCCACAAGGGGAGATACTGGTTTGGGTTGGGTGCTGTAAGATTTTGACCCTCGGTAAAAGCTCCAACCATTGCTTGCAGATGCTGCAATGGGCTGCCCTACCGGGTGTCCAACACGCAAAGTGTATTCCCTGCAGCTTGGCCCAGCACCTCCTTCTCGCTCCCAGTGCAGCGGGTGGAAAACCAGCTCACAACTTCAACTTCCGCCCAGCTTTGTACAGCCGGTTCTCAGCCATGCCAAACTTGACATAGTGGGCCTCGGCAATCGCCTTGCTGGCCACTCCAGCAGCCTCAAGGTCTGGGTTGAGTGTGAGGTAGGTGATCCAGTCAAAGTCAGCAGGCACCTTGGATTTGTCATAGTCAGCGTACTCAGCGGGCAGGGCGTTTGCAGCATCCAGCACCGCCTTCTGGGCTTCCAGCATCTGGGGCTTGTAGGGGCGCGCCTCGGTCCTGCCAAACTCCAGGTAGTGGTGCTCTGCAAGCGCTTTGCTGACTATCCCCGCTTCTTGCAGGTCGGGGTTGAGCGCGATGTACTGCTTCCACTGCAAAGGGCACCAACATTCAGACAAGAACCACAAATTCAAACACGAGCCTTGCACAGGCAGGTCAAAGCCCAACCCACCCAAGTCAAAATACAAACCATGGCCACCCACTCCAGCCAGTGCCAGCCTGGCTACCTACCCAACCCAGAGGAAAGTGTCAGCCCACCCACCCACCCATTGGCTAGTGAGGGCACACCCCAAACCAAGACCAAGTCTGGCCCTAACCTTCCCAACAATGACACATCTGCCCACACATGAAACCAATGGCTCGGCACTGCCCACCCAACCAACCAAAGGCAACTCTGTCCCAACCTTTCAGGGCAAAGTCATGACCCCACCCACCACCCACCTCATAGTCCACAGGAAGGGTTTTGACACCGCCCAGGAGGACGGTGGTCTGGAACGCTGCATAGCCCACAAAGGCCAGCAGGGTGAACAGTATTATCAGGTTCTTGGGGTTTGCCACCAACGTCTTGACTTGCTGCACCCACTTCAAGGGTTTCCCCTCAGTATCAGTCATCAATCCCATTGTTGCTTCCCTGTCTGGCCCTAAAAGCCAGCGAAGGCAAACCTGCAGAATGCAAGCAAGTTAACCTAACGGTGCAGAAAGTGCTGCAACTGTACGCTTGCAGTGAGTGGCTTGATCACCCATAATGACGCACCTGTCTCCCTGAAACTCGGTGAGAGTTTAGACCACGCCAGCAACCTGCAGCAGGTCACCATACCAGTCAAGTTTCGGCCATGGACAGTGCAGTGGCTCTTCTTGATCGTTAGAAACGAACTGTTCCTAAGCTTTCTACTACCTAGGGCCCACATTACAGGGGGGTCTTACAGCAGTACCCATTGTACAAACGCTCGCAGCTAGTAAACGGACACGTCAGGTTGGTGTCCACCCGGAAAGTATGCTGTTGAAAGGGCAAACTATACCCTAGGTGCGCTTGTCTAGACACCGTGGCAGGGTCGAAACACCTTCTCTTGGCCCAGCGGATTGGCGGACAAGCTCAACAGGGGCGATGCAGGTTGCGCAGACAGGTGAAGTATGCAAGTCAACAAGTAGCAACCGAGTGTACTGCAATGGGCCCTAGAAGCGAATTGATCACGGTGCAAAGACAGGACCAGCATCACAGGGGATAGATCAGGCGCACTTCGAATCACCCACTTGAAATTCACCGCGGACCGAGGGGTTCTACAGTGGCCAAACACCTGTACCCCACGCGAGCTGACCTGATGAACGCCAATCAAGGGGCAAAGGGATGGGTTGCGCGTAATAACAGGCATGCCAACTCGTGCATGAAGTTTTCTTCCAGGCCCAGGCTAACCCAAAAAGAAACACGCGTCGAGCGCTCACTTGATTAGGGTTTCCCTCCCTTTATCACCCTTAATTTAAAGGCTTGAATTTCACCCCTGGTAATACCCTAAGTGACCCTTACTGAGGGTTGAACAATGACCCTGTATTCAACAGGGTGCGATCCAGGGGTGTCAGTAAATCTCATACCATGCCAGGAGATGGCCTGAATTTCACCTTAACACAAGCGGAAACAATATAATTGCCGCGATGGTACAGTGGTTGATTCAGAGCACGCCGTGTACTTTATGGTACACGGGGAGAGGGGATATATTACACGATCATACAACCATGGCAAACCATACTGCCTTGCTGACAGACTGCCATTTCTTTTTCACATCCAAGGAACCACCACCACAATTGACTTTCATGTCTACTGCATTCTGCCGCAGGGTGGCCACGTCACATGGTACAATATGCAGGCATTTTTAGACAATAGCAAGGAAGGGAACGGCCAACGTGTGATGAGCTAGAGGCCCCATCCAAAAAGGCACTGTTAAAGCATGTGGCCTATCAATTGAAAGGCCTCTGAATCCTCCACCTCCACACGTTGCGCACCTACCATGCCAGCTGCCATTGCACATACAGCAATTTAGAACCACCAACCCCGCGCCCCGACGATTCGCTGCTACAAGGATCATTGAGCAGCCTCGACAAGGATGGCAGTCCCAGGATGTGAAGATCCTATGTGCCCTGTCCACTGCCTGCACCCTGTGCACCAGCACCCAAACCATAAGCATTTGGCAACTGGTCACATCAAAGATTGGATTCCACGCTGCATAGGAAGACCTCATTGGTCTGTGCAGGCAAGAAAGCATTTATTGCCCCTGGTAAATATGACACACTGGTGCTAACCAGTATCCATTTTGATAGTAGCATTACCCCTCGTTATGTGAATCGCTGGCTGGGCATGCGTGCACGCTCTCTGCCACGTCATAAACACTGCAAACATGCATGACAAACAGCACCCCTTGCAAACCCACACGTACGCGGTGGCGCGAATCCATCTGCTTGTTGGCAACGGACTGGATCTCCTTGTACCCAAAATCGTTGTGCGCGTAGGCGGAGGGCTTGTTGAACTGGTGGGTGTCATGCTCCCTGCCACCTCCGCTGTGATCATGGCCTGCAGCTGCAGCCTCTTTGTCTGCCTCACCATGAGGCCTGTCAGGCACAAAACCCAAGTGGTGCCTGCACCAAGCAGCAGGGGTTATCTGATGCATGACACCAGTCTGGCTGCACGATGTTAGGGTCCAGGGCAATGCAACATGCGCACACCTGAAATGGCATGCACAGGCTGTCCCAATTGCGTGGCACACAGCTGCACAGCATGTGCGTACACCCCACAATAGGCCGCGAGGGCCATCAATCATGCCACATTCCAAGCAAATCCGTCAATGGCGTTGAGAAATCTACCAAGTGCTGTCACAGAGGCAGAGTGTCCAGTTGCAATACGCCATGCCGTTGTGGAATGCACTGACAGCATGCAGCCCATGCCATTGCTCATGGTCACCTAAAACGGTGATGAGCATGACATGGTGAACAGGAAAGCACAAAATACAGGGCATGCCATTAAAACGCACGTCGCATGCACAGCACCATGCACCAGCACACAATGGCCCAACCGTGGCAGCCACTATTGAACCCCTCCCCAAATACTGCAGGCGCTCAGCGTATGCGGCCCCCCCTCCCACTGCACATGGCACCCGCCAAAGGCCCACACCCTCTCGTTACCCCAGCATGCAGCTATGGTGGTAACTGTGACTGCCTCATACTCAACGCATACCCAAATGCACTCCATGATGGCTGACAACAATGGGGCAGTGCTGCTCAAGTTTGTCACACCGCTCCAAGACGCATTGCAAGGAAGCACTTGATACCTACATGGAATGCAGCAACTCACTCTGGGTGGGCCACTTCTTTCCCAGGGGGCAGGGGATCAGTGGTCTCCCCAATGCGTGATCGGATGGTGCGAGGCTGGTTGACATTGGGCTTCTTCAGGTGGGGGTGTTCAACTGAGTCACCATGAGCTTCCTCTGGCTCTCCCTCTCCCTGAGCAACGTCATCCCCACTCTTCTCCTTCCGTTCTTTCAGCTCCTCCAGCTCAGCCTTCATGTCACTGGCATCATAAGAAAGCTTCTGCCCGTAGTCTGCCATTATGGTACCTGCTCCGAGCTGCTAAGCAGTGGTTCACACGGTGTCAGCGGCAGGTGCCTGTGTGTGCGACTCTGCGGCCCTGCTCTATTGCTGAACAAACTCGTCTGCTTAAGCCTTATAGTCCCGTATTGTCTCGGATAGACAGGCCTGCTTTTAGTTGAAGCCTTCGGTACAGAGTGGTTGCGTTGCTTTTGACCTGTCACCGACGCAGTTATTTTGAGGTTCCGGAACCAATACCGAAACTACCCAGAATCGATCCTTTAATGCCCGCAGCAAGGCCCTTGAAGACCCTTCAGAAGGGTCAGGGAGAGCCAGCAACAGACGCATTTTAAAGTCCTATATTCCACACTCCTCTCCCCCAAGCTGTAGCATAAACAAAACAGATACCATGTGTGCACACCGTGACAGCCACTCCATGCAAAACATTAGGCGCAGCAGCCTTGAGTTGACCCCTGGGCCAGGATGCAGTCTTCCATTGTGACGTTGCACTGGGTGGCGGTCTGCCGTGCGCCGCCAATTTTACGGTGACATGAAATTATGGATTACACACTGCCTGTCAGGCCGTCTTGGATATGCAACACAATGTCATGACCCACGCAGCACCGATAACCATTGGTATACATATACGGTACTAGCAAACTTGTGACAAAGTTCCCACACGAATGAACTGGAACAGAAAAATTGAAAATGAATGGGTTGATAACCACTGCAGGATGTATCCTTGACTTGCAAGCTGTCTACATGTTGCATGATCTGCCACCTTTGTGCAGCCGTGACTGCACAGGTTGCTCAGTTGAAATGAAAACTAAATGTGGGCCATTTGCAATTATAATGCATTGAGTACAATACCAATTGATGAATAATTAGTGAATAGTACGCAACAGCTGCATCTATGAAGCAAGCATGAACCCTCGGCACCATGCGGTGCAAAAACAAGATACAATAACCACTGTGCCACTGGCTGGGTCACCTGACATGCCATAGCCTGCATGGGCCAAGGCTATGGAGACCATCCCAATGGACAGACTACGGCTGCTGCCAGAGATCATCGCTGTATTGGCCCACCACGACATTTTGGCATAAGCCCAGCCCAGATCGACTTGAACCTGGAAATGTCCGCACCACATGCCCCACCATGGCCACGACTGCCATGATAGTGCCCCCGTACGCGCTGTGCCATGGGTTGGTCTCCTGACATGATTTAGCCCGCTTGGGCCAAGGCTGTGTGGACCGTCCCAATGACCAGTTTGTGACTACTGGCATAGATCTTTGCAGCGCTGGCCCATTACGTCACTTTGGCAGAGGCCCATCCAGCATCGGGCATGGACCTGGAAATGCTTGTGCCACATGCCCCAACAGTGGCGGCGCTCACTGCTGTGCCGTGGTAGGGTCCTCATTCGCGCTGGACCATGGTTGAGTCGCTAGACATGATGTATCCCGCATCGACTGTGGAGTCCATTCCAAAGACTAGACTGCGACTGCTGCAATAGATATTTGCTGCGCTGGCCTACCACCATCATTTTGCCACAGGCCCAGTCCAGTATCGGCTTGGACCTGGAAGTGGCCGCGCCACATGCCCCACCCACGGCCACGCGTGCCATGGTAGCGTCCTCATACGCGCTGTGCCATGGTTGAGTCACTAGACATGATGTATCCCGCATGGGCCAAGGCTGTGAGGACCATACCAATGAAGATGGTGTCCCTGGTTCTTGGCGAGACCCTCCCCTTGAGGCCGATGCGCACCAGTGGCAGCAGTGGCGCATACACCAGCGGGGCCAGTCTGTGCAGACTGGGCTTGCGTGGCTGCCTGGGTAACTGATCCTCTGGTGAAGCGTTGGGGTTTTGAAACGTGGTGGAAGACATCTAGACTTGTGGAGGTGCAAGGGGTAGCCTCCACTGGTTGGGGTTGCCTGCCAGTGGACACAAGGCACAATTCACATGCCACTGGGTTGGACGAAACCAGCAACTGGTTACTGTACACCCACTTGAATGGTGACGAGGTTGAGTACTTCCAAGGCTCATACGCTTTACTAAGCTCAGAAGTCGAAGGCCGCGGGCTACGTCACGATGCATGCATACATATGCAAAAATCGTTGCAACGGAAAAAGTGTATGCAGAACAGATCTCTTGCGGTGTTGCACTTAGCATAGTAACACTTCAGCACAACTCGCCTTTTTATCACTCCAGTAGAGAAGCTCGCTGTGAAGTACAGGAGGAATCTACATGCGCCTTGTGTTCAGCACGCAACAGGGCTTTACCAGCTCTTCGCAAACAGTGTGTATATCACACTATGTCGCGATTTATGTCAGACACTGCCAACAAACGGTGTTCAGTATTGGTGTTAATGTTAACACTACGACGCATTGCAGCTTTTAGTAATCTTTTTTAAACAAAAAAACAACCACATTTAAGAATGAGAATATTGGCAGGCAAAGGCCCCTGGGGCATATTAAGGTTAGCTTCGCACTCCACTGTGGCAGCCAGGTCAGTTTGACAAGTGATTTATGCAGTGCAGGTTGCCTCTGGGCAACTGCCTGCCCATGGGCACCACATTTTCCACCTCCATGACCACAACACCAAGCACAGGAGTCATTCATCAAGGTGCTTGCACTTGGTCTAGTACACTGATGCTCATGAAAATGGACAACACAAGCCGCCACAGGCGCAAGGTGAAGGGCAGCAGGGCAACAATGATTTACGGCAGCACGTAAGCAGTAACACAAATGAATATATATATCTTGCACTTGCTGTCACTTCTATCAATAGATGGTTCCTGACTAATCCACAGTCACTACGTTGTTCAGCGGCAACCTGTAGTCGCAGTGCGTAACGCTCATTGCATCCAGCAGATTGCTGTAAACTTCTACTCTTCACAAAAATACATCTACATACAAGCTAGCCTATCCAGACTGGGTGTCTGATTCGCTATCCAGCCACATAGACAACTTCCCCTCTACAATTATTCCTATCCTTCAGAGTCCAATCCAGCAGTGGGCATCACCAAAATGCCAGACAGGCGGTTAGCGTGCACCTGCGGCTCCCATGACTATGCGCTGCAACCTCCCCTCCTTCCTGTCGGTCCCCCCTTCCGCCATGCATCATCTGGAGCGACAAACCACTGCCGCCAAGGGTTCGACGCAGCCTGAGATCTCACTCATATGCCCATGTGCTGGACACAGGCTCCCAATCCACCAGCTCATCCGGTGCAAACCACAGCGCAACCTCCCGCTGAGAGGACTGCAAGATTACAAGATTATTGTAAGATCGTTTGACAATCACATACAGGGAGCCAAATCCAGGCTCACAAGACTGCAAGCCATATACATGGAGCGTTCATGACGCTTTAGCCACCCCTTTCCCGGCCCTTGTGCACCGTTTGCTGCCACGCATGAGCAAGGCAGGCACAGTGGCAGACGCAATGCATTTGGCTCAAAAAACTGCATCGACAGGGCGTACCTCAACAGAGTCAGACCCATGGATTATGTTCCTGCCAACATCGATGCCGAAATCGCCCCTGCATCATGCATGGAGGTGTCACGCCATGCAGCACCATGCCCAAAAGCGTTCCATGCAATGTATTTGCGGATTTTCCAGATCTGCCATGTGCGCACATCGAGACACTACCGACCCACATATGCGTGCAGCGTCTGCTTCACACAACTTTAGGGTTTAGGGGTAAGCGCTCCGAAATTCTAAACCCTAAACAGCTATGCCAGCCTGGCCTGGGTGTGCCCTCATCTGATAGCATCAGGCCCTACCAGTGGAAGTCTGGATTTCAATGCGCAAACAGTATGCAAGGCAAACGTGCTGGAAGCATATTTGGTGACTGTGATGTGTAACCGTATTGCCTGATGAAGCCCAGTACTTCAAAGGGCAAACAGTATGCAAGGCAAACGTGCTGGAAGCATATTTGGTGACTATGATATGTACCGTATTGCCTGATGAAGCCCAGTACTTGCCTGATGGTGCCCGGTGGCGATGCCAGGGGGTTGGTTGCGCCAATCATGGTGCGCCCATACTTGACCACCTCCTTGCCCTCCCACACCATGGCCACCACGGGGCCGGAGGACAGGAAGTCGACCAGCTTGGGGAAGAAGGGCTTGCCGTCATGCTCTGCATAGTGCTGCGCAGCCAGGTCCTTGCTTGGGTGCAGCACCTGCACAACAATGGCGCCGGATTTACAGCGATGCTGTTGCAATGTATTGGTGGCCATGTGACGGCAACTGGGCAACTCCGTGATCCAGACACCCATGCCGCACACTGCTTGTCGGTTGACATTGACATGCTTTGGGTATTCGCTTGCTCGTGTGCCACATGCAGCACATGCACCACGGGATCTGAGCCCTGCAGTGCATTGGATCGCCAATGATGGGGTTTCTGGCATTGGGACTGTGTGCACTCCAATGCAGGGACACCCTAGGGTTGTGTCAATATCTGCTGTGGGTTGCAGGCAGCGGGAATGTGTGCACGTCCCTCCTTGATCTCACCATGTGCTGCTTTGCAGCTGCAAAGTCCACTGCTGCAGATTTGCTACATTACAGCGATCTCAGGCCTATCAAGTGTGATTGCATGTGTGATGATGAGCGCACCTTCAGGCCCACGAGCTTGTAGCCCTTGGACTCAAATCTCCGGATGATTTCTGACACCTGCATTACACAGGGGAGTTGCGAGCTCTGCACCGATACCGAGGGACCCTTTTGAGGAGATGCCTCCAGTGAGTGTGGCATTTTACCAGGATTGGATCCCAGATCCTGTTGCGGATCATCAAAACCTAATGCACAGGCTCCAAGAAGAGACTAGCATCGCAAAACAGAAAGTGACTTGATTACCGCTTTCGGTTTAGGGTTTTAGCCCTGAACCCTAAGCCGTACCAGTCCACGCTGCACTCCGTCAGGCTTGATCTGCACACACACGCCACGGTTAGGGCACTGGCGGGCATTGACCAAACCACATTGTAGGCGCAGAGCATAACATACAACACCGCCCTTGCAACAGCAGTTGCCCAAAGTGTCCTGCAACGCACCATGATGAAGCTCTTCTCTTTTGGTGCAGCAGCCAGAACCACAGGAGACATGCCTGCAAGCATGTGCAGGGCTCAGGGAACGATGGAGGTAGCCTTGGCGAAGAGAGCCACACCCCAATGCCTAAGCCAGTGCGATGCTGCATCACCCAGCATTGGCACGCATGTACCAACCTATGACTGCAGCCGTGGCCACAAACGCCACTCCTGCGCTGTGAGGCGTCACCAAGCGCGCCAAGGTGCCATAGTTAGCTTGGCCAGCAGTGACAAACGCCGCTGCAACAACATATTTCTGAGGGTTAGCCATCACAGCCATTGCGGACATGTAGTGCAGTGCAATGTGCAAAGGATACATGGTACTCAAAGTGACAGTTGCCAACCTGAACCACGAAGGGTAGTGGCCCTGGCGTAGCGCCCCACTGCGCGCGCTGCTGCCCGTAGCATATTGGTGGTAGTAGGGGTGTTCAATCAACCACAGTACTGCACACCAGCCCACGCTGGACAACCACGTACAACCTCCAACCCAGTTGTGCAAGTACTGGTGAGTGGTGTGGAGATAGTGCTAGTAGAAGTGCAGCCTGAGCGCTCTAGTACGGTAACGGCTGCAACCAAACGTGACAATGCATGCATATTGGGCAGTTCCACAGAGTCTGGCAACCCCGCAGCCACTAGTAAGCGGAGGGTATTAGCCGCGCCTGTGCAAAAAAACTACCCCAGTTGTATGCGCCTATTGTAGCATACAATGGTCCTCGTTAGGCAAGTGTTGTGCGTATGTTTGCAAGTACTTGTTAGGTATACTACTGCCCTCAATGCATGCATCCTGAGTGATGCAAGAAGCCCACGCCTTGTACTTGCCCCCCTTCAAGAGTGGAGCACAGAGTGCATTCATGTATTTGCACCAGGGTTTCAGTCCTTGCTGGCGAGATTGTCCCTGTCCCGGTTTTATCTTGAATATGCCCCGCATGTGCATGCATGTGCGCCTTGACATGTCAGACAGGCCAACTAGAGGCTACAACACAAGCAGTGAACACTAGATACGTCGCCTTCGAGCGTTATCCATGGGCTTTATAGCCAATGCTAGGAAACCATGCACATAGAATTTGGGTGCAAACAGCAAACTGTCAACTGGGAGCCCACTCTGTCTTTGGACCTGGGTTGGTGAGCGTAAACGTGGAGCAAGTGCTTGAGGTATGTGGCTGCGTGTCGAACTCACCAATGCCGAGCACAACCCTTTCAAACAGCACCAAGCAGTTAGCTGACCTTCTCACAGCACACACTGGCCACTGCACACAGGCAAGACACCGGTGTTTGCAAAGCTCCAAGCGTGTTGCTCCGGGTTCAAAACAACAGGATAGGGTTTGTAAGGGTGATCATTGTGATGCGGTGTACCTTGTGGATAAGCGGTACAACACGTCGCAAGCCACAGAATCAGCGACAGGCAGATTTTGGGGCCAGTTTGCGGTGCTCATGTGCACACTTCACCCTAAGCAGAAAGTGGTGTATGGGCTAGAGCGTATAGACTGACTGTTGCCTAGAATGCGTAATTCTCCTACCGTTTTGGCCACGCTGCATATGCGGTACGGTATCATGCAAGCTCATGTGGCAACCAGGCGGGGTCGTTGTGAACTAAGGTGCCACTGTTCGAGTCGGGGGTATTGTCTATTCCCTCCTCTGATAGATGGGCTGAAACTTGGGTTATTTCTCATTCCCAGCTGGTCCCTCTTGGTAGGTCAATACTTCTTATTGACTGCCAGTTGCGGAACCTCATATTGGCACGGTGGCGGATGTTGGCCATCTTTCTTCACCGTTGCACCTGTATCCAATGTGTTGCAACAGAACACAGTTTTGCTGGGATCAGTGGAGCAAGGTTTGGGCATGTTTGCTTCCTGTGGGCGTTTCGCTTTTTTCTTTCTCTCTGGGCACTTTTGGATGCATGCCAGAAGATGCCCAGTTGCATTCTGTTGTGGAGAACCAGCGGGGCAATGCGCTGTTATAGGGCCCACACCCACGTGGGCTGAACTTGCTTCACGCCACATAGTTGCATCGAATTTGGCGGGGCACAATGGCATAAGCAGTGCCAGGACAGAGCTGGTTGGCAAAAGGTATGTCGATTAGAACTAGGCTGCTGGTCTGGCAGGTACCGCTGGAAAGCATGCAAATAATTAGCTTTAGTGGTCCTTGACACCCTGCTGCATGTCGTGAGGAACAAGAGGCTGCCAGCTTTCACAAGTTTTGGCCGCCACATTCAGACCTTGCAGCTCAATTAGCTGATGTGGCAGCAGCGTTAGTTTCATGGTTGGCATTGCTCCTGCATGGCGCATATGTGACGCATGATGCATGCTGAGACGTTGTGCAGGGTGATGGCCATACCTCAGGTGCTGACTTGCAGTATGGTGGCGCCTTGCGTCAGAGAGGCACATGGAAGCGTGTCCCCTTGCAAGCATTGTGCCAGGGGATTTGCACGTCTCAGCACTGCAAGATCTGAATCAGGCATGCATGGCTGTAAACGTTGACGTCCTAGGTGTGAACAACTTCCATATTGCAAACTGGTCTTAGTGTAATGATATGCATCCTGGACAATGGAAAAACATTGTGTGCTTCACCAATCTGCCAAGCATAGTCAGCCTCTTTATTGCAGCATCAAAAGTCCATGGCTGTCCAGTGAGCATGCAACCCCGCAAGGCTTTTCTCAGCCTGAGGGGCCTGCTGTGAGGTGCTCCTGGACAAAACACAGCTATTAAGTGAAGTCTGGTCACCACAGTGTGGCCAGAGCCTCTGGCAGTCTGGCAGAAGTGATTCTCCTCGGCTAGCCATTGGCCTTAAACTGGAGTTGTCACCTTTCAATGAAGGTGTCTGATGAATACACACCTTGGAGCAGAAATTATTCATGCTGACAAATCCAGGGACACACACTTCACCCGTGCATGCCACATGGCGATGGGAAAGTCCCACGCTCCAATACGCCAACCCGCGTGGGAAACCGGGTGCTTGCCGGAGTGGATCCTGTTGAGATAGAAACCAAATCCTGGGATTCTGGGGACTGTAGTAGGGACCCAGTAAAATGGCGTGGAGGCGTATCTGATTCGGGTTGCGGTACATGATGGTGCTTTTCGAATCCCTATCCCAGTATGCAGATCCACTCCGAAGCAATCCTCCAACCGTGCTCCAACGATTTGCATGCCCATGCCACCGATGGGAATGGAAAGTCATGGTATTTCAAGGCTGGTGCACAAAAGACAGCCTGCTGATTTGGATGCTATTTCCCCCTTATCTCGCATGAATTTCCAACATCCACTAGGGACTAGTGTGAGATATCTCGAAACTGCAGTGTACATAAGCAGCCTGCAAGGTTCTGGCATGCCATCGCCAAACTCGCATGCGTCAACCCGTTGGAAGCTCGCCCCAGTCTCCTTTGCACGCGCTGTGTCGTGAGAAGCTTCTCTTGTCTCTGGATCTCGGTTGAAGCCGCATCCTCCACAAGGTAAGCTGTGTTCCGCGTGGGTGGTACCGGTGCTACCGCGCATGGTGGCATGGCCATGCCTGCAAGTAGTCAACCAGTGCTCAGCAGGCCTTGGAATGTATGCAAAATTCATCTTCTCGTGTCTATTATCATAGTGATTATGATAGAAGTATGTATGGGTGCAAAAGGCGTGTTCTTGGACCACAAAGTGTGTGCCGCATGTCCGTTCCGGAACCATGGCATGACACCCCTGCTTGTCTGAACAACAACTGGTCCAGGTGAAGCACCCGAAAGTGATGTGCAACCCCTAAAACTCTTTGTTTCCGAAACGTTGTATGACCCCCTGACTTGTGCAGCCTCCATCCCGCTATGTACCAGCCATGACACACCAACACCCTTTCCCGCCTTTTTCAGTGGCACATGGCACAGCGCAAACAACTCTGCACCTCACCACCATGAGCAACCCAGGCAGCCAATCCCGATATATTACCTCCATCATCTTAGTTTCCTTTGTTTTGTGCAGGTTTGCAACCATGGCGACTGCAACCTTCAAGGGGACGGCATTCGTTGGAAAGAGCATCCGCCGGAACGGCCGCAGCGCAAGTGTGACCACCGCCCGCCGCACCATCTCCGAACGCTATTTTAAGGCTTCTGCGGCCAAGAGTGACCCCAACTGGCAGCTGGATCAGCCCGACCGCCTGTGGGAGATTGGCTCCCGCTTCTGGTGAGTGTCGGAGGGTTTATGAAATTTACACCCTAACCGCATGCGCATGCCAATCGCTGCAATGCTTGCTCGCCAGTGCACCCTGCGCTCGGTGTGGACGCACCTTGCTTTAAAAATGCAGTCCCTGTATCTGAAGCTGTCTTGCATTGTTTGAAAGGTCGCATGCCTTGCCGATAGTGGCCCTCTGTCTGGGTGCACATCGATTGATCCTAAACCCTACACCCACCCTAATCCTGTGTTGTTGACCACACCATGTGTGGCGCGCAGGTTGCCCTTCAGCCCCTACAGCCCCCCAGAGTACCTCGACGGATCCCTGCGTGAGTTACCAATCCTCAATGCTCCCTAATATGCAGCATATCTGTGGTGCATGCAGCATTCCTTCCTACTACCAACCGTAATGACAAAATGCTCAAAAGTCATCCAGATGATGTGGCCATGGTGACACAATTGTCCAGCCAAAATCCCTGCCTTTCATGCTACGCACAACGTTAACACCCCCTGTGGACCATGTCACCTTATACCCCTGAACCCGCCCCCGCACACATGCTTATCCTACATGACCACCATGATAAGCATCCAGCGCACCTGCTGCTGTTCCCTTGGCCCTTCCAGCACCATCAACACCTCCAGACTGCATTACAAAGAGGCTCTGATCTTCATGCCCATGGCATTCCTCTTGTATCTAACGCAACCCCCTTCCCATGCCCCCACAGCTGGTGACCGTGGGTTCGACCCCCTCCGCCTGGGTGCCAGCTGGGGTAGCCCCCCTGACTCAGATGACAACAGCAACGCATCCAACAGGAGCCGCCTCGGATGGCTGGTAAGGGTTTACATTGCAACTAACTGCAACTAGGATCCCAATTGGGTTTATTGCTTAGGGCTTAGGGATCCCAGTTGCAATCCTAACCCCCACAAAAATCTAGGTCTTTGGGATTTAGGACTTCTAGAGCATGACGTGCGCATATCCTCTGCACTAACTAATGCAATGTGCTGTGTTGCAGTGATAGGCTAGGATACAGCAAGTATTGATAGCAGTGACCACGGAACTGTTCCATGGTATGCACACTTGTATGCATATGCATATGCCGGTATGCACACTTGTCTCAAACCCCCTTGCCATAGCCCCCCACTGCACGTCCATGCATGCCTGTGCATGCGTACTGAGTGCGTGCTCCACCGTTGGCGCCAGGCTTCCACATCCCTAAGGTACATGTGGGCATCGCATGTACGCATAAAGTAAATGCTTGCATCGCTTTAATGTTTCCCCACCCATCACCTTGCCATGTGCCCACGTAGTTGCCCATTCCAAGCCCCCCGATCACCCCCTTTGCACCCTGAACCCTACATAAATCCCCTTTGCACCCTAAACCCTAAACCCTTCATGAAACCCTAAACATGCCCTACACCCATTTTGCAGCTTGAGGGCGAGCTGTACAACGGGCGCCTGGCCATGCTGGCGGTGGTGGGCATTCTGGCCGCAGAGGCGCTGGGCAAGGGCCCCTGGTGGACCGCGCAGTACAGGGTAAGGCTAGGGTGAGGGCTTAGAGAATCTAGTGGACTTTGTGCAGGGTACAGCAAAGCGTGCCTTAGCGTGCAATAGCGTGGGCTATACAATAGGTTATCACTTGCCAAAGCTGTCACTGTGCCAAGCAGCTGGTCTTCTATTAGCATGGCAGCTGTTTCAGAAACCTTGATATGAGATATCTGCGAGTGGAAAGTGCTGTGTAGATGCTAGCGCAACTTGACGCGGCGCGTTCATGGCTAGGGTATACCTGACTGCTAAAGTGTACACTCACTGTAGTTTTTGCAGACCCTCATTGCCTCCAATGGATGCACCCATCTGCTTTGCATAACCAGCATGCCAACTTTCTTATGCAGGCTGACTGGCCTCTGCCTTACGCCGCGCTGGTGATTGGCGGCCACGTGATCTGGGCCCTGCTTGAGAAGAAGAGGCTGGAGAACTGGATCGAGAAGGGGGAGGTAGGTGAAGGTGGTACACATAAGCAGCGTGTTCCTGGACATGCTGTCGTGAAAATATGTGCAGTTGCTGCTTAGAGTCCAAAAGCATGTTCGGCCTGGATTCAAGGGCAGGTTGCCATTGATTTTATTGTAATTTTATATAAACACACATGGCAGAGGACATATTGTGCAACAGGGTAATCCATTTTGCCTTCCCCTTTGCTAATTAGGGAAGAAGAGTTCACATTTTTTATATATTGTTTATCTAAATAATAAAACTCCCTCTATCTTGTTCCCCAGGCTGGCCACTTTGGCCTTGCGCCCTTCGACCCCCTGGGCCTCACCGACGACTACAAGCGCCAGGCCGAGGTGCGCAACGCGCGCCTGGCCATGCTGTCTGCGCTGGGCTTTGCCGTGCAGGCCTGGGCCACGGGCAAGGGCCCCATTGAGAACGCCATCGACCACCTCAACGACCCTTGGGGCAACAACAGTACGTGGGATGGGTGGCAGGGCCAGGGCTGGTCTGTGTGGTCTAGTGGTAGTGGTAGTGGTTCAATGTCATGAGTATCAGTGTTGTGCTGGTTGGCTTAACTAGCTTGATTTGCGTTGGTCAATTGTTGATTTTGCGCAATTGCTGGTTTCAACAACTGCAATAATGGCCAGCAGCTGACGCTGCTGCAGTAAGCCAAATTACAGTGATGTTGTATGTTCATTAATAATCGAACATAAAAATGATTGGTGGCACACGGCATGCCAGTGTATAGGCCCCACACTGCAGCCAGTGCTGTCAGGCTGTTAGGCTGCAGTAAAATGTTTGATCGGCAATTGCTGATCAAACAGATTACTGCAGCACAGCAGCCTAGCAGTACTGACTGCAGTGTGGGGCCTTGACATGCAGTGTCCTACCAGCCAATTTGTTTGGACATGGGTTACTTGGGTCTTTGAAATCCTATCCAAGACACTGACTAGGGATGTGGCTGCCTGCAGTCTTCACCATTGGCGACAAGGGCACTACTGTGGTGGGTGTGTTCCTTGCCTTTGCTGCTGTGCTGCACCTGGTGGAGGTGGCGCGCAACACCTCGACCAGCAGGGCCAACGGCAAAACATTTGCCTAGAAGAGCGCGATACTGGAAGGTGGTGCAATTGGCGCTGGCGCAGGAGATCTTTGGCAATGAAGCTGAGGATGGGTGATGGGCAAATGGTTCAGGATGTTGTGACAGTGCAAGAAGGAGGATGTGGTATTCTGTTTGCTAGAACAATATATATGGTATGAACACTAACACGGCATTTTGCTTACGCTTGTATCTATGCCAGGCCCAGTCCCTGTACACTACACTGTATGTACAGCGCATCAGCATTGCCTGGGATATTTGATAATAAATGCTCTTGAACCTGTTCTTAGCCTGTTTTGAGTTGCTAGTTATAATTCTCAGTATGAAAGCAGATGTATTCATTTGCATGCAATGGGAGATATTGAGGATAATGAACCATGATGCACCTGGCAGGTTGCCTCAACAAGCCAATACATGATATTGTTCGATACACACACAGTGTTTGCACAGTTGAAACAGTTGAACTCAGTTTTTGCTAAAATTTGTTGAGTCGGACTGATTTTCAAGACTGGAATGTATACCATCACACAGGGTAAATTTTGTTGAGCAGTCGATATCGATAACGGGTGCTGCCAGTGTGTAAAGCCATCAAGTTGAAAATGACAGGGTTGAGACAATCATTGCAGAAGATGCCCGGCAAAGTTTGATTTGGGCCACACGCCGGCCTGCTGCAGGCAGCATCTCAATGACATTGTGCCCAAGGCCTTGCAACTAGGCAGACAATAATGATCAGTCAAAACACCAAAATTGAGTTTGTCAAAGAAATCAATGTCACAAGTTCAGGCTGCCAGTTGAAAACCAAATGCAAAGATGTGCACTAAGGCGTGCACAGTGCGGGCATCATCCACCGAAGGCCCTACTGTATTGGACCTGCAGAATATAATGATAAAAATAGAGTTTTGCAGGACAACTTTGCAGCAGCCCCAGTACCAATACAAGGACCCGCATGAAACGGCAACACAAGAGCATGTAAAACGAAAGTAGTACACTGTTTTTCTCTCCCTGCAACACCGCCTAATCCTGCCAAAATTCCCCCCGATGTGCACTTTGCTTCACTCACATAAAATGCCATCCTGCCTCATACGATCCAAGTGATAGTAAAAACAGTGTCAAAAAAAATATATAATTTTGCGCAAACACCACAAAACGACGGCTAGTGACCCCGGTTGGCAATGCCCTGTTGCTCAATCGCCAGCTGTTCTGCCCTTGCCTCCTCTAAGCTGACATCGAACACCTTCAATTCCACAACCCCAGGGTCATCCATTGGCAACTGGAACGAAGACCTGCAAGACCATAACAGTTCTGCAATTAATGCAACATCATCCACAGGCAATCACCTATGGTACTAGCAACCGCAATGTGCTGTGGACAATTCTGGATGGCGGCAGTGTGAAAAAACACGGCCATGCACTGCCAATGGTACCCACCTGGCCCAGGGCTTGGGTTGCTTCCTAGTAGCTGCGCAGTTCATTATCCTGATGTACGTGATGTACAGCCGCTCCTTGGCCCTGTGGAATACACGGGGCAGGTCAACAGCTCTTTTTCAATTGTGTATGCACATGGCAATGAATGCATCTGTGATTCCGACAAGCGCTGTCTCATCGACCATAATAATGGTGCCTGGCAGACAGCTTCCAAAACGTGAAAACTGGCTTCCTATCTCCTGATAAATCTCAGAATGCAGCAACGATTGATATTTATATTATTTTTTCAATTTTTGACACTTGAAGGAGCCAACTTTACATACCGTGTGACTGCCACATGGGCAGGTCTGCGCTCCTCCTCTGCTCGTTCGGTGTCGTCATCCACTTGCATGGCACAGACCAAACTCCATCCAGTGCATCCTCACAGTGTGTTGCATGGGGGCAATGCTCTAGTAGAGAGGGAGCTGCGAAATGAGGTGTACAACACAACGTTGTATCGTGTTTGGTATTGAGCTCACAGTCCTGCAACTCCCAGACTTGTAATGTTCCTTGAATCCCTGGGACATGGACGAATGTCAAATGCAAGCCCCCCACAGGAACGAATTCCAGTTGCAAATGTCCCTGTTTGCAGGAAAAGCAACCCATGCATCTTGCACTGCACAACATTTTGTGCTGTGGTATGCAGGAATCTCACCTCCAGTGGGTCTGGAGGGTTTTGCAGGTGCAGATCCTCCTTCCCATGGCTGGGTGATGGGAAGAAGCTGTCGTTCCAGCGCATGACAAACACGGTGTCCCACTCCAAGCCCTTGGCGCCATGGACCGTGCTGATATTTACCCCAATGCCCTGCAGGTGGGCAAAACGAGTAAGTGGCCAGCGCTTCATGATCAATCCAAATGTACATATCTGCACACCTTTGTGGCAGTGCAATATGATAGCCACCATTAATAGCTCAATCGCAGTGCCTGGCGCAGTAAATTGTTGACGCAATACGCTCATCATGAATCAATGATTCCATCACCATGAATTGGTCATGCATCATAACTCATGATGCACATAGCCATGACCTGGTCGTCATTGCCATGCCGTTTGTTTCTATGAGCTAACGCACTCTTACCTTGGACTTGTGAGATACCTCCTCCTCAACAGCATCCACTTCCAGAGACGTGAGGAAGTCTCGCACTGGCAGATAGCCCAGCTTGTGCGAGGCAAACATCTGCTCAATAATCACGATTGGGACTGAGGCCAGCAGTTGGGGTATCGTGCATTGCTGCATGACAATCTCCTCGCACTGCCTGCAAGACCATACTGTATATCACATTTTGCTCAAAAATGCGCCACACTTTGCAAGCTTCAACTTGAACCACTGTCCTCCAACCTAGCTGCCAATGATCACGATGCAGGTGAATGGATGAGGTGTATGCTAAAAAGCCCCAGAGAGAAAATGTCACCCGTCAAAAGGCCAAGCAAGAGCAACACAAGCAGGGGATACAGGGGATATTCAAACCAGCGATCAATGCAGAAACTGAGTGGAATCTTGTAATCTCCAACAATAAACATTCCTTTATGGCATTTTCTAAAAGTTGCTGTGAGTGTGTTGGTGCATGTCCTGCCATACCTGTACAACGATAAGGCACCCTCCTCAGGGTCCTCCTCAGCTGCCAAGTCGTTCTTCCACTCCTCCTGGAACACCTTGGCAACATCCAGCAGCGTCTTCAGTGGCCCTTTCACGTCAGGGTATCGGTCAGGTGCGGCGACCTGGCCTTGGCCCTGCAGTGGAAACCCATAGTCACGTTCCAGCCAGATTATTGGCCAGCCTTACAGACCTAATGCCAGGCAAGTCCATCACAACACTGCGCTTATTCCAGGTCTATACAGGTGTTGCGTGCCTGGAGAGTCCTTGCAGTGATAATCGTCGACTGACCGCAGAAGTCACTTGCATGTACAGCAGCTAATACCACATTCTGGGAGCAACTGTGTGTGTAATAGTTTCCCAACAGGCCATGCAGATGAACAAAATGCTGCAAACAAAGCCACAACAGCATTTCAGAATCATACATGTGGCGCCTGCTCATCCATCTCATCTTCCTCATCATCATCGGTGTCCGAGTCTGTCTCTGTCACCCCCTCCTCCTCCTCGGCCTCCGAGTCATGCCCCCTCTTGCTGGGGATGAGGGCTGCAGGCGTCTCAAGCTTCTTGGCCTCAGCCTCGCGCTTCTTTGCGCGTTTTGCCTGGGAAGAAAAGCCCGACGTTAGCAGCAGTACAAAGGATGCATTAACAGTTCATGCATGCACCAGGCGAGATGCGTCCACCAATGGTAATGTCATGCACTCCTGTTGTTCACAAGCCGCTGCCAGGTGGCAGAATCATCTACACCTCTGTCACGCTTGATACAGACATACACTGGTGATATACCAGGCAGAAGCTTGTATGAAACCCAGAATGCCAACCACAACTGAGCAGCATCAGCATAACATGTGCTGCAGTAAATGAACTTCCTTCCACTCTGTCCATTTAGCTGCATGCAATGGTACCTCGTCATACTCCAGGTACTTGGTAACCTTGATGATATGGTACAGCGCATCTGGTACTGTCATGGCTAGCACACCGTCTCGGATGTCCAGGATCAGCTTCATGAAGGCCCTGCACCAATAGTTGTATTTTATCAATGACCTGGTCAGCAACAGCATAGGAAGCGGATATACTTATCTTACCCAACACACATTTTCTCTACACGATTTGGCTGTGCCAGTGCAGAGCTGGTTACAACAAAGCGCTGGCTGCCTTGATCTGACTGTCATGCTGAGAGCATGGACCCAGCTCACTACGTAATTCACTTTCACGTGATTCACCTAGCAGGAGTACTGTGCAAATTGCTCAGCTTGCCCTCAAGCTCCAGCTGGCGGCAGGCTTCCAGCAGGCTCAGCTTGTCACCAGGTGCCACAGCGCCATGCATCTCCATGGCAGCCTTGTGATCCTCAACCTGCTTGACAAACGTTTTACCTGCGTACAGCCCATGTGGTAAAGAATGGGCAGCAGGTCACCAAGCTTTTTCAAGGGTATACACATTTGCAACAGAGCCCGCCAGCCATGAAGACGACACAAGAGACATCGGCTGCATTTCTTGACATTGCGGTAACTGCGCAAAACCAGGACCTACCCAGCCTGCGTGGAGGGACGTTTATAACCCTCCTGAATGCGGCATCATCGTCCGGGTTGATGATCAGGCGCATGAAGCAGCAGATGTCCTGGACAGAAGCCCGCTTGAGCAGGTTCATCCCCTTGATGATGGTGAAGGGGATGCCCAGGCGGGTCAGCTCCCTCTGCAGCGGCTCATGCATGATGCCGCACGCCCCAAACTTGAAGTTGCGCAGCAGGCAGCACACGTCTTCGTACGCCACTTTCTCCTCCTCGTGCAGGCGCTTGATCTCCTCCACCACAGCACGCGCTTCGTCATTTGCAGTCCCTGCAGATTGCAGGGTTTATACTTTCACAGCATGCATTGCCATTTCCTTACTTACTTCGTTTCAATTACATACATTTCACACTGCAGCCAGATTAATAGTGAGTCGTGCAAGTGCTTTTCAAAGCAATTTAATCCACCGCAGTACTGGCACTGAGTTTCAAGTATCTTGCATGTTGCACAAAAGGACTTACCCAGCTCCCAAAGCAGGACAGGCCGATGGTTGTCAATCTTCGTGGGCCGCAGGGTTTTTGGAAATGCCTTGTGGTTCTGCTCAATCACCGACCGCCCCACTTTGAGGATGTTTGGCCTGGACCTGTAGTTCTCCTCCAGCGCACCAAGTTCTCGTGGTCATACACACCCCTGCATCACACAGATTTGCCAGCTGAGAAACCCACAGTGGGCACCCTGCTCTACAGATTCGCACGACCCCACGAGACAGTGGTGCATTGCAGGTCGTTACAGCCTGGGGCAAGCATTCAAACTGCAAGCTCACCTGAAGATGTCAAACACCAGTGGAACACTGCCCCGGAACCCGTAGATGGCCTGGTCGTCATCCCCCACCGCAGTCACGTGGCGCACATTCAGCTGCAGCAGGTTGACGAGGTCGATCTGCACCAACATGCACAATGGTTGGCTGCACCTCAACAAACTTACTGTCATCAAGAGGGCAGCTCAGGCTGGATGATGGCCCTCAACAAAACCAACGAAATAAAAATCACGGGACAACAGCCTGCATCGGGTAGGGTGAATGAGGGTGACGGGTGCATTCCCACTATGCGGGGTTACATGGCCACTATGCGGGGGCACATGAGATGTACCCCCGCATACCGGCCTTGTACCCCCGCATAGTGAAAAGCGGGTTATAATGCGGCTATCATTATGCAGAACCCTACAGGAGCTGGGGCTGGATGATGTCCTGGCAGTTGCATTACTGCTCACCTGCAGCCTGTTGCTGTCTTGGTACTCATCCACCAGCAGGTACGTGTACCGCTGCTCCAGGGCGTGCCGTATCAGTTGTGGCTCCGCAGCATGGTGGTCACCAGTACCATCAGGTCGTTGAAATCCACAGCATTGGCCCTGTGCAGCAGCTGTTGGTACCTCTCCAGTGTCATGCGCCTGTCCCACACAAACTCTTTGGGTTCCAGGCCCTGTCGCTTGACGGCATCGATCCACCTCTGCATCTCCTTCACTGTCTTGCGGTTGGGGACATCCCCTGTGCAGGGAAAGCAAACAGATTCGAGTGAATGCACCGGCGGTCACATCCTGTCACAGGTGCCATGTCACTGGTCGCAAAGTCATGCATGGATGTCATGTATGCATGTAGCATGGTGCCGCAATCATGCATATAGCATGGTGCCTGTATAGGCCGCAGAATCATGCACACACCTGGTTTATGGATCTTTGTCGTGGAAGAGGCTGTCAGGTCGCCTAGCTTGGGGTCGTACAGCGCCTCCATTGCCTTGTATGCGGCAATGGCCATGTCCAGCAGCACTGCACGCTCCTCGGCATCCCGCTCCTGCTTCACGCGCTCCGTGTCTGGCTCAGGAACCGCCTCCTTGCCCTGCTTCACCTTGACTTTCTTTGCCTTGCCCTTCTTGGCGTGCTTTTCATACACCGTCCTTGTACCTGCAGGAATCCCCAGGTATTCAGGCAAATATAGATCCTTGAAGCAGCAAACAGCCATGTAGCAACAGGGGGCGTTATAGTTACTATGCTGCCGCCTGCACATGAACAGGCAGGGCAAAACACCACCTGCAGAACCCAGAGCTGATGCAAACCAGACACACAAATTCTTGCAATTATGGACTGCCTGTCTATGATCATACTTTCTGTGCTCCGCTGGATGTTTGTTGTCAATCGCCTTCAGGATGCCAGGCCAATCCAGCCTTGGGGAAACACCCAGCCATTTCGCAATCCGCACCCTTGCCTTTTCCAGATCCGTCCACCTGGCAATACAGACCTCCAGGTCAACACTGCCACAAATGCTGCGATACGCCATGCACCAGACCATGGCCTCAGCAACACATTGCACGCCATTTCCCTCCCATAATGCAACTGTATTTTGGTGCGCCAGCATACCACAGCAACGCACTGTGTGGTGCTCACAGCAAGAGTCACTGCATTACACATGCAGCTTACCTCATGGCCTCAGCAACTGTGGCCATCAGGTCCTTGTCCTCGGCCCACACAGTGGGCCTGCCCTCAAACCCAGCTGCGCGGTAGTACCTCCGCAGCAGTGAGTAGCAGAAGGAGTGGAAGGTGCACACCGTCAGCCGCTCCACGTGCGGGATGTGCTTCACCGCCCGCTCTTTCAGCTCCTGGGAGGCCTTCTTGGTGAACGTCGCCACCAGGATGTGGTAAGGGTCGACGCCCTGCAAGGGAGAGGTGCCATCCACGTTTCCCGCCAGGTGAAGAACTTCTCAACCCCATCGGGTTACCGTTTTCATGAAGATGGAACCCTAAACCCTAAGCCATGATATAGCAGGACCTTCCTACTGGTGTTGCACCCACCTTGTCCACTACAAGGTGCTGTGTGCGCCCCACCAGTGTGGTTGTCTTCCCAGTGCCGGCCCCTGCAGCAACCGCTTGACACGTTATACAGAGCTTTGTACACTACAGCGCATCCGCAGATCCAGCAGGCATGTAGGCATGGCAGATGGGATGCCACACTGTCCTCATCCAGTGCGTGGTAGACAGAGGTGTGTCACAGACATGGGTACTGTACCTGCCACGATGAGGAGAGGCTTGTCTGCGTCACTGGACGCCGCCCTCTGCTGCCGCGGGTTCAGTGGGACAGGCACAAGCGCCACAGGCGGAACCTCCTGCTGCTGCGCTGCTTGCGCCCTACGGCTCTCCTCATGCCTGCGTGGGTAAAATATCTTGGAGCCTGCATGCATCAGCACAAGCAGACCAAGCTGCCCAACTCAACAGCCCTTACCTGGCACTCAGAATGCTGAACACTGTTGGCTCAGCCACTTGTTGGAGCTGCCTCCTGGCGCTGCCTCCTGATGGCATTTGCCCAGCTTGCTGTGAAGGTTGCCGTCCTGCGTGGGCCAGAGGGCTGGGACTCCCGTTGGGAGTGCTGCTGCTGGTGGCTGGTGGCTGCTTGAACAGGTTCCCAGGTTTCTCAGGCGACAAAACCTGCCGTGGATCGCTGCCATTCTGCTGATCAGGTGTTGAAGTGCTAGCGCCTTGGCTTGGTTTTATCCAAAAGCTGAGAGTTTTCTGGCCCGACAGTAAAGGAGCCTGTTTCTTGGGAGCCATAGTTAAGAGTGGATTAAACCATCACAGTTGTCCAACCGTTTCAGATGGACTTGGGTGACACGCTCTGAAGCGACTGATGCTTCAGCACTAGTAGAACACCAGTTCGCCCTTGGGAGTTGGAAAACCAGTCAATACGCCAACCTGGCACTTTGGGACGTCCTAGCACTCCAGAACAGGCTAGGTATTCACAGCATGGCTACGCCAGCATGGCTACACCAACACACCTAGGTTAGCAGTGCAAGTCGGTTGCAAATAGTCGTTCTACGTCCGGCCAACTTGTGTTTAGTAAAGGGCAGCATCTGGATGAGTGCACGCTTTGCCCGCAGGCATTTGCATGCCAACTGTTTTCCCACGAGACGGTCTACAGAGAAAATCAGCGCAGGTGGGGAGGGAATTTTATTTTGGCGGGAAGGATGAGCCATCATGTTGTAATGCTAAAGCTTTCAAGGCTTTGATTGAGCGGTGCACCATATTTATTGGTTCTATGGGTTCCAGATTCTTGTAGAATGGAGTTGTATCTGTGGTGTCGTCACTGATCACTGTCAACGTCTTGGTGTTCCTTCTCTGTCTCTCGGGGGACTGTGATATGCAGCAAGGCGTTATGAGGGTTGCCTTTTGTCACCCTGACTTGGGCTTGGGAGGTGAGGACCACTTCTGTGCTGGATAACACAAGGCCTGTCGAGTCTTCCCTAGCGCATGTGCTATGCATGCATATAAGTAGTCAGTGCTGTCTAGAAGCGCAACCAGACTAGCAACCACCTTTGTACAGTTTTTGCCAGCCAGGTCTTTTCTGCGCTGCGTTATGCAAATTATGATCGTGCTTAAAATGTCTTAGTAAACCCGGTATGCATGCATATGGATTACGTGCACCACGGTGTTCGCGGCGGTCGCCAAGGGTGTTTCGTGTTGCTGCTGCAGGGGCTGAACGCCTTGTGGTAGATGCTGCTGCAGAACTTGTATGCTTGGGACACAAGGTACGGCTGCCCTGTTGCAACAACCTAATACTTGGGCAGTGTGGGCATATAGCCTCTGTGTCACTGGGCCCAACCAGCAACAGCTACAGCTTTTGTCATCTCCAACCTCCATAAGCGTGCAGGTGGATGTTTACACAGCATTTTATGATCCCAACCGGTGCTTCCAAGAAACCAAAGCCGGGCTGTTCCCAGTCACTGTGGCGGGAAACTGGTTCCCCCGAAGCGTCTTTGGGAAGCTTCATGCCTTTTGCGCGTACATCCGGTGCCTGCTGGTGTCCCTCCAGATAGTGATGCATTCCATCTGGTGAGCGTTTTCCCAGCACAATTGGTGCCACCCAATGTTTGACCCATTGCAAATTGAATGGAATTTAACCATGCGGAATTTGGCAGGTCGGGGGAGCAATATGATGCCATTTTTGTGGACCAAGTGTCGGTGGTGGTGCCAATCCTGAAGGCCTTCACCAGAGCAAAGGTAATCCCTGCCATGAACCTGCATTACCCTAGACGAATCCCTGAACCCAGAACCCTAAACCCTAATCGGCACCTGCAGGTGGTGTTCTACTGCCACTTTCCTGACCTGCTGCTGGCACAGCACAACTCGAGGCTGCGCCAGCTGTACCGCGCCCCCATCGACTGGCTAGAGCAGTACACCACTGGGCGCGCTGACAAGCTGCTGGTGAATAGCGAGTATACAAAAGGTACAGCCAACTGCATATTTACTTAATTCTGGGGGATTTTCTTTCCCCTTGAATTCTTATTACATACATCCACATGAGAGGCAGTCATCTATACTACATAGGGCTGGCGCTTTGCAGCAGCACGTGGTATAAGAGTGCATGGGGTGTTGTCGCTGTTGGTGGATGCACCCCACCTGGGTGCACGCAGGGAACATGCCAGCCACGTACAGCAGCTCCTGCAACACATGGAGACATGCGCAGTCCTGTGCTGAGAGTTTGGCTTGGCGCGTGATCCAGGCATGTTTGCAGAGACGTTCAAGACCCTCCACAGCAGTGGCCTGCGCCCTGTGGTTCTGCATCCTGCCGTGAGCTCACCAAGCAGTGACAGCCTGAACGAAGCGCTGGAGCAGTGGCGCCAAAAGCTGCCTAAGGGCCTTGCCACCTTCATCGCTGGTGGGACAACCTTCTTGTCCATCAACCGCTTTGAGAGGAAAAAGGTGTGGACCTGGGGTATCTTACAAGAGCATGAGCATGCTGTCAACGCTGCACTTATTCATAAATAATAGGCAAAATTTAATGCAAAGAAAATTTGTTTTTGGAAATTCCTAGATGTTGTACTCGCAAAAACCCCACAAACGGGGGATGACTCTTCACTAAACCCCTTGGTTATTTGGTAACTTCGTCGCCTGCAGGGCATTCATGTGGCGGTTGAAGCCTTGCAAATGCTTTGTACCAGCGGGGCGCCTGGTGCAGATGGCTGCAGGCTGGTAGTTGCAGGTGGATATGATGAGAGGCTAGCAGAGAACAGGGAGCACCTGCAGGAGCTGAAGAATCTGGCACAATCGCTGAGTCTAGAAGACAAGGCATGTACCCCTTTCATTTTGCCGTTACCATGCCCTTTCCATATCCCATCCTCTTTATTTGGAAGGTGCATTCCAGTGTTTTCATGCCGGAACTGAAAGACAGCGTTGGCTCATTTTCCCCTGGTTTAACTTGTCCCATCCATTCCTTTCTTCACCCTGTCTTCCAGTTTTGTACTGGACACTGCATGACTTGATTGGCTGGTTGCAGGTCTGGTTTGTTCCATCCTTCACTGACGAGCAGCGGGCGTTGCTGCTGGCAGCATGCGTGGCAGTGCTGTACACTCCCGAGAACGAGCACTTTGGGATCGTTCCATTGGAAGCCATGGCAGCTGCTCGCCCAGTGGTGGCGTGCAACAATGGTGGCCCGAAGGAGAGCGTTGTGCAAGGCAAGACAGGTTTCCTGTGCGAGCCGAGGGCTGAGGATTTTGCTCTGGCCATGCAGCAACTCCTGGTGAGCCTACCCTCTTGCTAAATCTTCACCCTTACAAATGCATTGACATTAATCTGTTGTATTGAGTTCAACTTGACCCATTTGCACTGCCTGGTATTGGGCTTACTTGATTGACCTTTCAACAGGATGTGCACCGATCAGCCCAGATGGGAATGGCAGCGCGCCAGCATGTGGAGGCCAAGTTTGCACGGTCTGTGTTTGGCAGCAAGCTGGAGGCCGTCCTGAAGTCCCTTGTGAACACCTGATCCTTTGATGTTCCACACTACAGCTGGAAAGCAATGCTCAGCTTCAATGTCCGATGATTTGTTTTATGCTGGTTTTTTCCTCCATTTTTGTCAGTGTTGAACACCATCATATTGGCTGGACGAGTTATAATTTAATATAACTTCTCGTTGCGGTACCAGGTCACCCCAGTGATGACGCACAGCTCTACATCACGGGACTTTTTTGCGCGCTACAAATGCATTTTATATGAGTTATTTAGCCATGCAGCATGAGGGATGCCTGCAACATTCAAAGCACTTTGCTACATATACCTTGCCCAGTCTGGTAGAGGTATTATTAGCTTTTCAGTCAGAGATCCTTGATTGTGGATCGTTGACAAATCGAGATAGTCAGTACAGGGAATGAAGGCATCAGCCTTTGTAATGAATCAGATTATCCATCTCTGTTACAGCAACTTGGCACTCAGTGTGTCAGTCTGTCAGTCAGTGCAGCCTGCTAAATTAGCCTGATAAAATCAGCTACCCACCTCCTAACATATCCTCGTCAGTTTCTAACTTAGCAGGCTGCTGACCTCCAACTAGCCGATTTGGCTGCGCCATTGATTATAACAGAACATATTGCGAAAATCGGGTAGAAAAATCATGATGGCAGCATGTTGACACAGTTGCATCAGTCCGGGCCAGGTGCCAGGCATTGAAAGCTCCATAGAGCATACAGGCTTGAAGGTATACGCCGGTTACACTCTACACTGACTGCGTTTATTGCCTGTTCATTTGTATGTCTGGAAATTCCATTCAATGCAGTCTAGTCCAGTTGAGACAGCTGCAGGTGAGTAGACCAGTTAAGATACCCGATGCGTATGGATGTGTCAGCTGACTAAGCCCCATTGGCAACAGCGTGGAGCACAATGCGCAGCAAATAACCTCAGGTTGTTGACAAGTAGTCAACAAAAGTACTGGTAAAAGGGAGAAAAAGGCCAGCTGTGTGGCAACTCGCTCAGGGATTCTTGCTATGCATATTCATTTCCTCGCCCATGCAAAGGCCGGTTTTCCTAACTGAAAGATATTGTGCTTGATGAGTTGTTGCGTGTAGTATGGTCCAATCAGACGCGCGCCGTCTTCTTCCTCAGCGCCACATACACCAGCACGCGCAGCACTATCAGCATGGCCAGCAAGATCATGGCATCGCGCACTGCCAGGCCAGCGTCGTTGGGGTTCTGGTTCACCCCCAGCCCCTGCTGCGGGTCAATCAGCTGGCATGTGGCAGGCTGGGACTGGGGGTCGCTGACGTCAATCTGCAGAATCCAGAAAATGATGCTCAGAGCAGTTCATTAAGCGCAGTTTAGCACATGCACCACTACGATTGCGGTAATCATTAATGCACTGCACTGGGCCATTGTTCATGACGCATAGCATGCAGATGAGCATGCTATTAATGGAATGCATAGGTGGAACAACTATATTTCCAGTTGTTGCATCTACATTGTCTCTACGCATTTCATTGCAGATGTTACAACAAATGATGGCAACCTCCCATTCCCACATTCCTTGCAACTTAGCAAACCTGCCATACCTGGATGCACTGCCCAGTGGCCCCTCCCACATCGCCCGTGGTGGTGCAGCTGTACAGGTCCCTGCCGTTATACTCGTAGAACATCAGTAGCCCAAATCCGTAGTACACAAAGCTCAGGTACTTGACCCAGGAGATCCAGGCAGGGATGTCTCGGATGAAGTAGCCACCAACCAGCATGAAGGCAAGCACCAGGACTGAAGCCATCATCTGCGCGGTCTTGGGGTTCATCACCACGGTTCCCAGCAGCAGGCCATAGCTCTGCGCCACGAATGCGATCTGCAAGAAAACAGATCGAATAACTAAGTACAGCACACGCATCTGGACGTATATTACCTTCACATCCTTTTTAGCGGACAGATGGATGAAACAGAAGCAAATCCAGGTTTTGCATTAGTTTTTGCTGATTGTTTCATGAAAGATTGTTGGTAAAAAGTTCTTCACTGCAATTACAACAGATGGATTCTTGCGAGTCTTTACTATGGCTCTAGATACAAAATTCAGGTCGACCAACCAAAACAAGGTTGGTCAATTGGGCGCCCCAAGCACTTCCGTACCAGCATGACTGTGAAGTAGTTAGAGAAGAAGGCAGCGGCGGTCATCCTGAGGTGCCCCATGAAGTAGACGAGGATGACGAATAGGGTGGGGATGGCGCAGTCCATGGGAAGGTCAGAGGCCAGTCGTGCAAAGTAGAAGGCTGATAGCCGGTACATCCCACTGGAGCGTTCCTACACAGGATCAGGCATGCAATGGTGGGCACAAAATCATGCGCCAACAATATCATAATGATTTTCCTGCTCTAGTAACGGCTGATGCTTCATTGAACACGCTTCTCGTGACATGTGCACGTGCCAATCCTACAAGAAACCATAATGCGCCAGGCACTTGAGTACTACTGTGACAGACACACGCAGACAAAACAACCACCAATCACAGTGCTGTCAGCACTTGCCTTGAACAGCATCTCATACTCGCCCTTAAACATAAACCCTAAACCTCCCAAAACAGCAACTCATGTTCGCCACCAACCCCAAACCCTAAACCTCCCAGAACAGCATCCAGAACAGCAACTCATATTTGCCACTAACCCCAACCCTAAACCTCCCAGAACAGCAACTCAAATTTACACTAACCCCAAACCCTAAACCTCTCAGAACAGCAACTTACAATCGCCAACAACCCCAAACCCTAACTTGTCAGCACACACCTTGAGCAGCATCTTATACTCTTGCGGGAAGGTAAACAGGGCAGAGAAGAGGGGCCTGAAGGACAGGAAGATCATCTCGAAGAACAGGAGCCCTGCATAAAATACAGCCAAACTGCTTAGGAGACATGTAGCACCCTGTGCAAGCAATGCACACCAATGCTGGGACATGTACAATCATCACAGTTTTACGGCTGCGCAAATGCTTACTGGTCAGCAAAATGCACGTACACCACCGTTGATGGTGATACTCACCGATGGTGTCCCTGGCTCCCGCCACTGTGTCGGTGTCACCCTTCTGCCACCAGAAAAGGCCAGCCAGCACACCAATGGAGATGAACTGGATGAAGTCCTGCGTGCTGAGCGACTGGAACCTCCTGGTGCGGATGAAGCGGATGAACAGTATCTGCAAACAGGGCGAAAATTCTAAGTTAGTGCGCCTGGGGCAATCGGCTAGCGGAAGATGCTGCAGTAGCAAATTGGATGTGAGACAGATTCTGTGCGCCCGTGCATATTTACTTTATATCAAAAACTTGCCAAAGGTGATTTAGAGGTCTTTGGGCTTTGCCTAGAACTTTGACGTTTGGCTTAGTCCTGATAGACAGCAAACCAGTCCACCAAATCCCTGCCTTTTAACCCCTACTTGAAAATTGACTCCACACTTCCATCCAGTGGATATGGTTCAGATTACATCCTGCTACGCTGTGCACATCCTCGGATGTGTGCAGCACTGCTCTGGCAGCAACCACGCACCTGCAGCTGGACCCAGTAGGTGGCACCCCACCGGTCCCCTCCTGTGGGCACGCCATGGGTCTTGAGCGCTTCAGGGCTGGCAATCTTGCCTGTCTCCAGGTCGCCATTGGTCTGCTGAAGGCCGTCGTAACTGTCGACTGAATCGGATCCTGCATTGGATGCACGATTTCAACTTGGCACTGGGCATCTACCATTTTAAACCTTCCATGTTTGGTACACGGGCATTCTCCCAAGTGCAACGGTAAACTCTTACATGTTGATTTTGTATTGTAACGGACATTGGCAATGCACGATGACAAACTGAGTCGTTCCCATCTATGCACCCACAAACCGTGTTGCTCATGGAATTTGCAGGGCTAACCCTGCCAAGCCAGTGGCAACAATCTCAACAACTCATTATGTTACTCCTTGACAGTACACCTCCTGTCATAGGACAGAAACCACCCCCCTCACCAGCCATCTAGTAGGTGCAACAGGAGAGTAACAAGGAAAACTATCTGACGTGCATTACTCACCAGTACTGACTGGCAGATGGCCATTCGCCGCAATGCCCTGCCCCCCAGCCTTTGCTGCATCCACTGCCTTGTCAGGGTTGTAGCCATCCAGCTGATGCTTGACGCTGTACTGCTCGTACCGCTCAATCAAGAACTGGCGGCTGCTTTCCCCATCCCTGTACTTAGTCCATGCTTATATCACCAGATGGGAACAATATGTAGAATGATTTTCCATAGATCAATGCAAGGAGGCACACACAAAGGGTGCTGCACGGGCCATTCCACTGTACAAAGGCCATAGCAGACATCCTAGAAGTCAACCTGCAACCCCAGACCCCAACCCAGCGCTCACCCATTACCCTAACCCCTAAACACTAAAATGGTACCCAAATCCACGCTGCGCACCTCTCTTCTGTCAGCACATCCCCGCTCGACAGATCCAAGATGAAATCCGCCACGTTCACTTTGTAGGGCAGCGTGTACCCATTCCCATCAAACCAGTCCACCGCCTGCTGCGCATCCCCATAGTACATAGCGTGTCCCTGGCTGAGCAGCAACAGCTTGTCCAGTGCAGAGTAGAGGCGGGAGGAGGGCTGGTGGATGGTGGTCACGATGGCGCGCCCACCCTTAGCCAGCTTGCGCAGCACGTGGAGGAGGTGCATGGCGGTGGTGGAGTCCAGACCACTGCAGAGGGGAACAACGTTAAACGGGCATAATGTTCACATTTTTGCCATACTCTCCAGTACATTCGTCGTCTACAAACAAATTCTGGTGTGGATGCCAATTAGCAGCGAGCGCACAAGGCTTCGGCATATGCATGCATGAAGTATGTGGTGGTGGCACAGTGCTATGCAATGTTTGTTACTGGGCCCTACCAATTCATTTTGTTATTGGCCAAAGAGTAAATCTCACTGTGAGCCTCATTAGCCTGACCTGCTCTTTCTAACCATTTTAAGAGTATGATATGCACAAATCCACTGTGCTTACTATGGGCCTGGTAGCGACAGACTTCTGCACACCATGGGTACCCTCACCTAGTGGGCTCGTCCAGGAAGAGGATTGAAGGGTTGATGAGCAGCTCATGCCCCACAGACGTGCGCTTGCGCTCACCACCTGAGATGCCCTTGCGGAAGAAGCCACCTGGAGAGGCAATGCAAATGAAGATGTCACAGGTAATTGCACTGTTTTGAATTCGGATATGCACTCATATGAATCAATCCATCACAAGAACACACAACACAAAGACCCACAGACAACATGATAAGCAGCAACACCAGTCCTACATGGCATTACGCTGCAAGATGCAGACATTGAGCCCTACCAATGATTGTGTCCTTGCATGTGTCCAGCCCCAGAGCAGTGATGACCGTCTTCACGCGCTCAATCTTCTGCTCCTGGGTCATGGTGCGGGGCAGGCGCAGCATGGCGGTGTAGTACAGGGTCTCATACACTGTCAGGCTCTCATACAGCAGGTCGTCCTGCACAGGCAGATTCCATTGTGATAATAATTGTGGTGATTAGCATGCGTAGCATGGTATGGATTCATGGTAAAATACGGCAAGTGCCCATGTGCATGAACCCCACATGCATACCTGTGGGACCAGCAACCTGCGCATGGCAGGGCATGGCAGGGCATTGATAGATCACATGCATGGCTGGGCATGCAGGCTGGCTGCAATTGCAAGGGACACTTGTCCTTATGATGCTGCTCTGAATGGCGGTGTGTTTACCCACACAGTACATTACCTGTAGCACAAAGCCGATGGACCGCTTCAGCTTCTTGTTGAGCTGCTGACCGTTGTACTGCACGTTGCCCTCGACCTTCATGTGCCTGCACACACAGCCAGTACAAACTTATACACGTGCACAAATGGAACTCACCCCCAACTTGCGTCTCCAGATCTAGGTGTCTTTTGGTACTAGTGTG
This sequence comes from Heterotrichella gracilis, assembly GCA_032358255.1. Classification (NCBI taxonomy): domain Eukaryota; class Xanthophyceae; order Tribonematales; family Xanthonemataceae; genus Heterotrichella; species Heterotrichella gracilis. Next base: position 74,136 of record JAULBX010007773.1, on the reverse strand, counting down.
GGTGGCACATAATGTAGCAAGCAGAAAGCATGCAGGAATGTACACAAGCAGGCCACAGCTTGGCTGCACTGTTGGACACAGCTTACAACACCTACTTTTGCGCCCTGTTGCCAAGCACTGACAGCAGGGAGGTCTTCCCGCTGCCAGAGGGTCCCATGAGTGCCAGCACCTCGCCTGGCTTGCAGCACCCACTCACGTTGAAGAGGATCTGCGCATGAAGCACAAATATATACTTGAAATGGTGGGTTGCAACACAAACAAGGGCTGGCATGCACCCAGTTCATTTCCAGTCGGCCATGGACTTTGGCGCGTTATGCATCGTCGTGCTTCTCGTGCGCCCAGTACATGCAGCGGTAGAGTTTCGAAGGAAACTCTTGCACACACATGCGAGAAGGCACGTATGATGCTTCGTTGCACTTGTTCTCTGCGAGGCAAAGCAGCTGGCCTACCTGTCTGCTCTCCTTCTTGTCATCCACCTTTTTCTTCCAGAAGTTGAGCTGAGGCAAGAAGTTGGTGTTCCCAAAAGTCGTAGGGACAAATGCATTGATCCCCTTGTACTCTAGAAACAGCTGCCGGTCACTGCTGACTTGCTCCAGCAAGTCTACATTGTCCTCGCTATCTGTGCTGGCCCCCATAGCCAATTGCGACGCCCGGGGATGCTCCTGGCCCCTGAAACTAATGTGGGTTGCGCTGCGTAGCGCCCACGCTGCATCGTGGCCCTCGTCTTGGACTTCGGTATCCGCATTGCTCTGTTTACGCTCGTGCTGCATCTTGGCTACAACCAAGATATTCAGCGCCTTAGTTACTAGCGCCAATGGTGGCACCAGTGTGTGGTGCCAATCGCCCTCAGTGAGCGCTGTGCCTCAGCACAGAACAGCACAGAAAGTCCCACGCACGGCGTTAGGAATGTATGGCTGAATATAGGTGTGGAATACCAAGGCCGTAAGTTGGCTTTCGCTGCAGTCTACCTCGTCAACGTTTAGTTGCCCAGATCAGTTTGAACTGGATGCGTGCACTTGCTGTCACGATCACAAGGGAGCTTCACAGCTTGTAAACTCCTTTTACCACGTCTAGAAAGCCTTCCTAGCCACACAAACGTAAGTGGAAGACGTTTCTTCCTCGGGCTTTTGTAAGGAAGTTGGGTGGTATCGTAAACGTTTGCCAAGGCCGAGCTGACCAGGGGAAGGTGCTCTGCACCTGGCCTCGTGATTTGGCCACAGCCACTCCCACTTGAGGCAAATTTCAGCAAGGACTTGCATGGCAAGGACTTGCATGCCACGACTCCGAGGAATGCTTTGAAGACTTTTGAACAGGGTGTAAGCATGGGAGGGTTTCTGCCTGTTTTCTTTTAGTGGACTGGCAGCGAATACCAGTGGCACATGCATGCCAATGCCAGTCAGATGTCAATGCCAATGCATGGCGACGTTTTTGCAGTTGGCTGCAGAGCATTGTGAGTGCTCAGCAGTGCCGAAGCTAGCTAATCAACATTCTCGTTATTGTGCGCGGCACAGCCCCGGTATAAAACCATTGCAAGTTGCAATTGCGGTAATTGTTGGCATTCAGATTTTCCTACTCAATGCCTGTTGGCCAAAGTAAACCAGCCGCCGGCCTTGGCAGTTATGTCAGCATCCAATTGTGGTTTGTACTACTACAGTACCCTGTGTGGGGGCGTTCTGTTTCACTATTTCTTCTAAATTACCACTCAGATGCTTGTCACTTGACTGGCTTGAATATTTTTTCAGGCAGCTTGAACGCTGCCTGCCCTCCAGCCTCCCCGTCCCGCTGCACTGGCACCTCCCCGTTCAGCCCCTTTCTTCTCCCCTCCTGAGACATCTCATGGGGTAGCGTAACCCCTCTGTGGCCCTGTGATGTCCCCCCCTGCTGCGTTAACACACCCTGCTGTATTGGCCTCCGGCTGCTCCCCTTGGAGAAATTGTTGTCAGGGAATTTGAAGCCGCCATGCCCACGAGGCTTCTCCCCCTGCTGCTCTGGCTCCCCTTGGGTTCCCAACACCCTACCAAGTCTCCTCCCCTCGTGGGAGATGACATGGGGAGGTGTGTAGCCGCTGTGGCCGTGAGGTTCCACCTGCTGCTGCAGTGGTGCTGTGGTTAACACCCCTGGGGCTGACTGCACTGACTTCCGGTGGGAGAAAATGCTGTCTGGCAATTTGAACCCACTGCTCCCTTGTGGTATCGCCTCCTGCTGCGTCAACACCCCTCGCTGTGTTGACCTCCCGCTGCTCCCCTGGGGAAAAATACTGTCAGGCAAAGTGAACCCCCCGTGGCCTTGAGGGTGCGCCCCCTGCTGCTGTGACCTTTCCTGCTGTCCCAGCTGACCCCCGCTCCGCTGTGGGAAGAAGCTGTCAGGCAGCTGGAAACCCGTGACACCTTTGGGTTTCACCCCCTGCTGTCCTGACCTCAGCCGGCTCCGCTCCGAGAAAATGCTGTCCGGCAACTTGAACCCTGAAGGGTCTAAGGACTGCACTGGCTGCCCTCCCCGCAACCCATTCCTGCCGCTGCCCCCTTGCCTGCCCCTGGACCCCGAACCCTTGCGGAAGATAGCCTCTGGCATCCGGAACCCATTCTTGGCAGCTGGCCGCTCCCCACCACTGACACCACCCGCCTTTTTGGCCCCACCAGCACCACCACCTCTACCACCACCAGCGCCACCACCACCGCCGCCGCCCACCCCTGGTTTCGCCCACCCCTCGGGGCCCCCCTCCTCCAGCTTGGCCTCCACCCACTCGGTCCTCAGCGCGTCAAAATCCACCTCCCCCCCCTCCTCCTCCTCCTCCTCCCCCTCCCCTGGACCCTCCTCCTTGGGGCTGCCTGAGCGGCTGTAGCGGTTGCACAGCGCCACCTGCTCCTCCTTGGTCATGCCCATGCGCCCCCGCCACCATCGGCGCAGCTGGGGATCCTCGGCGCCGCCATCGCTGCCCAGCTGCAGGGGGGCACATGGGCGGGAGTGGGTGGACAGAGTGAAACAAATCAAGAAAAAACCTTGCCACCTTCTTCACATAAATACATTTATATTGCGATTTTTTCAGGTGTTACAATTCAACGGCACGCTATATGATTTAATTACCAAGGCCAAAGATAAAGAACGGAGCTATTGATAGACGATTGATGCCGTACAACCTGTCGTAAGCACCTATAATGTTGTTGGATTGCACACGCAGATCATTCCAATGGATGAAGCACGACCCCTCCTCACCTCTGCCTCAACTACTGCCTTTAGGAAATCCTCTCCATTATCGGCGGTCACCCCGCCAAACCAGTCCCCGTCACATGGGCTGATGCTGCCGTACACCAGCACATTGCCCGCGTACTGTCACGCACACACAGGGACATTCAGCACCATGATTGAGTGACAGTGGCAGCTGCACGCATTGCAGCAGTACAGTTCACGTGGGCATGTGGGTTAAAACATGATCAAGATGGCCCAAAGCACAATTTGACCTCCATGTGTGTTGTGGTGCGCAAAAGTTGGAATTCAAGTAGAAGACCCGGCTCACGCTACCCTCTGTCTCTGATTGCCATTTGCTACGCTAAGTGTTTCATGGACACGGGGACTACCCACTCATAAGCCATTCAGGCGAGAAACGAGCACAAGCAAATCAATGTCAGGTCCTGGATTGCATGCACATACCTTGTGCCCCCCCACATGCGATGTGCGGAACAGGTTGACCCGATCCTCCCACCCCCACTGCGTACGCAGCGTGTCCAGCCGCCGCAGCAGGCGAGTCCCAATCACCCCGCACCTGCTGTCGCGTGACCCATGGGTGCACACAAATATCTGCACACCCTCGATGTCGCCCTGCGTGCGCATGGAGGGACCCTCATCTCACAGAAGCATGCGGCTGACTAGCCCCACGGCATGTTTGCACATGGGTGGGAATGCAGCAGTGCAGGGGATGGGGAGGGTACAGTTCGTCGTGTCCAGGCAGTGAGTTGTCAAGCCACTATGTTGCCCAAGCAATGCTTTTGTGCTGGTTGCTGTCTTAAGCACATGCGACAATGCCTGAAGGCAGGTGCTGCTCACCCTTTGCTGCTCGGCTTGCGGTGGCAGGGGCACATCCTCACTCCCATAAGCAGCCGCCAGGTGGTGGCGCACCACATCGCCAACCAGGGGGACCGGAATGTCCTGGTACGCGATGCCTGCAGCCAGGCACAGCCTGTAAGCAATGGCATGCATGCAAACAGGATGCTTGTGTGCACACAGTTACATCCACCACCTGCCTCAATAACCAGCAATGGGAATACGAAACACTACCCATTACGCATTAAGCATGATATACGAAGCATTTAGATTTTAAGCATTAAGGGATACCGCACCTTCTGGGTATACGATGATGTCAGCTTCTTTCCGCCCTGCTTCTTCTACAGTGCTCCTTCCCAACTCCTCGCATGCTGTTAGCTTCACAGCAACTGGTGGGACACGAGCAAAGGGGTGAGCCACCAATCCCTCCTTGGCCACAGGCACAAACAGAAGTATCAATGCACCCTGTTTAGGCTGAACGTGCAGCACAGAAGAAAATTGGTGGTGCTGCAATGTGATAAAAAAATAACTTCTCACCGTCTGGATAGGTTTGCTTTGCTTGTGCAACCGCGGACAGTGCTTGCAGAACTGCCGGCTCCCTGCAGTACAACACCATGCCTGTTATCATGCACATGCTGGTGGAGAAACCAGAGGTCACATCAGCTTAGCGGCGCTATGTCAGCATGACGTTTCCCTCACGTTTCCACGACGGATGGCCACCAGCAGCCCTTGTTGTCTGCCACAGGCTTTTTGGCAGGGCTGCACTGGATGAAGAAGTGAGTGTCGTAAGGGGCCACGCTCCCAGGCACTGCGGGAACTGTCTTGGGTAATGCTGCCCTCGGTAAGGACGCTGAGAAAAACCGGTGGAGGACTGTTCCTTGGAGCGAGATGGGCAAGTGGCGGGCTAGCAGCCGCTGCATGACAGCCCGCGCAATCAGCGTGGTTGACCAACAACAGGCGAATACTTAGTCAACATAGACTAGGTTGCACATTTTTCCAGACGTTTACGCCTGTAGCAGCTGCGTGCTTGCAAGGAGGCGATATATAGTAAAACTTCTATATGCATGCATGCATGCACCTTGGCGAGACTTTGAGCAACCAATGCAATTGACCCCAAGTCTGAAAGCTGGGCACTTAGATGGGCACTTCTACCTCACGGCGATACCATCGACCATACAGCACACAGGCAAGCACGACAAAGGGTACGCTTGTAAGCAGCCACATGTTGACATGGCGTCAGACTCGAGTGCCTAACGGGCGGTTTCCACTCGGTTGAGCCACAACGACGTTAAACCAAACGTTTTCGTGAAGGAGGCGTTTGCGAGTCAATATTGCGCCAGCTTTGCAAACCTGGGCCAGTGTCTGTAGCTCCGAAACTCGTGATGCGCGTCATTTCCGAAACCCTTGCATGCCAATGCATGCATACGCATTGTGCAACCCGGGACATCGCCCATGTGACTTTGCGCCGCACAGTCTTGCTGTTTCGTTGAGTGTGTGATCTTAGTCGGATTGCCGCAATGGTCCACAAGTCGTTCAGGGCGTTGCTTGCCTGTCTGGCGCTGGGTGTCGTGACTGCCCAAACACCAATAGAGCCATTCCCATTATCCGACGTGAAACTGCAAGAGACCACCGCTCAGCACGAGGCCTTTGCCCTGAACACTCAGTACCTTCTCAGCTTGAACGCAGACTCGCTGATTTGGAACTTCAGAGCAAACGCACGCTTACCCACCCCAGGAACCCCATACAGGTGGAAAGAATGCATTGTGGGCTGTGGTCTTTTGAGTGGCTATTTTATTTGACAGAGGGTCACAAGTCTTTGTTTGTGTTTAGGTGGGGATGGGAAGACCCAAACGGTGAACTACGTGGGCACTTCACGGGACACTATCTCACGGCGATTGCGCTCACGATACAGTACACAGGTGAAACAGCATCACGGCGTATATGGCGCCCACCACTTCATACAAGCAAACGCACCCCTAGTCCTGCAGCTTTTACACATTGCATCTCCAATGCTTGGAAGTTGGAGCTTACAAAACCCAACTGCCCAGGCGACCAGGAGTTGTTGAAGAGGTCAGTGTACCTGGTCGAGGAGCTGAAGAAAGTGCAAGATGCGCTTGGCCCAGATGGCTACCTCTCTGCCTTTCCAACCAGTTTCCTGGATCGTGTGGAGGCCCTCACACCTGTCTGGGCACCCTATTACACAGTACGAGCCTGCACGGCCACCTGCACAGCCACTTTGTCCTTGGATTCACTGCAGCAACCAACGGGTTGCTTTGACACATGGTTACTTCACGCACTCCCTAATGCCTATGCCAAAGAACACCAGCACTAATCCTCGTCCCTGTAATTTGTGCAGCTCCATAAGATACTGCAAGGCATGGTGGATCTGTACACTCTGACTGACAACCAGCTTGCTTTTGAAGTTGCAACGCATATGGCAGACTACTTTGTGACTCGGATCAACAACCTGGTGCAAGCCAGGGGCTTGGAACACTGGCACTTGGTGTTGAACACTGAGTTTGGAGGCATGAACGAGGTACAGACCAGCTAGCACTGGATTCCACGTGCAATGTATCATATTGTAATGGAACAAGAAAGGGAAAAAATGCTTCCCGGTTGATCCTGGTGCTGCTCCAACTTTGGTGGGCATGGCAGTTGACTGGGTGCCATATATGCAGGTTTTGTATCAACTCTACACACTCACCAAGAAGGCTAAGTACCTTGATTTGGCTCATCTGTTTGATAAGCCCATCTTCTGGGATCCAATGGTGGCTGGCGTAGACGCTCTGCCCGGCCTCCATGCAAACACCCACCTTGCTCAGGTAGGAAAGAAAGGAAAAGGGATTGCTCAAAGGCGGGGTTAGCTCTAAACCCTGACCTAAAATCTAAACCCTGAACAGGGGCCCACTGAAGGTGATGCAAGGCGAAACATGGAGATGCATGGTGAAGCATACAAACGAATGCACAGTTTGTGTATGCAGCAATCCACTGAAGAGCATATATACTACGGATCATCTGCTGTTGCGAATCTGTATTTGGCCAGAGATCAGTGGGTTCCCTGTCATGCAAATGCAGGTCGTTGGCTTTGCAGCTCGATATGAGGCAACTGGTGACCAGGATGCCGCAACAGCTGTGATCAATTTCTTCAACATCTTGGTGAATCAGCACTCCTTCTCTACTGGAGGATCCAACGATTTTGAGCACTGGGGACCGCCAAACAGCCTGGGGGAGGATGTGTATGATGTACGTGTAGGATTTCATGTGGGAGTTCATTCTGTGTGGTTTTGCATTCACTGAATTCTATCAGGACCGCATTACGGTATAACCCATCTTTGAACTGGATTATTTACACTGATTGTCAATGCATGTTGATGCATGCCGTGCTGCGGTGCTGCAGTGCTTACTGCTGAGGCTGATGTTCTTTTGCTCAACAGAACAACCATGGCCAGGAGACGCAAGAGTCCTGCACGCAGTACAACGTGCTCAAGATTGCTCGGCACCTATTCCAGTGGTCTGGCAGCCCCAAGGTGGCCGACTTCTATGAGAAGGCCATGCTGAACGGAGTGATGGGCATCCAGCGCAAGCCGCACAGCCACAGCCACGACCACCTCGGCAGCACAGCGGTGCATGCGTTGGATAGCTCCCTGCATTCCAGCACAGCAGCTGAGCTGGATATCAGCAGTGTTGGGCGCAGCACTCAGTCTGTGGAGGACCAGCAGGAGGAGCACTTAGGGTCAGGTCATGAGGGGCACAGCCATGCAGCTCCCTCTGTGCAGTACCTTGGTGACACTGGCTTGGGAGCTGGGCATGACCATGGGCATGAGGCTGTGGAGGGCACAATGGGACGCGTGTCGAGGGCTATCTTGGAGGTTGCTGCTGGTGATGAGGATGGGTTTGTGAGTATGCAGTCGGAGCCGCTTGTTGGTGACTCAAGCACGCTGTACTCTGAGCAGATGCAGCTCGCAGAGAACCGCCTGGATGCTGGGTATGGTGCAGAGTTCCTGGACAGCGCTCCTCCTGCATCAAATGGCAACGAGCCTGGTCCTGGTGTGATGATCTATATGCTGCCGTTGGGTAAGGCTTACTTCCGCTTAGGAAACTCCATCGTTTTGAATACCCTGCTATAGCCAGACATGTTCTGCATACTGTGGTTAGCTGATTGCTTGTAGCTCAGCTAATTGCAGTGGCTGGTTCACGGCTTGCTGTTGAGAACACAGCAACATAAAGACTGAGCCTCAAATGAACCAGCCTTGATTAGGTTGACTTGCGCGTGCAGGTGCTGGCTTGAGCAAGGGCTCCCAGTTCCACCAGTGGTCACATGGCTGGGGTTTCCCATTCATGAGCTTCTGGTGCTGCTATGGTACCGGTGTGGAGTCCTTCTCCAAGCTGGCAGACTCCATTTTCTTCAAACGGTGAGACATTGTTTGTTGCTGCACTTGCAGGGCTGTGGTTCTGCTATTGGCGTTGTTGCCAAAGTTAGTTGGTTACATGCACTCCAGCGTAATAGCCAATTAGTGTTCCCAAAGTGGACTGTGAAAATTAAGGAAATCGATTATGACGGTGCACAATTGGCTGCGGTGGGCAATTTTGAAGGTCCAAATGGGCGCTGATGTCTGCAGGATGCCTGCCAGTAATCAGAAGGCTGACACTGCAAACACTGATGTGCCAGAGCTCTACATCAACCAGCTGGTATCCTCTACGCTCCAATGGAAGGAGCTCAACCTGACTCTGGCAATGAACGCGTCACTGTATGGGCCAAACAACACTGCTGGAGCCGACATCCTTGTTGGCTCAGGGAATGCAGAGTTCGCGCTGCAGTTCAGAATACCTGGGTGGACAGATGTTGCACAGATGCACTGGGCCATCAATGATGAGGAGATATCTGTATGTGCAGCTGATAGTGCAGGCCCACAGCCAGGGTCTTTTTGTACCATCCGCCGCAAGTGGAAGACAGGTATGGCATTGCACTTGGCTTATAAATTCAATGTTTCATACTGCTGGGAAGATGTAGCTAAGAAGATATGCCATTTCGTTTTCAGGTGATGTGTTGAGAGCCAGACTGCCGATGAAAATAACAACCGAGAAGGTCAACGATTACAGGCCACAGTTTGGCACCCTCCGTTCCATAATGATGGGGCCTTTGGTAATGGCAGGTGGGTGACATGGAGTGCGCACGTTTCTGAGTTGCGTGCAACCCTGCATCAAAAATCGAAGGTGTAAATTTGTCAAATTCCCAATTGACGCAAAGGTCATACATACCTGATGTATTGACGCATGTATGGATGATCTCTGAGGGTGTGTGTTCGCATAGGTTTGACAGCAGACACACGCCTGGCAATTGCTGATCCAACCAACATCAAGCAGTACATCTCTGAGCCATTGCCACATGGCCTGATCTCCATTCAGTCCCTGGCTGATGACTCCTTTGTGCGTCACAAGAATGGCAGAATATACGTCTCAAAGGTGAGTTGGCAGTGGAAGAAGGTGGTCAATGGATTATGTACACGTATATATAATAGTTCTTTGAATGATTACAACACAATATTTGCAACACACTATCTGCGACACAATATTTGCAACACAACATTTGCAACACAACATTTGCATGAAACCCCATGCATGCCCTGGACCATGGTACATGGTTCCAAATGTCTGGCTGCCAGATTGTGACTGAATCCTGAACCTTTGCACAGGTGAAAGACACTGCAGATGCCATTGACTCAACATTCAGGGTGGTACCAGTGCCCGGCTCAGAGGAGATCATGCTGGAAAGCATGACCTACCCTGGGCAGTACATTGCTTGCAACGCACAGGTCAGATTTCGTTCCAATCATGCTTTCTCCATCTAAGTGTCTGCACATTGGTGAGAGGGCATGCCATCATCAATTTGTAATTTGGTATATCAGCTATCACCTGGTAAGCTGACATTACCCTGTGGTCTGCACAGGGCGCCTTGTTCCTTTCGTCTTTGGATGAGATCGCGGACGCGGAAAACAGGATCCTGGACTTCCTTTTCAAGCCCAGGCTTGTCACATATAGGCAGGGGCACGACTCTGTTGTAGCGTTTGAGCTCGTCAGCCTTCCTGGGTACTATATATCTGTGCCAGGCAGCCTTGGGGACAACGCTGAGGTGATGCTGGCAGTCACCGCACAGCCAATTGAGGACGCAACCAAAGTACCAGTTGCGTCCGCGTTCAAGGTGGTTGCGCCAGTGGCCAGCTATCCAGCGGGAGCCAGGCTGTTCAATGCCAGCAACCGCCAGTACCTCCTGATTCCCCTCGGGAACATCGTGGACGAGCAATACACGGTCTATTTCGACTTCCAAAGCCCGTCCTCAGCAACGCGACAGCATTGGCTGCTGTCAGCCTGCAAGTATGTTGCCAAGGTGCTCAATCCAAGGAACTGGTCAGCCTGGTGATGGTGCGCAGCTGTGATCTTGCTGCTGGGTGCTTCTAGGGCAAGGAGGTGGGGGACCAGGCGACATGGGTTGCTTGGGCGCATGTTTTTCAAGCGTAGACAGCACCTGAAAGTCTGACCAAGTCTTGTTCAATCTCAATGGCCATGTAGTGCGTCAGGACCGTTGTGGTATGATATGATTTGGATGCATCCTTCTGCAGAACAACCAGGTGCAGGTCACAGCACTGCTTCCAGCCATTAATGGCCAATTTTGTAGCCCTCCAGCTGTTCCTGGGGAGGTGTTTTGCCGCAGGGAAGCCTTTTGCCACTTCCTGGGTCAGCCTGTTGAGGGTGCTGTGCCAAATGCCACACAAGTGCCAAACTTTGTCCAGTAGCCTTCCAAGACAAGCACTGCTGCATCTTCATTTGATGCATTGTTCATCGCAGTGCCCCAGTGTTGGCTCTCAGACTGCTTTCACGATTCATAAGAAGGTTCAGGTGTACACGTGTGTATTATAGCAACCTGGCAAGACACCAGGTCCTGTCACAGGCTAGTAGCCAGTGAGAATTAGGACATTTTGTTTACACAACTTCGACGTCGTTGGACTTGTGATAGTCTAAGACGCGGCAAGCCTTTTGATGAGTAATACCAGCATGCTGCATTATATGTGGGTTGTACTATTACGAGTATTCGTATTGCTGATCCTCTGATTGCTGCATCTTGAGGATCAGGGATTTTAATTGAGTCAATCCAGTTACTGGAGCGTTTTACTGAGGAATAGCTATAATAGTTTCAAATTGAGCGCAACCCGCAGGATATTGCACTGCCGGCAGCCGCCCAAGGATTGCATGTACCCTTGATCAGCAACTGGTAAAGCTAATAGAGTTGCCGCCGATGCATGAACATATTCAATCCGTGCGGCACTGCAATACATGGGAGAATTCTTTCGAAACATATTCCATATTGCACACTCAGTCTGTGGCAAAGATTGCATAGGAGAAACTTATCCGAGATTCTCGCTAAGGCTTAGCCCCGCCGTCAATATACTAAGGGCGGCACCAATCGTGGCGTCAGGACAGTGTCAACCTTTGAGGGTCAAGAAAACATCCTCTGGTAAAGCATTTGCAAGACTACTAAGAGAAAGGAGAACAGCTCAGAAATTCCCTAATGGTGAGAGGGTGTTGGTAGGCAATGTGGGGTAACACTCGTAAGGTATTGTAAGAAAACACGAAAATGCAACTTGAAGATGGAGCCTGCCAGTAGACTAAACGAGAAGCCTAGCTTGAAGGCTCAAGGCACTCATCCACCCAGCCTGGCAGCAAAAAACAGCAATCTTCTGCTTCATAAACACAACACATCAGCTAGCCGACAGCCCACATCAGCAGCATTCACTCGAAACTTCGAACGACACCAACAAAAACGGTATACAGCCATGCGCCATTGTCTGCGTTGACGCATTTTACCCGCGTGCCAAGTCAGCCAGGAAATCAGACTACAGGCAAGGGTAGTATGTCTGCAACAAGAAAGACCTATCATGTGCACTATTACCCTTGGCTACAGGTTGACAATTATTGGGACATCACAGGCAGCACAATCTCCGCCACAGGCACAGACGCCGCCTCCAGGGCTGCCAAATCACAGTTGCTCCTGCGCTGCACTTGGCCCCCCTCGCCCACATCCAATTGGTCAAGCGATTCATATGAAGCGGCCCGCTGCTGCCGCCGCAGCTCCTCGGCTGTCCTCCCCAGCGCCCGGTCAAAATCGTCGCTCAGCAGCAGCGAATCCATCCGCAGGGCAGCCTCCACCTGTGATATGAACTCACGTTAGTTGAAAAGCCTCTATTGTGACCAGAAATATAGTTAGTTACATGCATTCCAGGCATACAGCCAGATCAGCAGGCAGCCTTGCACACAGTGCGCGTCAAAGTCCATCCAGGTTATGGGGTCCTGCATGCCTTGCGCCAGCCAATCCTGTCCTGGCACAGCTTGCGCCATCCCTGCACCAGCCATTTCAACACAGCTAGGGCATGCAAAGCGAGGTCCGCACCTGTGACGAGTCCATGTACTTTGTCATCATGCCCTCCGCCTCCTCCATACTGCTCCTGGTGCTGATCCGCAGGTGGTGATCCTCATCATCCCCATCCAGATCACCATCTGAGTACAGGGCTGAGGTGGCAGCTGAGTCCAGCTCAGGCACCTCGGGTTGGACGGGCGCCGTGTATTTCATGAAGCCCTGCGCATCCAGCTCTGGCGGGGGCTGGTTGGCCACCTCGGCGACGCCCATTGTGACGGGAGCAGCCACTGGGCGGGAGAGGCTGTTTGCGCGGGAGATGGCAGCCCCTGCATACAAACCAAGCAAATAAAAAAATGTATTATTTCATTATTATATATAATTTAATCATGCATGTATAAGTGTAAAAGTATAGATTATAAAGAGGAAAGAAAACATCAACAACTACGCACGCCTAAGTAACGAATGAACGCCTAACATCATACATAAATCATTGTGCAGTCTCCTGTCAGTATTCCAGAGGCTTAAAAAGAGGAGGCAGCAAAGGGAGGGGCCGTGCCTGCAAACTGGCTGACCAGGTCTGCGTCGGAGTCATAGCCATCGTCCACGACCTCCATCACCCCGGAGCAAATGTCCTCAGAGTCGGGCAGGGGGTCAAAAACTGTGAAGTTGAGCTCGCCTGTGTCGGCTGCCACCCTCAGAACAGCACCTGCAAAAGGAAACGTCTGTGTGGGTGGCCAGCAATATATGCATGCGGTACCAATGTGCCAGTATGGCATCCAGTACATGCCCACACAACGGTACAATAGCAAGCAATATATGCACCGCCACTGCCCAATCCTCGGAAGCAGCGCTACTGTTGGACGGGAGACACGATGCGGACACGACATGTGCAGGACATGGCAAGAAAGGACAACCAAGCGACTTGCGGTGTGCAGCTGTGCATGTACCTTTGTTGTGGCACAGGCGGTAGTTTGGCGCTGAGAATATTGTGACCACCCGCTTGTTGCTGTACATGGTCACACCGTCCATGCGCCACTCATGCGACCGAACCATCATCTCAAGCCCGTGCTGGTCCAGGAACTTCTCAACCATGTTCAGGCCAAAGAAGTGGCCCGCACCACGCGCGTTGGGACAAAACCCTGAGTACAGAAAAGACATTTGCTTGACAAATGAATTTACTAGTTCTTTAAAAATACACACTGCTTAATCTGTATGAAACAGGCCACAACTATAAAAAAATTAAAAAATTATAGGCGCCTCATGGCAAGGGCGTTGTTTTGGGAAGAGGCGGAGTGAAAGAGTCGCAGCCTCGGAGGCTGGTCATTCCCTCACGTGTCCCTATTCTTATGTGTTTAATACGGTACTCCGTGTTCTCAGGCATCACATGCATATTACTGCATGCAAGTGCCTTTGGTGCACCTTCAGTACTTTCAGGAGAATTGGCGCCCTGGGAATGCCTGTGCAATGCACTCCTGCCCACGCCTGCTTTGGGATGCCATGCCACCGTGGCATGCTGTGCCATGCCCACCCACCTGTCATGTTTTCCCGTGGGTCGCTCCACGTCAAGTCGGTCAGCAGCCCGCCAAACTCGCTGATGTCGATGGGCCGCTTCAAGACCTCAATCTGGCGCAGGTTCTCCAGATATGGCGACAGGCCCCCATGCACACAGAAGATGCGGTTGTCCACCACAGCAGCCATGGGCAGGCAGTCAAACATCCTGGAAGGCAACAAGGCGCCGTTAGATTGTTGGGTCTGGAACACTGTGGCTGCTTGATGGGTGGCAGCCACGTCAGACTTGAAGCCAGCATTTTTTGGGGCATTGGGCCAGCGCTGTTGCTCGTGCCCCATTTTTTCCAAACATGCTTGTAGGACCATGGTTGGCCCTCCCGCCTCCCGCAGCCCTCCCACAAACCCTAAACCCTGCTCCCTTATCCTAATTCTTCACCAAGCCCATTGGCATGCGGGTGGTGAGGACGACAAGCGTGCACATGCATCATTTGTGCGTGCTGGCCGTACTTGCAGAAGTGCTTCCAGGTGTTGAGGTTGCTGCGCTGCTGGCACTCCGCCATAAAGCCATACATGGCCGTCACCGCCGTGGCCTCGTGGTTGCCCCGCAGCATGTAGATGTGCTCCGGGTAGCGCAGCTTGAGGACCGACAGCAGGCTGATGACCTCCAGCCCATGGCGACCCCTGCCCGGTCCACAGGTGGTAATGAGCGTTGCCAGTGGCGCACGTGCCTGGTGTTCACATATGGTGATGAGCATTGCTAGTGGTGCACATGCGTGTGCACGGATGACCGTTCAACTGGCTGAGCTGCTGGACCGCATTGGACCAGCAATAACTCCCAAAGGAGGCACGTAACATAGAGGGAAGCCTCCAGCACCCTCTGTGCAACCCAGTCCATCCCAGTTTAAAAGTTGCTCCACGCAGGAAAGACCCCAGCCGCCAGTGGCACCATGCACCAGAACTTCATGTGCGCACCTGTCGACATAGTCCCCAAGGAACAGGTACTTGGTCTTTGGCGGCACCCCGCACTCGTTGAATATCCTCAGCAGGTCTCGGAACTGGCCGTGGATGTCGCCCACGATGGTGATGGCGGAGGTCAGGCGCAGCAGTGGGGGGTCTAACATGAACAGCTCACTGCAGGAACAAAACACATCCAGGGTCAGGAGAGTCCCAAGCTAGTTAGTCTCCCTGGCAGGAGAGTGCTAGTAGCCAGAGGTGGCACCCACTGCCTGGTCAGGGGAAAGGAAAAAGCAGCACAGTATAGTCAGCTAAGCAACACCGCCCAGGTCACACAGTCTGTGCTGTACATAGCCATCAACTGTGTCAAAGACGATGCATATGTGGTCTTCAAGTGGCAAAGACCCTCTATGCAGCCTTGTCAAACATGTCTGCTGCCAGTCGGTACCGTGGCACCCACGCCAACAGGTGCTAACCCTAGCTACCCATGGTGGTACGACGTCTAAGGAAAAAACCACGCAATCGTTAGTGCTGGAAGAGGTTTACAGTCCTCCACGGGGTTATAACCACAGGGCAGCCTATATTAGTGGCATCCTTGCGGGAAATACACGGCAGTGTCACAATTTTTTTATGGTGGCTTGATATTCCGCCAGCGATGTTCCGGCATTCCACGAACGATGCAGACGCAGGCAGAAGGCAAACCACCCTAAGGAGGCACCACCAAACCCAACTCACGCTGCAGCTGTAGAAATTGCCTTCGTGTCTCTGGGTGCCAGGCAGAATGGGGGTTCATCGGTGGCGCCAAGCTGTAGGCTGAGCAGCTTTTGAATTATGCCATCCAGCTGGGTCTGTGTGAAGGTGCGCTTAAACAAGCCCTTCAACATGGCGGGCACAGCTGCTTGACACCAGAAAGTAGAGGCTTGCAGTCGCCACGGAAAGGTGGGCGGCAGATGGGGAGTTTCGGATGCCGTCACTGTCGGCGAGAGGTCAGTCGATGCATGCAACTGCCACTCACGAGCAGGGTCATAGAACGCCTCAAACAAGGCGTGTCAACAGCTGTGCACGGTTTCCGCTCCTGAAATTGCAGGACTTTGGGAGCCTTTAACACATCCTTGAGACTTTCTGCGCCAGGCAAAAAGTGCATGCCACATCAAGGCGAAAAAATACCCGGCTAGGGTTTTTGGGTTGTTGGAAACCAGAAGATTTTCAATGAAAATTCCACTTTGTTGACAAAGCAGTTGGATACTTCAAACTTGCCCAACTCTTCTGCATCCTCAATTGTGACCAAGGCGTTCCCCATCACGGCATTCTCGTACTACAGGGAGTCCCGTGGCATGCATGTGAACGGCAACGGAACCACTCTGGCCATACAGGGCCTGTAACAGCAACAATGGGCTTTGCTGTTGTGACACGTGCAAGATCACTGGTAAAAACTGTCCCACTCCACCGCAACAGCATGCCTAATGCCACATAGCAACCAGCCGCACACCCCATGCCAACATCACATTGCCATCCTGCTTCCCACCACCCGCAATCGCCCAGAATATGCCAGGATGAGCAGGCAATGTCTCAACACAAGTGAACATGCCTTGTGGATGGTAGGGACGCGCGAGGGACCCACCACTCACCACCAAGGCAAGCGCTCCCCCACACTGCTGCTTCCGCACCACACACTCTCGCACTTGGCAATGGCACACAGCTTCAGTAAGTGGATACTCATATTTTTTTTCTAAAACTTGCTCTCAGGGGCGGTCAGCCGGTCCACCGTTGGCCGAATCTCCTTTGGCGCGTAGAACCTGGCCTGAAGGAACATGCGCTCAGCATCGCCCTTACGCCCCTGGTTCTTGAGGAGCAAACCCTTAGCTAGGTACCCTCGGAAGTCGCCCGAGTTGTCCTGCACATGGCCCAGGGAGCGGAAGTCAGGAGGAAGGTGCTGGCATTCATGCCAGCCATACAGCCAGATCAGCAGCCAGCGTTGCAACATGCGGCGCCAAGCAGGTCGGTCCTGGCGCTTCGACCCGCAGGAGCCGCAAACCCTAAACCCTACAAACCTCTGCCCTGCCTGGCATCTGCATAATCCCAACATATGGTACACCGGAAACCCTGAACCCTACACCCTATCTGTGTGATCTCAACGTACACCGGAAGCCCTACACCCCACACCCCACCTGTAAGATCCCATCGTACACCCCCAGCGCATCCACGCCATGGCCCCGTCACTGCGAGAACACGCGCCCCAGCAGCAGCTTCCAGCCCCGTCAACCCTACATCCCTACACTCTGATCACCCCCTTGTGGCCCTACAACACCAAAATACCCTACACCCTACACCCTACCTGTATGATCCCATCGTACACCGCCAGCGCATCCACCCCATGGCCCCGCCACTGAGAAAACACGCGCCCCAGCAACAGCTTCAGCTCAACGCCGCTCAACCCATCCTCGCTGCCAGAAGCCTCTGCGGGGGCTGCTTCCACTCGAGCCATGACAGCCTTCACCTCCTCGACTGCCTGCAGGGTGGATGCGATGTGGGCTGAGAAAAACCCTACAAGAACCCTAGGGCGCGGCGCATGGCTGTGTGTGGCAGGCTGCAGCAGGTCACCTGCTGGGTGATGTGGGGTGGGATGGGGTGTGTGGGTGTGGCAAGAGGGGTTGCGGCTGCCATGCATGTGATGCCAATGCAGCGAAGGGTTATTTTTTATATAAGAATCAGGGTTCAGAGGTTAGGCCCACCTGCTGCGCCTTGCCATCAGCGATCAGCGCGTCCGCCAGGCCCTGCAGCAGATCCAGATCCTCCACCGGCGCCACCGCAATGGCCTGCCGGTACGCCTCGACCGCCCCGCCCGCCTCGCCCTGCGCGGAGCAGACCTCTCCCAGCAGCCGCCACACATCGGGGTCGTGGGGTTTGGCCTCTGTCAGGCGCTTCAGCAGGGAGTTGGCCTTGGGGAAATCGCCAAGGGTTGAGTAGATGGCTGCTGCAGTTTCCAGGGAGGTTGTGTCCTCGGGGGAGGCGGCCAGCTTGGCTTCGTACCCTGCTGCCTGCGCCTTGAGGCGCTCCTTCTGGTCGGGGGTGAGTTGCAGCTGCGGCAGCAAAGGGCAAAAGGTGAGGTTTGCTAGGGTTGACCTGGTTTTGGGTAGGGTTTGGGTTTCAGCTTGGCTTCGTAGACTGCTGCCTGCGCATTGAGCCACTACATTTGGTATGGGGGTGAGTCGCAGCTGTGGCAGTGAGGGGCAGAATGTGCTGTTTGCTGGGGGTTTAGAAGGGTGTGGTAAGCGTGCCTGGCGTAGGGTACCGGGGACAGAACCACAACTTCTGCCATGGCATGGGCGGTGATAGGGTTTCAGTTGGGTGCAGGGAGGTGTGGACACATACCTGGTCTGAGCCACTAGAAGAGCTGCTTGGGGTGAAGACGTCGCCCGACACACCAGCAATCAGGAAGACACCGATCAGCAGGAAAGTGCCGATTGTGAGGCCGATCTGCAAGACACATGAAGCATTTGTCTATGAAACTGGTGCAGCAGCACACGCGACGCACTAAATGGGCTGCTTATCTCTTGTAGCTGCAGCTTGAGCGTGATAGTTCTGACCCCAGAAGTGACAGGATTCCCTCCATGGGTGCACAGCATGCAGAGCATGTGCCTGGTACATGGTTGTACATGGCCAGGGCGAGGTACCCATCACCAATGGCATGTACAACGGTATAGGGTTTGATTTTATGTCTCATTATTTTCTTGATCGAGCATGTGTGGCGCACCTTGCTGGGCCCAAATGCATCGTTGCTGCCGCTGGGAGATGCCGGGCTTTGGCTGCTAGAGAACAGGGTCTGGGAGAGCGGCGGCGGGTTGTCGTAGATGCTTCCGGCTTGCGCATCAAGCACATTCTTGGGCTGGTCTGGCTTCAACTCCTGACCACACACCCCAATGCGGGCTTCAGCTTCCATGCATAACTTCCAGTGCATGCGGGGTGCGTGCCGTTTGGCAGTTGGCAGGCATGAAAGGATTGAGAGGCCTAGCTAAGGTGCTTAAATGCACAGGCAATGTCTAGGATATTGATGACCATGTGGGCTTGTCAGTCAGTGCAGTGCAGGTCACGTCTCACCGCTTTGCGCACTCGGCCCTCTGCTTTCAACGCTGCCAACCGCTGCTCAAATTCAACCGCCGGGTCCTCCACGCCATCCTGCTTGGCCTGGACCTTGCGCCTGTAAGGCCATGCACCACCAGTCAAATGCTTGTCAGGTATATCAGTGCATGACAACGCAATGCAATGCTCGGCAGGGTTGCATTGGATGCAAAGTGGCGTTTGCAACAGCTAGCCCACTATGCTTCCGTGACAGCTGGAGTGTCAGACCCATCGTCAGACAGAAGTGCAGACCAACAGTCTAGGCTGTGGGATTTAATGTTGGGTGCACCTGTATTGGTCCTCAAGGGGGTCGAAATTGACCAAGGAGGGGAGGGCGGAGTCGCTGAGCGTGCCGGTGGGCTGTTGCTGTAGCTGCTGCTGCTGCTGTGGGCCCCCGCCAGGCAAGCGCATGGACTTCTTCCCCTTTTGCTTCACCCGCTTGCCCTTCTGTTCTGGTGCACTCTTGCTGGACTGTGTGCAAACGCCATTCGGGTTTATATGACACTAGGGTTGGCACCTAGCTATGTGCTTCACATGCACCATACGTGCACAGGCAATACTATCAAGCTATTTGAACCTGTTTCAACTGCATTCAACCGAGGTTGAATGGTATCGTGCATACAGTATTGAACGCAAGTGGCATGGCTGCCAATAGTACCTTGCTGCTCTCCTCGACTTTGCCAAAGCCCTTTCGCTGAGCATCGCTGCTCACAACCCGGAGTCTGCAGTGCCTGATGCTGCGTGATGCTGGAAGAAGCCTTGGCAGAAACGTGGCTTGGCCTGGACGAGCTAGTGTGTGGTTGCTAGACATGGAGCAGGTGGCGACGCCTGCCATGGCTTACTTCAGCAGGAACGGGAAAGAATAGGCAGAATACGACACGGTGGCCTAGTATGCAGGCAGCATACCAGGTGGGCCTCGCTGTTATCCTCTCTATGGGGTACCCCTTAGGATCTACAACGATGCTTTGCAAAAGTCCGGCAGCCCCAATGTCAACATGCCAACGCAAATATACACCACCCGCCCAACAGCTAGATGACCAACCAAAAAGCTGTCTAGACTGCTGTGTTGTGGACCAGCAACATACCATCAAAACGCAGTCTGTGGTGTGCATTGGGGCTGCTGCAAGTTGGCAACAGGCATGTGAGGCAGAGTGGGATAAGATAAGGTGGGCACAATGCATGCATATACCAAGGCCTATTTTTTCTCCAAGGGCTAAGAGTCAGTGCAGGACGTCGTTGCATCGGGTTTGTATTATAAAGGTTGACCAGTGACGCAACAACTGGAGGTGGTATACCATGAACACTGCTGCCATGGCCACTTCGCTGTCTTCACCCAACCTCACCAGGCTACTCTGCAAGAAATCTACCACACTCGTCAAGGGCGGCAGCATCAAGCAGCTAGCTCAGCTGCACCTGCAGCCCAGGGCTCCAGCAGACACGTGCTGCAGGGCATCTGTACCACAAGCTTCAACCTCTCTCTCCAGCCAGGACCCTGCATGGGCAAGCTTTGCTGCAGCTGTTTCGGGCGAGTGGGAGGGCTCTACCGCGACCTTCAACAGGGATGCAACTGCCCAGGAGGTGCCGTCACGCTACGTGCCCGAGGCGTACGCAGAGTGGGGAGTGAAGGTGTTCAACTGGCAGACGCAGTGCAGCACACACGCCCTGGAAGACTCTTTTGAGCTCAGCCTGAAGCGCCTCATGCCCACAGTGGGCTGTGAGGCGGACGCCGTTGCCTTCATAGAGCAGCTGAGTGACGCAGTCTCTCCAGAGGCCTTCACCACCTTCCTGGAGGATGGGAGCTACAGCCTGGGACCCGACAGCTTTGAGGGGGAGACAGACGCGGTCACGCTGCACTACTGTTTGTCCACGTCCGGCAAGGAGAGGATCAGGGTGACGCAGTCCATCAAGAGGCGGTATGACACCAACACCCTGGACCTGCTGACCCTGGACGTCCACAGGGAGCAGTTTGATGGGCCCTATGTGCGCGGTGCTGACTTGAGCGGGTGTGGTGGTGGGATTGGGGCGTTTGCTGAGAAGGAGCGGTTGGATGCTTCCAGCCTTCAGGGCACATGGGAGCTGCAGAGCGGGAAAACGTTCACCAGAACCAGCGGGGAAATCAAAGCTGACAGTACGCAGGCAATCAGGTGGGCAACACATAAATAATCACTGTGACTCAATGCTGCTAGTTGTCAACTGTTGGTGATGTTCGTAAGTCAAGGCGCGAAAATACCTAACTCTTTACACCGGAGGAGTACAACTTTACCCTCTTACTTCAGTATTCTACAAATTCTTTTGAAGGTTTTAATATTTAGTGCTCTACTTGACTGCTACCTCTGCTGCACAGGTTCTCCACAGATGCAGACACGGGGCTCCTGCTCTTCCCGCTGGGCGTGTACAGCATCGTGCAGGTCAACGGTGCAAACCTCTACAGCGAGGTGGGAGTGGTGGATGGTGCCACCCGGAGGGTAGCATCAAGGCAATACCAACAAGGAGTACTGGAGAAGGCATGCTTGGGACTCGAGGCAAAGGCGCAATGAGTGAATAGCAATTTTCAGGAATGCAGTCAGCAGCGTAGCAATGGGGACTCAACCAGTGTTGCTCAAGATCTCAATTATGACTCGGAAGGAAGGAAGCAATCTCAGACAGAACTAGAATCACGTGATACAATGCTATTAGTAGCGTTGCCTCCTAGGGTGTGAATCAGTTTGGGAAATAAAATGCAGCTTCAAGCTTCAGCTGACAGTGTAAGATACTTGCCCAGTTCACTGCCCTTTCCAACCCCTACTCTGTTGCTGCCGCAGCAGCTGCAGAGTTGAACCGCCCGCAGGATGAGTACACCTCTGCCAGCGGCTGCAGCTGTGCCTTGGTGAGCCCCTTCTTGGTGGCATCGTGGTACGGCAGCACCAGGTCGTACTCCAAATCATATGCTATCTTGCAAATAGACTGGTGCGCCTTCTCCTCGTCGCACTCGTCCTGCCCACACAGAAGCGTTTGTACTTCAGACAGGGCTTGTAAATCATGTCTTACTCACTCAGCAGTACTGCAATGGTGGAAAGCAAGTTATGCATGTATTCGTGGTCATTGGCAGCTCATGTTGTAGAAACTTCTTCTTGCCTACACATGGTCATGCATACGACAAAGAACCACGCGCATGCGCACACCTGAGCCCCTTCATGTGAACACTGTTTAGGGTTCAGAGTTTACCCTACATCCTAAAACCCTACACCCCATCATGTGAACGCTATGGCGAGCTGCGCACCTGGCCACACATGTTCATGAGGAACATGCTGCCAGAGTCCTTGTTGATGATCACGTCTGCAAAGTCGCCCCCCAGGAGCACCTTGCTGGGCTTGTGCAGGTACACCACGTGGCCAGGGCTGTGGCCTGGCGTGAAGTAAAAGTAGAGCTCCGGGACGCCAAACTGCGCGAGGCTGCCTTCAGCCCCGTGCAGCACGATGGACCTGTTCTCTGGGACCTGGCACAATGACAAACGTGTGTCAGTGTAATAGTAGTAATTTCACATATCCATGATATTATCGTGCCCAAGCACCTGGGTGGGGACAAGCACCTGGGTGGGGACAAGCACCTGGGTGGGGACAACTCCCTTGGCGTAGAACCCCAGCCGGAACGTAATAAAAACCCTGAGAAGTGGTGCTTGCGGTTCAATGCAAAACCATTGGAGTGTGGTTGCAGAGGTGCGTCACTTGACGTTACGAGGTCTTGTGGTTTAGGTGTACAGGGTATGCAATGATTACCCTCTGCACCCGCTAGCCTGTCTCTGCCGAAGGTCATCTGAATCAGGCAGGGGAGTGATCGTGCCAAGGTGGACAGCTGGGTTTACCTTGTATGTGCAGCCTTTGATGAAAAGCCCCAGCAGTTCCAAGAACCTCGCTGGCAAACTGTTTTTGGCTGAAGGGCAATATATCTCGGTGCCGAGCATGTACGGTGATTCGCCTTCATGGAAGATAACCTGCAGCCCAATGACATCGGGCTGTCAATTCCCTCATACCCATACCCCACCCTTGCAGGTTTTCTTGGCCATACAGCACTAGACTACGACAATATGCAAAGATTGCGTTGCATGCAAGGCCCATCCTGCTAACACTTTTTCACTCCCATATATAATAAATGTTTTTAGGAGTGATTTAATGGGTGCCTCTGCTCAAGACAGCATGCGCATACCTTGGTGGATGGATCCTTGCTGAACACTGCGTCAATAACCCCAATATGGTCGATATGGCCATGTGTCACTGCAGAAGCAGCCCAATAGCCAAGTCAGTATTGCGTGGTTCTTATGCACTCGCATCCATACCATGGCCACCCCTGAGCATAGCTCAAATACTCACATAGAATGAAGTTCAGCTTCTCTGTTGCGGGAATGACCCGACTGGTCGCTTCCAACACGCCTGCAAAGATTGTATGATGGTTGATATTGTGCAGAAGGGAAAATGGGGTAGTTATGCCCAGGCCACTTGGGCTGGCCTGAAGCAGCAGGACCTCAGGTCGCCCAAGATCAGCAAACCCAATAAACAGGACAATTTATTGCCTACAGGACTGGTTGCGCCGCTTGTGCAAGGTTCTGACCACTAACCTGGCTGTATTGCTGGTGTGCATGTACCTAAACTATGACTCCAGTAGGCAAGATGAGCTTGATACACGTCCCCAAGGCGTCACTGGGCAGCACTCCAGGAAGGCACTCTGGACCCACACGGCACTCTGGAACCACACTGCGTGCACGTATCCCCATACCTGTTGCATGCTTATGGAGCCATGAGTCACTGCCACCCCCATCCGTCAAAAGCCAGCCACCCTTTGACTTGATCAGGTACAGGTCGAGAACCTCCTGGTGAAAGGGCGTCATGTGCCAGCTGTAGTCCAGTTTCCACAGCCCAGGACCCACCTCCACAAAGTCTGGCACCACATCCTTTCCTAACCACACAGGCCCACGGAAGAGCTCCAACTCAGGGACGTAGTATAGCAACCCTACGAACACGGCGAGGACACCGACGAGGAGGGTCCCCAAGCTCTTCAACATCGCGACTGCTGCTCAGGTGCAAGTGGGGTGCAACTGCAGTTAGGGTTCTAATCCTGGAGGAGGGATCAGGCTCAAAAGCGTGGTGATGGTGGGTGGATCCAGCTGGTTTTGTGTGCGGTGACCTTGCCGGTTAATTTGCACCGAGTATGCCAACATAGGCGGTGCTTGGCAGCTAAGCACAAGCTGACACCGGTCAAGCTGCGCATATGCATGCATGCATGTGACAGCATGACATAAATCTTGAAATACGAATCCCTGACTTAGGGTATTGTGCTAGCAGAGACCGGTTCAGGAGAAATGCTCCTCAGATTTGGCGCGATGGATTAAGACGGTGAATGCCACTCTTACACAGCTAGTTTACTTCCAATACCTCAGGAGTGAACCGTTAGCGTTAATCAGAGTGCAAAGCAAAGCGTTTTGGAGGGATCACCAAATAGCATTTAGCTCGTTACTGGATAGATCGTGCACGGCTAACGAGACCACCAACAGGAAGGCAGGAATAAAACGTTCAGCGTGGGACTTTCCGTTTCAAAAACGGTTACGAATTGGCTCTGTTTCGCGAAGATGCGTTTTCAATATTTTTGCTAGCGTTAAGTCGTGTCGCGAGTTGAGGAGCGTTTCTCCTGAACCGGTCTCTAGCACCACCAGGGTTTTTTACAAACCCAGTCTCATCAAGACCGGTCGCAGCGCCAAATCCACTGGTACATCGAAAGGCAAGTGGAAGCTTGCAGACCGTTCACGCTTGCTAACAGCGTGTGCAGGCAA
The DNA here is from genome assembly GCA_032358255.1 of Heterotrichella gracilis. NCBI lineage: Eukaryota > Xanthophyceae > Tribonematales > Xanthonemataceae > Heterotrichella > Heterotrichella gracilis. Next base: position 49,306 of record JAULBX010007773.1, on the reverse strand, counting down.
CATCATGTTCCCGTGCACGACTATGAGTGGGAAACAATGGCTGAATACCGTGCCACGCTCCCTGTGCATGAAATATATGTCTTCTGCTGAATGTACCAACCTGAATGCCTCCAGTTCTTTGCAAGCTAAACTTTCTCAAGGCGTTGGCCAATATCAACTGTCCAAGGGGCGTTTGACAGCCCACTAGCAATCTGAAACCACAAGACGCTAAAAGTAGTGGCCAAACTTATACCACTGTACCCGGTATGGGCACAGAAACCAAAAGCTGCAAAACCCGACGAGTGCTGCCACAAAAAATGCTTATCTGTTTTGCAATACAATGACAATACAAAAAGCACTACACAATAAAGGTACACACTTTGCTGCAGAAAGCAACTGCGAGTAAACTTCAGCAGGCACTACAAGTGCCACGCACAGTTCTGTAAGCACCCCGCTACCACAAAACCAAGCCTTCCCGGTGACAGTGACAGTGGCAGCCATTAGGGTTTAGGGTTTGCCAGCAACAGTGCAACCGGGTTTAATGCGCTTCGCCAGCAACAGGAATAAAGAAATACCCTGCTCAATCTCCCACTGCAAAAATGCCCAGGCAAGGGGAGGAGTATTGAACATTTTTGCCCCCACCGCAAAAAATCCCCACTGCGAATATGCTCCATACCCCCCCCCCCCCCCCCTCAAACACAAGCGCTTCCTTCAAATGGTGCACCAGCTTAGTCTAAACAGGCAGCATCAATCCAGGTACTCCTTATTGCTTGGGACCTAGCGCCGGTTCCGCACTCGCTCCAGCAGCTCAGCCTGTGCGTCCACCTCCTCCTCAGCTGGATGGGTGGCTGGCTTGGCCTTTGTGAACAGCACACCTGACCGCTTGAGCAGGTAGAAGGCTGCCGCCATAACACCTGCTGCCAGCGCTGCCTCGCCTGCCTTCTCTGTGATCATTGCTGCCTTCCCCGCCATCTCTGCAAAAACAATTCAACAAAGTACATAACGACGTGAAGCATATGAGCAGATACATACCTGCTCCATGACTAAGTTTGGGCACAGGTACAGGCCAGCATGTCGTCAGAGACACACTGGCAAAAGCAAAGGTCCCCATGAAAGGCAGGGGCATGCTACCCCTGTAGAGATGCAACCCAAAACACTACCGCAATTTGCATATGCAGCAGCACAATTTGAGTGAGCCCTTGGCACAGGTCAAAATCAGCAACACATTCCACCACCATTGTCAAGCACTTGACATCAAGATCAATGTACTTAGCACAAGTCAACATCCGTGTCACATTCCACCAACGTTGACAGGCTGCACACCTGCGAGCACGCCATCCAAGCCCACTCCACTCGTGAGCAGCGAGCGGCTGGCCCCGCCAATGGATGCGTACAGCACCGCCCATACCGTCATGCCCGTCACAGTACCCCCCAGGAATGCAGGGTACTGCAGCGGCGTCAGGCCCAGGATATAGTTGCTGGCGCTGCAGGCAGGAGGAACCACATGAGCATGCTGGTTTTTGGATCAACAGGCAAACGCCTCCACATGCGCTTGCTTATTTCCGATCAACAGGCAAAACGCATGCACATGAGCAAGCTGATTTTGAGTCAATAAGCAGGGCTAGGGCACAACGCCAGCATGCTGAAAAACGGTCGATGGGTTGCCATACTTGAACATACACCATCAACTTGAATGACCCATGCACTGGAGCAAAAGCTATTACTACATCAAGCAGGGCGCAGACATGGGCTGGGTTGTGGTACCTGTAGGGCAAGATTGGCGTCAAGCGGAGCAGAGTGACTGCAGTGAACTGCTCCCAAAACGAACCGTTCTCAATTGTTACCCGCAGCTCTGCGATCTTCCTCTGCATGGGGCCAGCTTTGTCCCCCTCTGTCTCCATGCTGACCATACGCTCTGCGAGTTTTCGGCCCGCCCCCCTTGCGATCGCAAAGGCGATGATCGCTGCCAGTGTGGTGCCCGTAAGCATGCACAACGCTCCCTGCAACATACGTAAACTTGTATGAAGGATTTTCAGCAATTTTGTCCAATTTTCATTTATGCAACTCAGTGGGATACTTAACGCAGGTGTGGCCTCATCTGTGAACGTGCAACAGGTGGCTCGCAGCAAAGCAGCAGCAGCCACTCTTCACTGGCAGCGGTGCAAAGCACGGGTTGCAGTATCCCTGCCAACTACAGTGTACAGGGTTTAGGGTTGTACCTGCTGCGCCCCGAACAGTAGCCAGCTGGCCAGTGTCAGTGACTGTGTTTAAAATTTAAAGTTTAGGTTAAGGGTTGTACCTGCTGCGCCCCGAACAGTAGCCCGCTGGCCAGAGACAGCGGCTGTGTGGGGAAAAGGGGGATGAGCTCTGTGGCCGCCACTGTGAAAACAAACAGCACTGGCCCATATGGTCCAAGCGCCTGCACTTGCTCCTGCAGCAGAAGCACCACACAGGGTCAGCTAACCACCACCTACTGTGCGCCTTCCCCTTATAGAAAAACAACCAGCATATATATGCTCTCATGTAGGCCTTACCAGCCATGACTGCAGGATTTCGACGGGTAGTGTTCCCCCTGAGGCCAGGGCGGGGTGCACCAGGAGCAGCTGGTGGACTGCAGCGACTGCCAACACCTGAACAGCCACTGTGGAGGCACGGGGCAGCCAGCTTGAAACTGCACACCATCACCACACGGAACGTTAGGAGACAAACAGTGTGCAAAGACAAATTTCCCAAGCCTGTCTCGGCTCAGGATGGCTTGGTTTGCTTGCGCTGTACAGCGCCCAGAGCTAGTGTGCAGGCCCAGACCTTGGCACCGAATATGCACTGCATGCACGATGGGTTATCGTACTAACCTGTGGGTTTCTCCACCACTAGTGATCTGCTCTCGGAGGGTGGTGCAGACACCTCGACTGACCGCAGAGCCGACTGCAGGCTGCGGCAAAGGTCTTTGCAGGCTGTCCTACGAAACCGCCTGCTAGATGGCTGTTGCATATGTATGTGGGCAACATGCCGCACGGGACGGGGGTGGCGACCGCCAGTGGCTACGCTGGTGCCATAGCTGGTGCTCGGTTGGCAAATACTGGACATTATGCTGCTGTGTACCTACTAGCTGCCAGTGGGTATGGGTTGTGCTTCAGCAGCGAGGTGATATGCCGTTCTCGGAGCGATGCCACTTTCGACTCGCAGACTGGAGGGGTAAAACAAAGCGCTGCGTTGCTGGGCAAGCACTCACCAGGGGCAAACGACAGAAGTTCTCTTTTAACGCAACACTATACTCCGTTAGAAATGCGTGTGCAGGTGCCCCATAACGCTTTGTGTTTCCGGGCTTCCACAAGAAGCGTTTGTGGCCAACTATTCGCCTCTCCCTCGACTGCCATCAGGCTGACGTGGAATCCACCGTGGACGCCGTGGGCGGCCCGCCCTGCGTGTAAAGCCCTAGCTAAGGGTAAACGCTGGTGCCACGCGTCAACTCTTGGTTGACGTAAAGATTATGCGCGGGATAGACAGCTTTCTTTTGGGCATGAGCTCGGCACCATCTGCTTAATCCACCACGTTTTTTACAAGAACCTGCGCCAGCGACTGTATAACGCAGTGTTGTAAAGGCATATGCTGTTTCTGTATCAGATTGTTGACCTTGTTGTGCAAAATATACGTAGCTGCGTAAATACCCTAGGCCAAAACAGTTTATCCTTTCGTACGGTTACGACACAAACTCGAGCTAGATTCTATCAAATAACCTCCAAACAATAAACCGCAGCATATAAAGGTGAGTGGATGGCGTGAAGTGGAATGTCAGTGGCTTGTAAAACCCGTTGTTTTGCATGTGCATGCATATGCACAGTGGGCGAGTGCAGCCCGTTTCACCCCAAGCCTAACCGCCCAGTTGAAAACCCTGGTTGCGTGCTGCAGGGTGCCCACAGCGGTAGCCCTTTGGACACTGAGAACTCCTACAAGTCGAATGGGTGCCAAGCATACTGACTTCCTCGACGGGACCCCAAATCTTGGACAAGCACAGGGAGCCCCTGACTGCCCTCCTCCACCCTCTGGTCAGAACCTCTACCCTGCCGTGCAGCAAGCAGGAGCATTCCCCACGTACCAGGCTACCATCGAAAGCACGCCGTCAGCTCCTCTCCTGGACCCAAACAACATGGTAGGTGGCTGGAGGAATGTGCTTGTGGAAAGTGCCAATTGCATACTGCACAAGTGCGCAGCGGGTGTGCTTGTCAGCGCTGCAAGTCGTTGGTCTTTTTTGAAGGTGGTGTGTTGGTTTGTCAACCCATGTCACACTCTTTTGCTGACAGTAGACTTGCCCATACTCCTGCAGCGCGGCCAACCCCCACCCCCACCGGCATATGACCCTGCATATGACCCCTACTTGCCGCAGACGTCTGTAACGCAAACACAAGGTATGCCTCACCACAGTTACCCTGCCTTGGTCAGCTAAGCAATAGGCAGCTGCAGGGCCTCTTCAGTGCCCTGTTGAGGTGGCCCCTTGTGGAGGCATAACGAAGTAGTAACTAGTGCACTGTGGCCAACGCTGATATGGTTCTTGTTGGCTCTGTTTTCATCCTCCCCTGACTACATCCTCAGGCAGTGTCTTGTGCAGTACAACTTACCTTTTCAACTCCAATCGCCTCATATGGCACTGTCCTGAGGCACTTTGGCAGGCTGGCTCGCATGAGACTTGTGTTGTTCACTTAATTCACCTCATGCGCACATGCCCTGGTGCAGTTTGGCAAGCCAGCTCGCAGCAGTACGTGGCGCCCCCTCCAGCCGCGCATCCGCCCACATATGCAGAGTACCAGGCACTGCCAGCTGGCGGCCAGGGGCCAGTCCTAGTGGAGCACAACATCACTGTCACCAGCTCCACAGGCCCACCAGAGCTGATCAACTGCGGCGTGTGTGGATACGTCGGCCCTGCGCTGCCCAAGAAGGTGGGTACCCTGCCCGCGGCCTGTGTCCCCTGTGGGTGCCTTCCTTGTAGAGACTGATTTTGAGGCGACTGCTGGTCTTTAGAAAACCAGCCTTAATTCATGGTTTGCAGCACAGGTGAAAATGCCCATGTGAGCCATACATACCGCCTTGAATATGAAGGTTAACCTATGCCATGTACTGGTGTTTACACCATATTACAGTGGGCATTCGTGCGCCTGAAGCCATGCAAACATGCATAGCTGGTGCTTCTCTCGGCTGCAGTCGTGAGAATGGGACCCTTGTGCATGCAGGAGGTTGGCTTCATCACGGTGCTAATGTCCACAATGCTGTGCTTCATCGGCTGCCCCTGGTGCTTCTGCCTGCCCTGCTTCATGGACTGCGGCAAGGACACAGTGTACCGCTGCCCGCGCTGCGAAACAGAGATTCGGCGGCAGAGGATGTAAACCATGAGCGGGTCATGCTGGGCACAGTGCCGGGCATCCTGGCAGGCGCCACCACAAAGGGTTGGCAACAAGGGACATGTCACTTGGGTGGCTTGGTCACGTCACAATTGTTAGTGTGGGTCGCGGGTGCAATCGCATGGTGCACAATATTTGGCATCATGGGCTGCATATTTGCAAATAGCTGGATCCTGCTGAGGTTTTCTTGGCAGCAGCTTTGGTCTTTGTGTTGCATGCCGCTGCCACTGCACTTTGCATCCATTGAACAAAAACCACATGCAGCACATGCACATATTCTGCCAGTGCTGTGGCATAGTTTGTGTACACAGTGTTAAGACGATTTTTTTTTTGCTTTTATACCATCGTGATGCATGGTCAGGATCTGCGCCCCGCGTTTCCGCGCCCGAGTTCATGCATGAATGGTGCACAGTATATGATAAGAATAGTAAACTGGCTGTCACCAACGCTGAGTATGGCAAACAATATGGACCACAAAATTGATAGCCTAAGGTTTGCCACATGTGTTACAGTTGCCTAGGGAGAATTTGGTCCTGTCCCGGCTGGCCAACAATGAGTCAACTGTTGTTACAACTGTCCGCCGCTTTGGCATTATGGAAAGCTGCAGCTATTGGGCATGGAATCTGCTGTAACAGCTATGGTATACTGGGCATATTAACGGCAATCAGTATGATCATAAAATGGTTATAAACCACCAGGTGCATGTCTTCGCGCCATATGTGTGCGGCAGCCGGCATTTACATTGCCGTCGGAAGTCTCTTTCCTAGGACTCCTGCCCCACATATTTCCAATATCTTCTTCACACCTGGATGCAATGTGCAGCCAATCATGTAATTCACTTCGAAATTACCACCTATCCACCGTGGTTTACCCTTCCAACCATCCTATCGAGGATCCATTAACTGACAATGGATAAATTTCATGCGGCATGTGCAGCCGCCTGCCATGATGGCCATACCATTGGCTGCAATTTGCAATGACAAATATTTATTTCAACAAAAATCATTACAATTGCAAGGAAGCCAAAGTCCTGCAATGATTATATTGCCATTACTGGCACTCCCAAATTATCTTCAGTATACATACTGGCAGTAATCCACAGCAACGCACGTGTGGGCGACACATTTTGTGAGGCAACACACAGTGTCAGCGTCTGAAACTAAATAACCGCCGCTAGAATACTCGGGCTCAAGTGTTTCAACTCAAGAGGGCCATTGTGCCAGTAAAGCTGTGGTGCATCTCCCCCTTCCTGAGCCTAGTGTTGAACCAAAACTGTTGTTACAACTGTACTGCATAATAACCACTAAATCTGTCAGGCTGATTGATGGAGTACCCCATCGGATTCTGCCAGAGTCGTTGCTAGCACCTTCCTTAACGTGATCAACCACATTGACCCAGGTGCCCTGCTGGTGCCAATCCCACCAGCCTGGTGGGCACCAAGCGCATGCGCTTTGTACTCCCACCAACGTGATTTGCTCTACCTCAAATCCACAATCTCATGCTCCACACGTGGGTTGAGGTACACGTGGCCACACAGCTCATAGATGGGCTGGCCAGTGTCTGTGGACGGGTGGGAATGGAAGCCCCGGCCGGTGCACTTCTGTATCATCTTCAGGCCTCCGGGGGTGCTGAGCCGGAAGATGCCGCACTTGTTCTTAGGGTCTTTAGGGGCCATCACAATGGCCACCGCCTCATCAAGCATCGTCTGTGGCCAAGCAGCACCCGTGAATGCATGGCGCCAGTAATTGAGTTCCAAAATCCAAGCAGTTAAAAACTCCATCAGCAACAGGCTGGTGCAAAATTGGGGTGAAGTTACCTTGCTAAATACAGCATGAGATGCTGTGTTCACATCTACATTCATAAGCTGAACCATGCGCAAATTGCAAAGAGTGCGATGCCAGACGCATCACTCTCGCACCCACCTGGTAGCCGCAGTGCGTGTGGATGTCTATCGATGACAGGAAGCATGTCTGCGAGGGGTGCGTGTGGATCCAGCCCAGTGGGTAGATCCCCCGGGAGTCCTGCACCTCAAAGATCTCCTCCTCGTTCATGGCCTGCACCAACCATCATACAGTAAGCCCCATACAGTTGTTAATTACTTACATGCATTCCAGCAATACAGCCAGATTAGCAGTCAGTCTTGCACATGCGGCACCACGCAGCGCTTTCCTGGCACAATTTGAACCACCTATTGATCCATCATATAGTAACTGGGAAGCTACTGGTGTTACACCCAAGTTGGGTAAAGCAACTACACTATATGTACTTGTTCACGCACTACACCAAAAAGTTGGAGGTGTTGTTTACCTGCACTGTGTCTGTGGTGCCCTCCTGCTTGGGAATGATGAGTGTGGTGATGGTGAACACGCTGTCATTGGCCGAGAGGGTCCCCGACAGGATGCCGCAGGACTCAATGTTGCGCCTGGTGTTTGAGGTCGCGTACCTGCCACAGAGCAGTGGTTGGGGATTACTACAAACATTATTTCAAGCACAAAAGCCAGATCAGCAATCCGTGGTTGGGATAAACGCATTGTATGCTTGCTGCAGGACATGCACTGATGCAGAAGCAAGGGTTAATAACAAGTGCAGCATTGACTGTGCAGTACCAAAGAGTTTTAGTGCACTTGCCTCATGAACTCATCCATGACCGCAACCGAGACATGCACGTCCCGCAGCGTTTCCCGCTTCTGGATCCCCCCTTCTGACGTCGCTACTGGTGGCGCTACCTCCGGCCCTGAATGTGAACACACCTCCCCCGGCTGAAGCGGCATGGTAGGCTCGGGAGCGTACCCAACCTGCAACAGCACATGCGTCAGGGCCAACTCCAAAGGGCAGGCAGGATCCACGCATTTGAATGGAAGATCTTTAGACATGCTTTGGCACTAGCCCATGCATCTTGCCTAAGCCTTCCGTCACCATACATGAGCATCAAGGCTTTGCTGCAATGACTCTGCCTACAGCTGGAATGACGCCATTTTGCTATCAATACATATCCAGATACACCCATTTAATCCCAGGAACAGAAATTGAAAAGCTTACATCCACTAGCTGCGGGCCCAGCTGCAAGTCATGGCGAGGGGTGGGTGGCGGGACGCCTTCCGGGTATGCTATCGACAGCTGCGCCATCTGGCCTTGCACCCCAGGTGGGGAGGGAGGTGCCCCCAGGTCGGCCCCAGTGAGCAGGTCTTGAGGCACGGTGGGGTACCGAGGCCTGCTGCTGTATGCGTTTGCACTGCCCGAATCATATCCGCTCCTCCTTGTGGCCTGCTGCATGGTTGGCAGCAGCGCATGCTTTTGCAGGGCCGCTTGGCTCGCGGTGCTGTACTTGCTGCTGCCCATCGAGGTCAAGCTGGCTGGCAGTAGGGAAGTGCCCATAGGAGGTAGTTGGTACATGGCGGAGGTAGGAGGCGATGCAGGGCCGGTGAGCAGGTCCAGGCCGCTCAAGGGAGGTGCAGAGGCATTGCTGAAAGAGGAGTTGAACCCCGTTTGTTGGAAGGCTGCGGCTGCCGATGCTGCGCTGGCAACCTCCCCTGGACCTGACAGCGCCTCCCAGTTGAGCTGCGGCAACGTGGAGGTTTGGAGCTTGACGGTGTCGCCGGTGCGCTTGGGGGTCCAAGGTCCCCTTTCGATGCTTTCCTGGTGCTCCTTGGTGTCTAGAGCGATCTTCAGGCGTTCTAGCTCCGGCAAGTAGGACTTTAGGAGGTACTGCAAAAATAGGTATGCAAGGCTGTAGGCTAGGGCGAAAGCCATTGCCACAAAGGCCTGTCAGCAAGCAAAAATTGTAGCTTCATTTACCTCCTTGTACTTTACGTAGTTGGCATCGTATTGTCTGTAGTCCTTGTGCTTGGGAATCACCTCTATCACCAGGCTGTAGACAGACACGCACCAAGTGAAAACCCAGGGGTTGGCAGAGGGTACCTGGCAGCTGTGATAAAACACGAACCATACCTTGCATAGCGCATGAGCAGGACATAGAGCTGCTCACTGTTGTGCTCTGCCCTGTACACACCAGCCTGGAAAACAGGTGCCAAGGTTGAGCATATGCATGCATATGGCCTTTATGGTGTCCTGCTAGGCGGGCAACAGCCTTGGAGCGAACGTCAACTGTAAAACTATAAAGCTGCAGTACCTGTCGCAACAGCAGTTCAGCCGAACGGTAGTACTTGTCGAGTCCAAGGACGTTGTTAACAGGCCTCACTTGCTGGGCAGCTTGCTCGGCCAGTTTCACCGTGAGGCTTCTGGAGCTGCCTTGCCGTGGCGCAGGCATTTTAACCCAGCAGCCTTGTGCAACAAGGTGCTTGCCTGGGCTGTTTAATGGTACATCAGCTTGCCACTAGGCAGCGAAGTTGAGTCACACACCCAGCTACTGTTGTGAGCACAACCGGTTAAGGAACTAGCCTCGGTCAAGAAACCATATCCGCAAACACGTAAGAAAGCGGGCTGCAAGGCTTCAAGCCAGACAGCTCATGTTGCGACATTTCGTTGTCCTTGCTAATCACCGCTTACATCCGTCCCAGGAAGCAGACCCTGAACGAAACCAGCTAGTGTTTTGTTCGGGTTCCAAATACGAAGGTAATGTTATTTTGCTTCATCGAGCTTGCTAAACGTACCACGCTCGCTGGTTTCACCTCGCTGTAGTTACACCCGTTGGGTCCTCGAGTGCACCCCTCCTGCAGACTCTTGGTTAGTGCCCAACTGGCCAGTGCTCCACGACTTTGCCTTCTGCTGAGACAGCTGGCCAGCTGAAACACAGTGTGAAAGGACGGCAGCGACAACCGCTTTTTGGCTTGTACAAGTTTTTGCACGCGTCTTGCTGGTCTTGAAAATGATTTGAAAGTCAGTGACCCGCATGTACATGCATGCCACCCGGTTCATACCCAGCACCTGCCGCGAGTCTGTGCGTAGGCAACAAACGCAGGACTGCCTTTTATTTGCATTTCATTCCAAATCAATGGTCTGCAGCGCAGGGCCTCTGTCAACTGTGCCACATTTGCAGCTCAATAATGTGGTGCCATGGGAGTTCTATCAGGACAGGGCATAGTGTTAGCAATACAGCAGATATCAGCAGCAACAGACAGTGATATGTATGCGAGTAAGATATTATAGAAACTGCTGCTAAGAGAACGCGATGTGGACCACCCTTTGGCAGCATTGAATAACCTCAGCTCCCCCCAAGCTTTGCTCCTAAACAACCTTCAGTCATGCCACCTAAAGCTCTTCAAAAAAAGGGGCAAGAACAGTCCAAGCCTGACACCCCAAGAGAGTAAGTGGAGATTGGAAGTGATCAAGTAACCCAACTCACCCAGGGTTGCATCTTGTACTGTTGCTATCTGTACTGATCTGTACTGCTGTATATCCACGTGTCCCCGCCACTTACCTGCACTGTGCAGTGTCAAAAGGACACTCACAATGATAAACTCTCTGGCTTCAGGGACGTTCTGCTGAATGATGTGGTGCGCCTGGAAGATGAGCGGTCCAATTTAAACATAGAGGTGTGCTTTTTGCGTGAGAAGCTCAAAGGGCGGGAGGAAGACCAAGAATTGCTGCAGAAGCTCATCAAAGACCTTGAAACCAGGCTTGGTAACACCAAAGAGCATTATGTGAGTCCCTGCTGGAGGAGTTGTCAAGGGGGGGTTGAGGGTGCTTAATGCCTTGCATAATTTATGCGGTGTAAATTGCACAAGGTCGTCCCAGGTCAACAAACAGTGCCAGGAGAAAACACGTGTGCAGGATGATCATGACTGGTCTTGACTCAGTCTGCTAATCTGGATGTACTGCTGAAACGCTTGTAGCTAACCAACTCACCCGCTGTAGAGCGATGTGCTGGGATACACTGAGTCCCAAGTGCGAGACCTGGAGGCCGAGGGGCAGAGCCTGCGGTGGAAGCTGAGGGACTTGGAGGTCAAGCTGCAAGAGAAGGAGCAGCTACTGGCGCAGCTGCAGCGCGACAATGCCAAGAAGCAGGAGAAGCTGATTAACGCTGAGGCCATCATCCAGGTACAAGCAATGCCAAGACAGGGCTGGGTCACCGTGGCACGAGCTTGTGCAAGGCTGATGGCTGATCTGGCTTTCTTGCGGGAAATCCAATGCATGTGATTACTATTATTATCATACAGGAGCGGTTCCTGATGGAGCAGACGCTGGAGAAGCAGGATCAGGTCATTGCGCAGCAGCAGCATGAGCTGGGGAAGCTGCAGGAGGAGCACAAAGGGGTGCTGGAGCAGTATGCGCAAGCCCAGAGCACGATCGATGTGCTCACCATGAAGGCTTCAGGTGTGGCTGCATTGTTGCTCTCTACATGGCACTCGTTTGGCCGGCCGGCACAATGGTGTATTGGTTTCAATTGGCATGCATGGTGCAGATCATATACTCGTGAAAACCAATGCCTGTACCAAATACTTGCAGGCTTGAAAGAGTTGAAGATATTTTTTGGGGAGCCCTGGGTGCTGACTGTGTCGCGCCACCGCCTGTGTGGGGAGTGCCCGGCAGACAGAGGCGGATACTCCTTGACATGCCTAGGTACAACATGCACGACAATCCCAGACAACCGTATCCAGAAGTTCTTATCACAGCTGCGCAAACTGTGTGCACTGTTGGGTTGAGTTGAGGCATGATGCATGGCACTCCTAAATGCTTTATTTACTGCAGTTGGAACTGATCAATTGCGCTTGCAGGACATGGGTTGGGTTTGGAATTTTACTTTTTTTTGCCCTGACTGTCCAGGTGATAAACGACTGGTGATGTACGGAGGGAACATGGATCCATCACAGCCTCAACAAGAAATCAATCTCCTCAACCTTGATGACATGAGGTGGCAGCCCTCCTTTGGCAAGGTTCGAGAGCATGGGGCGACCATGCACAGCGCGGCGGCTGTCATGCGGACAAAGCTTTTTGTGGTCGGGTAAGTATTTCGTTCTGCTCAATGATTCTTGTTCTTCAATGATTGCGCCATTGTCAGGGGTGACATGACGTCCTCAAATTAATGTTTGATTGATGTGCATCCTTACAGGGGAAGGAGAGGCGACACTGTTGGCTCTGATGGTTCCCAGGCAGCGTTGCTCAACACAGAAACCATGCGCTGGGCAGAAAATGTGGGGCAGTACAGCCAGCGCAGGCCATGCGCACGCACAGGAGCAGCAATTGCAGTCGGGAAATCCAGGGTCTACTTGTTTGGAGGAAGGGATGCCTCAGACAAGCTCCTGAATGACCTCTGGTGGTGGGATGTGAATGTCATGAGTTGGCACCAGGTGGGAGTTTCACACGAATGCGTGGCTCACAGCATTGCATGTAAATATGTTCTTTGGGGAAAAAGGTAGTTACCTGCATTCCAGCTGTATTGCCAGATTAGTAGTCAGCCTCTGTGCATCCCATATATTTCCCCCTGGCACCACCTCAACATGTTGCCATGCCATGGCTACATGTAACCATATTGATGTAGTTTCCATGGTCCAGGCGGAGTATAAGCAGCTCGAAGGACCCTACCAGGTGGACCCGCCCCAGGCGCGATACAACTCCTGCATGGTGGCAGCAGAGCCTGAACCACCATCTGAAGAGGTCACCAACCCCGATGACCAGCAGCACCTGCGGGTGTGGATCTTTGGAGGCAACAATGCCCGCCGCCAGCTCAACGACCTGTTCTTCTTCGACTTCCAGACGTGCCTGTGGAACCAGATCACCTTCACGCCGGGCGACCTGTGGCCCACGCCGCGCGAGAGCGCTGCAGCCATGATGATGGGCAAGTACATCGTCATCTATGGGGGGGTGCAGCAGGTGGAGCAGGGCAAGGATCCCAGGTTCCTGGCAGATGTGCTGGTGCGCAAAGAAGTATTTTAATTTTGTGATTGTGGCACGCAGATTAGATACAGCAACAAAGCATGGGAGTGACTTGTTTAACATAACTTATCATCATGGCCAGCGGCTATTGTGATTGCATCAAATTTTGCTGTAAAGCTGACATGAAGATCATCTGGCATTGAATCTGGCTATCATACTACTTCCCTATTAGGTAGAGCGGTATAGCATTTACTTCAAAGGTTGACCCACATCGAGTTCACATGAGATGCGTCTGTGCAGGCCTATGACACAGAGGACCCGCTGTGGGAGTGCCTGGAGAGTGGGAGCTGGAGTCTGGGTCTGCTGTGGCTGCAAGTAAACACCAGCTATGCTGCTTGCCACGGCAAAAGGCTATATACTCTGGTGCCAGACAGGTGCGCTAGCTATCACAGTGGCTGAACACCTCGATGATCACAAATCAGCCTACTGTCAGTGATTTCAGCTTAAGCCTGGGACAGTAAGTTCCACGCAACCATTCACAAGTGGATACATGCTATAATAGTTGAAGTGCGCCAAGTTGGGTTGCGCGTGGGAGCATGTGTTTGGTGAGGGTCTGCCATGATTGGCCAGCGCATGGGAGCATTGGGGTCAGCTTCTGAAGCACGCGCCATGTACATAGCACATTTGCATTGATTTAATTGTTCAGAACAGAGGTTCAACAATGTCAACTGAATTAACGTTACCCTATTCTGTGCCACTGTGGCAGGCAGACCAAGCAGCTCAGCGAGCTCCGCATCCTTGAGGTGGTGTCACCCGCTGACATCGAGCTCATGAAGCAGCAGCGGGCACGGCCCCAGCACATCGACGTGCTTGACATCACCAACTCGCCTGTGTTCACTGCCACCACCATTGAGCTCACCTGGACCCCTCCCACCAAGAACTCTGAGCACATCATTGGTGAGCCACCCTATGTGGAACTATTTTACGCGTAAACGGGTGCACTGGGTGTGGGAGCCTCTCATTGCATCTGGCATGTGTACACAGCTACGTAGCCCCTGGGTGCTTACAAAAAGGACTAGTCGTGCCATTGCTGGATTGCTTTGAAGACAGTGGTCGAATTGTACTCCTCTGCTGCTGTGAGCTTCACAGCGCTCATTGACAATCAAAATGTGACATTTTGACATTAAATGTATGCACAGCTATAGCTTGCCCACTTTATGCAGGTTACAAGCTTATGATGTCGACGCTGTCAGGGGCTGTGAGGGAGGTGTACTCGGGAGCAGAGCCAACCGTGAAGCTGTCCGGGTTGAAAGAGGCCACAGAGTATGTGTTTTGTGTCAAAGCCAACTACGACGATGGATCATTCACATGGAGCAGCTCAAAGAGCGTTGTCACGAAATCATGAGGGGATCATGGAGTAATTATAGTGGCAGTCTTAGACTACCCAGCTGATCAGCGGCAATCCATAATCCAATGCACAATGTCATTGATTGGAGCATCCGATGCTGATAATTCTTTGCAATTTAGATGCTGATTGTTTCCATGGAAATTTTTAAATATACAGCATCATGGTTGTCATTGATCCTGGTTCAGGATATCAACAATATTGCTACCAGTACTGGCCCCAGCAAGCTTGAACGATTTTAAACATTCAGATGTACTATGATTTCAGAAAGAGTGTACCTGCTGGATCAGATGCACACCGTACACTTAGTAAGGTAATACCACATTGAGTGCAGGCCGTGTGATTAATTGGCAATCGCCAAAGCGAATTTAAGGCTCAGTATCGATTTGACAAAAAGTTTAAGAGGACTGTCTATTATTTACATGCATGGTCAATAATGCATTTGTTCGAATGATTTTAAAATTGAATCGCGTGTGACAGTCAGATATGCATTGTTTCCTGAAGCAATTTACATATTAATAATATCATGTATGATGCATGATGCCCTAATATGTACGGTGTTGCAAATAAATCAGGCCTGCCACAGCGCTGCTGCTGACCTAAGGCCTAAAGAAAAAGATGAAGGGAACGGCCACTGTGGCAGTGATTGAAACACCGTAACCAAGTGTATGACACACAATGTGAATGGTAAGCCTTTGGTCTAAAATTGATCAAATCTAATGACTTTAGCCATGACTATCGTACCCTCACCACGAGGGTCACCAATCCAACCAATCCTACGCTCCCACTACTGCATGACAAATGATTGAAAAGCTGCGACCTGAAGGCTACGCATGATCCCTGCGCTCCCATTGAGAACGGCTCCAATAAACTGCATACCACTTGAGAGTACCATGATGGTTCTGAAAGCCAGCGCAGCGCTTCCCCACCCCCAACCAGGCGGCTTTCCATTGCTCCTCTTCACAATTGCCAGTGCCACTCGTATTAGCAGGCCCCCTGGGCTTGACGCCCAGCTACATCTTTTGAGATCCCCACCCACACTGGCACCCGCCCCGAACCCTAGCCATGCACGATGCCTTTGCAAAGTCCTTAAAAAAGCTTGACCCTGCCACCTGCCTAAACTACTCCCGTTCCCCTGACGCGTGCTCCTTTGCAGCCCCCTCCCCCTGGCCTCACTCCTGCCTCACCATCTCCCTGCCCAGCATGCCCTTCATGCTGTGTGTGCGGGTCACCTCCAGGCCCCCAAAGGTGCGCGGCCACAACGAGAACCTGCAGGCAGGGGGGCAGGGGGGCACAGCCCATCAGCGCACACAACCATGGGTAGCAGTACAAGCCAAGCAGTGTGCAGAGTAATCATCATCAGCAGTCACGTTGCCAAGCTAGGGAGTGCTCCCCAGGCCCCCCTCAGCCACATTGCCCAGCTGAAAAACGCCTCATGGCATGCCCACAGGTGGTACACACAGGAAACCCTAACCCTAACCCTAACCCTTGAAACCTGAACAGGTGACAGTCCAGGTACAACACACATGGCTGCCCCACACCTCTTCTTCAACTCCCCGATCGTGGAACACACAGGAAACCCTAAACCCTAACCCGAAACCCTAACAGGGCTGCCCCGCACCTCTTCTTCAGCTCCCCGATCCTGGACGAGGACTTGCTAGTGGCCGAGCGCACCGAAACATCATCATCCCCGTCACTGCCCTCCCCGGGACTCAGCAGCCCCGACGCAGACTTGTGGAAGGGGCTGCGGCCCAGCATGGGGTCCTCGTGGCACATGATGACTATCGCGCCCCCCTTGCCCGCCACGTGGTGCACGGCGCGCGGCAGCGGGTGCACGTGGCGGTAGATGGGCGAGGAGAACAGCCAGGGCACCAGGCAGGGGCCGCTGCATTGGTGCGTGCCTGTGGAGCGCACACACAAGGCAAGGCTCAGGGAGGACCCTTCAAATGGCCAACAACGGTATGCAAACCCTGAACCTTAGATTGTGCCCTGCATTGACAGCGGCTTTCCAGCACATGCGCATGCTTCTACAATCGCACGGAGAACGCATGCGAAAAGGGTTGCATATCCATAAACCTTGACCCTACCCCTACCCCCCCCCCCACACACACACCAACACTCACAACCTCACCCCTCCTCCCCACTGCCCACCCACCGCCACCATCCCCCCCAGCCATTCCCCCCGCAGCGCCACCCCCCACCCCCCACCCCCCACACCTTTGGGCATGTAGCCTGAGTCCGCCTCAATGACCTGCAGCTGCCCCCCCAGCACCACCATGTGCGCCCGCTGGGTCAACTGGCTGCCCTCGGGTATCTGGTGCAGCGAGGCCAGCGGCAGCCCGTCCTTCACTTCAGAGATCACTGCACACAATGAGGAAGGGTTGGTGGGTGTGCTTTTGGGTAAAACACGCGGCAGAGTGATTGCACAGCCCCCTCGGAGATCGCTGCGCACAGGGACATGGGGGAGGGTGGGTGGTTGTGCAGGTGGGCAAAACATGCGGTACTAGGGGAAAGGGTGGGTGAATGGTTGTGCCTGGGTGGGTACTGGTGGGGTAAAACGTGCGGTAGTAGGGTGATTGCACAGTCCCTTGGAGAAAAACATGTGGTAGTAGGGTGATTGCACAGCCCCTTGGAGATCATTGGGCGCAGGGCAATTTGGGGGGATAGGTGATTGTGCCTGAGTGGGTGAAGGTTTGCTATACCGGCAATGGCCTCACGTGCACAAGGACAAGGATGGGTGGGTAGCTGTGCAGGTGGGTGCTGGTGGGTGAAGCGCGCAGTATTAGGGGGACACCAGGGCATGTGTGCGGTTAGGGTTTAGGGTTTAGGGTTTAGGGTTTAGGGTTTATGGCCCTGTGTGGTATGTAAGCTGTGGGCAAGGAGATCAGCCTTGGGCCTTGTGCATCTCCTTGGACAGCCTCCATGCAGCATGTCTCTGCCACACATGTGAAACATGCTTTGCAGCTCCACCCCTAATGCTTGTAACGCAGAACCAGTGACAGCAATATGATTGGCATCTCGAACAATGTCGTCCAGCCTTGACAGCTCCACTGAAAAAACCTATCAAAAACCCTAAAATTGGCAGGGTGTTACCCGGCTGGGTCTGCGCGCACCATCTGGCAGCACGGTTTGCGCGATGCGTGTGAGGTGCTTGCGCTTCACTGCCGGGTGGCGCCGGGATCGCCCCTCCTCCCCTGCCTGGCTGAAGTCAGCTGGGTAGCGGGGGCTGCCGCCGTCAACCCCGTCCGGCCCCAGGGTGTGCGTGTGGTGGCCCTGTGTGGCAGGAGTGGGTTTAGGGTTTGCATTTAGGGTTTGGGGTTCCCGCAGTCCAGCCCAGGGTGTGGGTGTGGTGGCCCTGTGTGGTAGGGGCGGCAGGTAATTGGTCAACGGTTAGGGGCACTGCCAGGTGCATAATTGCCGGGAGCAGGGGTATAACTAATACACTAACATAATAGTAGTAGTTGGTATATTAGTATACCCCTGCCAGGAGGCGCAGCTGCCGGGAAACTCACGTGCTGTCGCAGCTATTGTGGTGGTGGTGAAATAAAGTAACAAAAAGGGGAACATTTACTAGGGTGCATTTGCATGTCACTGCAAGCCCCACCGCATCTGATGGGTGTGCATGAGCCACATTGTGAACCACCTCTGCCTCCCTGCCAGTACCTCAAAACTGACTGCTGATCTGGCTGCATCGCTGGAATGAATGCAACAAACTCACCTCATCTGGTGTGAATGTGGATGTGGCGTCTTCCTCTGCGCTCTCAGAGTCCGAGTCAAAGTTGGCCCAGGAGGACATGTGGCCCTGGTTGGGCAGAGACCCTACATCGGGGTCTGGGTGGTGCTCGTGGCGGGCGGGGCGGCGGTGCCTGCAACAGAAGGAAGGGGGGAGGGGATCCATGTCAGCACTGCCTTCCATATTATCACTGCCTTCCATGTTATAAATCCACATGGACAATGCAAAAGACTCTAATGCATCCTAAACCTTAAAATCCAGGTCGTGTAAAGCCATGCCAACCTACGTCTGAATACATCTAATCGATCAAGATGCTATTGCATCACGCAGTGCTCAGATTGAGACCCTCACTTGTGTTTGCTATCGCAACATGTCCTGCTGGGTGTTTGTGTTTCCCTCCCCACCTGACATGCACGCGCCCAGCCCCCTTGTCCACCTCCACGTGGTGCACATGGCGCATCACCACATCAACCACAGTGGACTTGAGCCGCTCCACCACAAACAGAGCAGCCAGCCTGCACAAGGGAGGGCGGCGGTGATTAGGGTGCGGCAAAGGGTACACGAGGACCTTCAATTCCTTTCATTGAATACGACAGGAAAATGACATCGGGAGCTTTTGGTTGGTATTTACTCGTGTATATACAGGCCATATAGTTAGCTGCATGAGCACGACTAACAGAACGCTAAACGCAAGAGTTCATTACCCATTCATAATCAGACTGCCATAATAGCCTAGCACATAATGCTTGTCCTCCCCCCCACCAGCCACCCCTCCACACCCCCCACCTGAACATGTCCAGCATCAGCTGCTGGTAGTGCACATCCCCCCCCTCAGCCATGGCCCTGATGTGGGCCACCAGGGACTGGGGAAAGTGGTACACCAGCGGACCCTTGCCTAGGGCATTGCCCTCCGCCTGGGCGCACACGCGGCCAGGCAGGTCGGCGGTGAGCAGGGAGGCAAAGGTGCCGATGACGCCGCCAGTACCCAGGAAGTAGTCCTGTGGGGGCGGGGTGGGGGGTGTGACGGTGTGACGGGTGAGGGGTGGGGGCAGGTGCGAGGTGCATGGCAAGTAGGAGGTGCATGGCAGGGCATGGGGCGCCCATGTTGGTGAGGATGGGTTCAACCACCCAACCTGTCGGTTGTCTTTTAGTGAGACTTTTGACTGGTACAGGGTTTAAGGTTTTAGGACTTAGGCTGTACAGGCGTCAGGGTTGGCACCCCAATTTTCCAGCCACCGACCTGTTGATTGTCCTCCGGCGGGAAGTAGGTTGACCTGACAAGGCCCTGTATGACAATGAACATGCCATCCTTGTAGTCGGCACTGGCCTGCCTGTGGGTATCCATCAGGATCTCGCCGCGCTTGAAGGCTGCATGGGGCGGGGGAGTGGGGGTTGTTAGCACAGGTGAGTGGCGCGTGCATCTGCACAGTATCTTTATTCATGATATGGACTGGTGTGGGAACAACTGCACTGCCTTGACACCGCCAGGGCAGAGAGATGGTATGAGCAGTGCCTGGACAGGGTTGCTTTGCTTTTGGCACGTAGCAAACTGTCAATGACTATACTGCAGGAAAGCATGCAATTGCGCAAGCAAGCAAGCACTGTAACTGCTCGAGCGCATAGAAAGAAAGGAAGAAAGGCAGGGAATGTCCACTGGAGAGCAGCCATACCTATGACCCTGCCTCCCTCCATCACTTGCTCAAACACCTTGTCAGGCAGCTCACGGAAGAAGGGCAGGCCACGCAGCACCTGAGAAGAGGGCAAGAAGAAGGACCCTTTAGGGATTTACGACCAAAGCTGCATTTGAACAGCTTGCTTCTAGACATTGAAACAGAAGGGAAAATCCACCCAGAGGCAGGAGGAGCCAGTGACAACAAGGAGGGAAATAGGCCGCAGAGAAATCCCAGGAAATGCAGACGCAAAGCAAAGCAGGAGGCGCGTCCCAGACCCCGGAGCACATACCTCTCGCAGGAGCGGGGCGCGCCACACGGGCCCCCGAATCTCCAGGTGCCGCACTTTCTGGTCGATAGGCTCCAGCAGCTCCTCATACTCCACCTTGTCGATCATGCCCACTGCGTGTAGGTGCTCCACAAAGGCAGCCTGCTTCTTCAGCACAGCCATGGCCGCCCTGCACAGGGATTGGTAGGGTTTTTGATAGGGTTTTTGGGGTGGAGTCGGTAGGGGTGGTGCATAAAAGACAGGGTGGTTGGTTGCGAAGGGATTCCCAAAGGCTTCATGGCTCTATATCACAGCCATGGTCTCCCTGCAGAGGGGATTGGTAGGGTTTTGGGGCGAGCAAAGTGTGGTGCGGCGAGCAAAGTCTGGTGTGGCGTGTGATTAGTGGGGTGGTGGCAGGGTTTGCTTAGGGTTTTGGGGCGAGCAGAGCATGGGGTGGTGAGGTCATGGTGGAGGTGCACTAGGAAAGAAGACTGGTCGAGGAAATTGAGCTGCCTCCAGGTTCTGCTACAGCAGTGGGGCCACGTGAGTAGTTGGTGGTTGAACGGATGATGGGGCCAGGCATGCCTCGGAATGCCGCATTACTCATGCCGTGGCCCGGATATCGAATTTGCAGAGCACGGGGCGAAAGTGCAAGCACCCAAGTCCGCGTGATGGGCAACTGTTGACATGGGTAGACGGCCCAAGCAAGTGCACAGTTGATTCGGTAGGCACATTTGTTTTTACGTAACCCGGCAGGTAACTGGTTAGCAGGCAGCTTGGCTCAGAACCACAGCCTCAGCTAACCGCATAATTGGCCATATTTCCAACCATTACAAAGGCAGCCAAGCACGGAACATAAACGAGAACCGCTACAAACACACATCGTCGAACTCCTTTGGTTCTCCAAGCTACTGTCGCCAACATGGACTACACAAAGGTTGCCCCGGCGTTCGGCCTCGTCGTTCTGGAGGTTGCTGCATCCTCCCTCGTCCACCACATTTGGATGGCCTTCAAGGTGGGAGGCGCACGCAAAAAGTACAAGGTGACCTACCCAGCCCTTTACGCTGACAAGGCAACCCACGGGGAGACCCAGGCCCACGAGTTCAACTGCATCCAGCGAGGCCACCAGAACTCGCTGGAGGCCCAGCCATCGTTCCTGGCCACCCTGCTCGTCAGCGGCTCGAGGTACCCCATCACAGCTGCCACGTTTGGGGCGGTGTTCCTAGTGGGGCGGGTGATGTACTTCCAGGGCTACGCGTCGAAGGGCCCCAAGGGCAGGCAGCTGGGTGCGCTTGTGTCGGGCATCGCCAACATCGGGCTGATCGTCACCACTATCGTGACCGCAGTGCCATTAGTGAAGGCGTTCTTTGCGTGATCTACCCAATTTGGTACTTGTGTTTTTTGTATTCTTTTCAAGAGCTTTTTGTTTTGCAGCTTGCAGCACCTCTGATGCTACATCAGATGGGGGTATCTCCTGTGATAAAACCTCACCTGTACGTTTGAATCGCCCTGAACCTGTCTGGTGCTTCAACCTCTCTTTTGATTATGAACTTGAGCACTTTGTTGCTTTCTTCAGCCATCTCCTCCTGCGTGATCCCAAGTGCAGTCAGACACTCGATCATGACAAGCGTTCTCTATACATACTCTGCCAACCCTTCAGTGCCTGATGGCACCACTGTAATGTTACCACAACCTCCCAGCCGACAGGCAACAATTGACCAATATCCAAGCACATTGGGTTTCACACACCAGGCCGTGGCCATCAGCCACCAAGGTCTAGGGTTTAGGGTTTCACGCACCAGCAGCGGCCGCGCTTCCTCATGGGTTTGCAGCCAGTGCACCTGCGGGCTGTAGCTGAGTGCCAGCCAGTACTCCATGGCTATCTCACAAGACAGAAGCATCGTCCGCGACAACTGCCCAATCAGTTGCTCTGCACAGGAGGCACATATACTGTGAGTCATGGTGCATGGTTAGGGTTCATATATTGCACGCAAGCCAACACAGGCAAATTCACGAAATAAGCCGTGTTGCCAGGACATGGTGATCATGCCACAATCATGTGATCATGCCACAATCATTATGATAATAACTATGGCATCCACAGAGACTGAGACCCCAAAGCAGCTGCGTATGGGTGGCCGCAGGAACGCCAGGGCTGGAATGTGGCACTGCCGGAAACTGTCAGGTATATACTGCAATGCATGCATATGGGACAACCACAACATTGCTGCATGCACTTACATTCAATCCCACTTCATTATCGGCAATGAAAACGAAAACAACATGTACTGACAAGGCAGCGGGTAGCGGCACGCACTGGATAGCCAGAACAGGGGCGGGCGCAGGAAGCGCAGCGGCTTGGGTATGGCCCGCCTGAAGCGCGTGAGGCTGACGCTTATGGAGGCGGTGGTGCGCGTGTACAGCCCGCTCAGCTCGTCCGCAAGCGTCCGCCACAGCTGCAGCGGCAGGTGCGCCTTGTCGGCAGCCGCGTCGCAGGCGTGGTCCAGGATGCGCATGCCCTGGTGATGCCAGTCAGTCAGTCAGTATGTGAATTCCAGGGTAGCATTTTGTGCTACCCAGTGATCCCGACGCGAAGTTCAGGGCACCAGAGAGAGGGTGTGACGTGAGTGGGCTGGTGTTAAGTGTGTGCATCAGGGTGGAAGATTGGGTGGGTTTGTGCAGTGCATGCTGCCCATGTGGGTCGCTGGGCAACCCTTCCACACAGGACTTCTGCAACCACTTTTGACTTGCCATGATATTAGGATTGAAATTCCAACACCGGGCTGTCACTTTCCCATGATCATTTATTGAATCCTACCTCGATTGACAGCAGCCCCTCCAGTCGCTTGTTGTGGAAGTACCTCTTGAGCCCAGCCAGCAGGCGCAGCCGGGCCTCAATCAGATCCTCGGGGTCAACCTCAACGCCTGGGGCCAGGAAGTTGTGATTAACTTATTTCGAATACAACACCGCCTAATTATTGACAAGGCAAGTTAACGGATTAGCGAAGGTCTTGTCGTAGGGCACTACCAAACTGATCCCTCTCCCCACCAAACTCCAGCACAGCTGCACATGGTTGGGCGTGGCAAAAGCGTGTCAACACATGGTGTTCCAAGCAATGGGAGGCTAGACTTTGAACTTGATAGAGCAGTCTAGTCCCTAGAGGGCGCCAGGGTACAGGGTGTACCCTTCGGATGGTGCGGCCACCAACACGAGGACAGATCGCACCACAATTTAGGGTTTAGGGTCTGTGAGGTTCACCTCCCGATGGCGCGTCCACCGACATGAGCACAGAGGGCGCGCGGGGCGAATCCCCCGTGGACATTGCTCCCCTTGGCGTTGACGCCAGTCGCGACAAGTTGTTTGTGCTGACGTGGCGGGTGAGCAGGGAGGTCTCCTGCTGCTCGCCGGCTGCAGGGGGAGGAAAAGCAATCTATAATAATAAGCAATGCACAAAACAAAACAATGTACGCTAACAAATGCTGTTTCTTAATCACTATGTATGTTTTTCTTGTCCCACTTTTTCCAGAATAAGAGCCAATGAATACCAAATATATGTCTCGATAAATAACTACCAGTGCTGCTTATTCCTTTTCAACAAGCCGCTCATGTTGCCCCTACTCACACGCGCCCACCCCCACCCACCCACCTTGGCGCAGGTTGAAGGAGGCGCGCTGCAGGAAGGCAGGGGGGATGGCGGGGCGGGACCCAGAGGGGAGGGCACCCACTGTGTTGGCGTGGTTGAACGCGGGCAGGGGTCTGCGAGATGAAGACCCCTTGCCCTCTAGCCGATCCAGGTAGGCCAGGGCTCCGCTGCGCAGCTGCACACTGCTGCTGCGGCCACTGCAGGGGTGCAGGAAGCCTTTGTGGGTATTCTGGTTCAATTATTGGAACTTATGTTTGGAGCTCAGTAAGATGCCAAGCAAAGGGGGGGCACGCAGGGGGCATGCACGCTGCCGCTGCAGCCTGTGCAGGGGTTCAGGAGAGCTTTCTGGGATTTTCCGACCATTTTAGAGCTCATGTTATAGGTAATAGGAGGGATGGTGCTAGGTGGAAACCAAGCGTCCCAGTGTGTGCAAGTATGGGGCCCCACATGTGGAGCACTGTCCCTGCCCCATTCTGAAACTGTTCAATTTTTGCAACAGTTTTTCAAAGTTTGGCAGAATTGCCCGTACATACCCCAGCCGGCCAAAGCACGATGGAGTACAGGTTGGAACCCCCCCCACCTGGTGGACGCCAGCCCCCTGGAGCTGCTTGCCTTCGCTGCAGTACTCCCCCCCGCCAGGTCATCATCCGACTTGGAGGTAGCCAGCGACTGGCTGGACCCCAGGGGCGAGGGGCCAAAGGGGAGGGGGGGGCGGGAGGTGTTGGGCAGCACACCGGTGGTGTTGGCATGGCCCAGTGGCTGCTTGCCCTTGCTCTCCATGCGCTCCAGCTGGGCCAGGTAGGCCAGGGCTCCGCTGCGCAGCTGGACGCCGCTGCTCTTGCTGCAACAAGCGGGGTTTAGGGTTCAGGGTTTCTGAATTAGGCGGAGGGTGTCAGAGCGACCTTGAGTTGGCTGGTGACAATACATGTGGTGATGGATATTGGTGCCGGTGCAAGGACAGTCAGGCGCATGATACTGGATGATCAGCAAGCAGTGTCATCTTGCGATCATGGTTTGAATACTTATAAAATATACAAATATCTGAAAATTCCAATTTTCATTGATTTGGGATGATGAAAAGCGCACCTTGTGGGCGGCCGCCTGCTGCCCGATCCTGCCCTATCCATACTACTCTCCCCTGCCACCTCCTCGGCCGCCGCACGTGGGGTGGGCAGTGGAGTAGGCCTTGGACTGGGCTGCACAGCGGCAAAGGAGGGATGTCAGGGTGCTTGTTCGGATTCCAAAACACAAACAGCACATGCACACTACAAGCCACGCGCAAATGATATGATCAACCCCTTTCCTCAATTGATAGGCCAATAAGAGTCTTCCATCAGCAGTTCATTTCAAATGGAGACTGGCGATATTGGTAAACCCCGCACAGCATCCCCCCCATTCCCCTCCTGCCATCCCCCTCACCTGTGCAGCGATGCCCAGCCCACTTGCAGGGGGTACGCCCACCTCCCGCAGGGACAGCTTCACCCCGCCTTGCTCCTCATGCCCCGCAACCTCAAACCCAATCTGCACCACCAGACCCGACACCCGCGCAAGCGCCGGCGGCCCTGCCGCCACCCCCCCAGCCCCAGCCCCTGCCACGCTGACCCCAACAGAAGCATCAGTAATGCTGCCGGTGGCTGCGGCAGTGGCTGTGGTGGGCACCGACACATCCGAGCTCGAGTCCACTCCAGGCGCGGGGGCAGAGACCACCGAATCATGCGGCGAGACCCGCCGCGGCTCCGGCGGTGGCGGCACGGCGGCGGCGGTGGCGTCTGCGGACGGCGACCGCACCCCTTCGCGCACCGACTCCAGTTTCACGGAGCGTGCCTTGGGGGGGGGGTCTGGCGCGCGCCGCTGGGGCGGCTTGCGGTGGTGGTTGTGGGGCGTGGGGCCCATGTGGTATGGCGAGGTGCCCATGTTGGTGACGGAGAAGCGCGCGAGGGCGGGCGGGCGCACGGCTGGTGGCGCATCCTGCAGTTAGCCATTTGGGTGCATGTGTCAGGCGTATGTGGGTGTCGTGAGGCCAGCACATGCGATAATAACAATAAAAAAATACTAATTCTTTATCACAAGAACAATTCTTCTTGTAACCAATTAATTGGTTATAAGAATAATAATAACAATTCAGTATAAGATATAATAACATATTACATATATATTACATGCATTTCCGCTCAAAAGCAAGAATAAATAACAACAACAATCATTATAATATTGCACAGCATTACAATAATTGCACACATGATCACCAGTACCTGCAATGCACCTATGACCTAAACCCTAAACCCTCATCGGCGCCGCACCTGCGATCTGCTCCCCGATGAAGGCGCCGACTCATCACTGCCGTAGCCGTCCTCCAGGTCAGCAGGCATGTAGAAGGGCACCTCCTGATCAACGTCATCGCTGTCGCTCCCCCCCTCGGCCCTCTTGTGCAGCTGGGAAAACACAGGCCACAGGAAGTGATTTACGAGGCATGCACAGGCACGAGGGATGTGGTGACAGGTGCTGTATGCGCAACCATATTGACTCAACAAGCTCATAGCCACCTTTGTTACATGCTTTCCCGCTCAAGAGCAAGATGAGCAAGTCAGCCCCCTTGTTGAAGTTACAAGCAACCTGTCATGTCTCTGGCGCACTGGCATACAAGCACATGTGTGAAGAAACCAGCAGCGTCTGAAAGCAGCCTTGAGCAAAGGGAAGGCGACATGCAATGCGTGCATGGAATTGAACCCCGGGAATGGTGGCAAAATTGCTGTGACATAGGCCTGCTGCCCTAGCCATGGTATGCATGCCAGTGCCAGCACAGTCAAGATATGTCACCTTGTGAGCCTACAAACATGGCGAGCTATCACAACTAGCCACCATGCTTTAGGCCCTCAAGGCATCTTATCATAACTATCGTCACACTGACGTGCGTACTGTGACTCGTAATCTATGAGCCATATGACGTGAACAATGCTCGATGCCAGCTGACTAAACAAGTGCACATCATGAGGAGCAGCAATGTAATCAGGTTTGCACAAAAAATTGTGCTTGGGGGTTAGATGTGTGGATTTTTCTGTCGTGCGCCTTACCTCTGACATGCTGGAGCTCAGGGTCTTCTCCCTCAGCGAGTCCTTGACAGGTGCTGGCCCACTGCAAGGGGGAGCCCATATTGTCAGCCGCAACCAGGAAGGGGAGAATTATTTAATTACACAAAACTACGGTGAATGATGAAGCTCAGCACGCATGTAACAGCAACGGTGATTAGTCTATCCCATGACTACGTTCCATGCCCAAACCAGTCCACCCATTTCCTCCATCTTCAACCCCACCCCTCACACAACCCGCCCTACTCCCCAGCAATGTAACTCCACCACAATCACCTCCCACCCCCGCACGATCCGCCCCACTTAGTACATCGCCACCTTGGCCACCTCCAGGTCTTGCTTCATGCAATGCACCCTGCATGGTACTGCAACTGTATCCACCCCACACCATAGTTCCATCCCATTCCCCAACAACCCAATTCACCATTCAATCCCACCCCCCAAACAATCCACCCAACTCCCCAGCAATCAACCTCCACCACAATCCCCTCCCAATCCCCAATGGCCCGCCCCACTTACTCCATCGCCACCTCCAGGTCATGCGTCATGCGCTGCAATCCCGCATGGTACTGCACCTGCATCCAGCCCACACCAAGATTCCATCCCATGCCCCAACAACCATCTCCACCATTCAATCCCACCCCCCAAGCAATCCACCCCACTACCCACCGATCCATCTACACAGCCCTCTCCCACCCCACTTACTCCATCGCCACCTTGACCACCTCCAAATCCTGCTTCATGCGCTGCACCTCGGCTGCAGGCTTGCCCGCAAACAGCCGGCCCAGGTTGGCCACAGATGTGCGCAGCAGGTCTCCCGCGCTCCGCTGGCTGCGGTTTGGCTGGGCATCCCCGCTCACAGAGCTGTCCTCCCGGGGATCCACGGAGGCGTCCAGGTTCTCCCTGCAAAAATGGGCATGCGATGTCAAGATCCCAGGAACAACACGGGTACATTGCAGGGTACGCTACTTTTCTTATTCTTATCATAGGGACAACATGCTGCGAGTTCAGCAAATGCATGTGTTCCGTCTTGCTGCAGCTATTGCCTGCAAACATACCTTCAACCCCAAGGTAACCTTTGACAGTTTGATACATTGTGACCCAGATCCCCCAATGGACGTGCCGCACGCAGGCCTCCCAGACAGCACCCCATGTCCAGGAGTATAATGTAAACAACGGCCGTGGGCTACCCAAATCCAACCATTTATCAACAACCGCCACCCCCCCACCTCGCGATTGGCTTGCCCTGCGCTTCGTGCACCATGACAAAGTCGCCCAGGCTGGTGCTCATGTCCACGTAGCGGGAGACAGTCTTCCAGTCAACACCTGCGACACACAATGGGGCTCACATCCCGCTGCAATGCCCCTCAGGGGCCGACAAGCCATCAAGCCCATGACGGCTGGGCATGCCCCTTACACCCACAGGCAGGTTGCTGATGGCAGCCGAGGCAAAGCGCACTATGATTCGCAAGGGTTTTCGCAAACAGCACCTAACCCCACATCGGTGAATACATTCCTCCGGGGGGACGCATGCAATGTCATGTAATGTAATATACCCCCACGCCGCGCCCACCCACCCACCCACCTCTCAGCAGCCTGCCCTCATCATGCTGCAGGTCGCTGACGGCATGCTGCTTCACTAGGGTTTTCTCAGAGCACTTTCATGGGCTCTTCCCAAACACAATATCACCCCTGAACAGCACCCACCTCTCAGCAGCTCGTCCTCATCATGCTGCAGGTCGCTGATGGCGGCGGATGTGAATCGCAGCAGCGCGCGCTTGGCCTTCTCCCGCATGCGCAGCTTTGCGGTGCTCACCTTGCTGAGGCCCAGCAGGCGCATGACCCAGGGGATGGACCAGGCGTTCACCACAAGGGTCAGCAGCACAAAGCAGGCGGTCCAGAAGGCCATCTGCGAAACACGAGTTAGGGTTTAGGGTTTAAGGGTCCATATTTGCCAGTGCACTGCGCGGCCCAAAAAGCCATCCGCGGGGCGGGTTCTGTGGGTTAGGGAAATAAGGTATAGTAATACGATCTTGTGTGTGCATCTAGGCATTGCAGAAGGCTATCTGCGGGACAGGTGATGGGCCAGGGGTTGCACTGTGCTGCGTCCTCGCTTGTGTACAACCCAGGCAGGGTGTGCACAATGGTGCGCAGGAGTAGTAAAAAGAATGAACAGGCACACATGCTCATGAGCAGCTGCAAACAATCCCTTGTGAAAGCATGCCCCACATTTCAGAAACCACAACAAGCACATCATGCCCGCACCTGTGCGATGACCAGCTGCTTGCTTGCTGACAGCTTTGCATCTGTGACCACCACCTGGATCATGATCAGGGACACTGAGCCGCGCAGGGCAGCCCAGGCAACAAACACAATCTCCTGCCAGGTCAGCGCTGCAGCAACACCACCACACCAGTCAGAAATGGGTTGCAAACGGAGAAGGTTGCAGAAATACCACCCTATGATTATTCGTTGCTTTCAAGCATCCAGCTGAAGGCAGCCACAGCAACGTGCTTCAGCATGCAGCTCACGAGATGGGGTGATAGTCCAGAATCTGATCCCCATGCATGCAGATCCCCATGCATCCAGCTCATGCATGCAGTTGAAGCCAGCGAAAGCAGTGTGCTTCAGAACCAGCTCACAGCAGCAGAACCAAGAGAAAGATGAGACAGCGTTGCTTATTTGATGGGGCCGGTACCTGTGCCTGTGAGCCAGAACAGTGGGTTATACATGAGGATCATGAAGCCGCGTGAGATGATGAGGAACACCCAGATGGCGGGCAGCGCTGCGTAGCTGATGGCGCTCTTGTTCAGGACCTCGATGGACCTGGAGAAGCGCAGCAGAGGCATTGATGTGAGGTGCTGGAAGCTTGCATGCAGGGCAGATGCATGGCAGATGGTGGGTGCGCCCGGAATATTCGTGGACTTTCCACAATATATACATAGATTGGCACCGCATATGCATAGCTGACTGCTAATCTGGGTGTATTGCTGGATTGCCTGTAACTAAACATTGCATGTGATGCTGTTCTTGCCAGGCACGCCATCCATGCCGTACAAATCGGCCCAACACCCCTACACCTGAGCTACATTGCCCCTGCCACTACATTGCATTATAAGTCCCCCCAATCAACGGTGATACAGTGCAGCACTGACCCAACTGTAATCTCCCACCCACCGCCAATATGCACCCCCCATTCCTTGACACCACCAGACACCACCCATTGCCCCCCCCCCTCAAAATCCCTCCACCCGCCACCCTCCCTGGATTACCCCCTTTCCGCCACCCACCGCACAGTGAAGTTGACTGCAGACACCCCAGAAAAGAAGAACACCAGGCCATTCATGCTAAAGGTCACTGTGGCCCATACACTGTCGAACGTGCCAGACTCCTCCGCTTTTCCCAGCATGTCGAATTTGGAGGTGGCGTTGCCGTACAGCCCCACCACAACCACGGCAATCACCCCGGAGAGGTGCCAGGGGGACTGCGCTACGTAGAAGGAGAGGTAGGCCATGGACAGCACAAACGCTGTTTCCTGCAGCAGAGGTCGCAGCCCCAGGGGATGAGTGCTGGGGATTGGGGTGGATTACCCGGGACGTGGAGAAGAATGTGCATGTTTGCTGCCAGCTAAATAAAACCATGCCAAGGTTTCATCGGTGCACGCCAGGTCCCTCCAAGCAGTGCTGGTAATTGCAAGAACGTGCGTGAGCGCATGTTCACACATGCATGCATACATATAGGGAAGGCTCGCAGTGTGGCGACAGCGTACCATTGCGGGTGTGCAGCCCACCCAGCGCATGTAGCGCAGGACCCAGCGGGTGGTCCACGCAAACATGAGGCCGATCCACAGACCGCCTGCAAGAGAGACACACACGCACACCAATCAAGGCGCCGATGAGGGCTGGAGGTGCAGGCAGGCACATATTATGCCCAGGATGTGCGCTACTATACATGCCATGGAAACATGTGCGTGGATTTGGGCAAGACGGTATGCCAGGAGCAGTGCGGATTGCCCCTCAGCACGAGTGCTGATGGACCAGCCACGCCGTGATGCTGGGCAGAGATGTGTGCTGCCAAACCCTAAACCCTTCAACCCTATAACAACTCATACAGCCCACCTGCCCCAAACCACAAGACAAGGCACCATGCCCATATGATTGGTTCAGGTGTAGGGTTTACAGGGCCTAGAAAGAACAACAAAAAATAATAAAAAAATTTAAAAAATAAATAAAGATTAAAAAATCGAAACAACACACGCACCTGCCGCCAGCTTAAAAGTCTCCCACAGGATGTAGGGGATGACCTCCCACACGGTGGGCACACCCTCGCTGGGGTTTGTCTGCAGGTGCACCACGCGCTCGAAGAACACGTAGAACAGGGTGAGCGCCGAGGCATCGTTCAGCAGCGATTCCCCCTCCAGAATGGTGATGAGGTGCTCCGGCCCGCCACCTGTGTGGGTGGTCGTGGGTGGGGTGAGGAGTGGGCAGTGGTGGTGCAGTGTGTTGCCGTGGGCAGAGTATGCAGCTGTGCTGCGGTGGTGGTCCAGTCTCCCCTGACTGGAGAAGCCCAGCCCCCCTCACATCACACCCCAGTCAGCTGCCTTTGCATTTGCTGCCTGGTGTCCTCTGCATTTGTATTTGCCCTGCCAATTGTAAGGTATCTATCCTAGGTACAATTAGCTGGGCCCGATTCCCACAGCATGTGGTGTTCCAGGCTGACGCATGGGGGTACATGTAGCTGACCGGCAATCGGAGACTTGCTGCCATGCTCAATGCAAAACTGAAGTCCAAGGTGCCACATGCATGCTCCCCAGCATGTCAACTGTTCCCACAGTGGTCTGCGAAGCCATGCTGATAAAGTGGTGCTGCCATGCCACCTTGAGTCCCCATGCGCACCCCATCACGCATGCCCCATGCGCGCATGGGGCATGGCCAGTACAACTCCTCCTGCCAGCAGGTAATCTCCACCACCCATGATCATTCCCCATGGTGCAATTGCTGCCTTCCCTCTCATTCCACCATTGAACTTCTGGCGCGCACCTTTTGACAGCACTGAGGTGACAGCGATGGCGTCCGTGGAGCCTATCATGGCGGCAAACAGCGCGCCATCCAGCCAGGTCCAGGGCGGGTCCTGGTAGGCCAGCCGCAGCACGTAGAGCAAGAACGGTGTGATGATGACGCAGCTTGTCAGCACGATGAGGAACGCAAAGATGACAACTTGCACCGCGATCTGCGCCGGACCGAGGGGAGTGTATAAGAATTTCAAAGATGACCGCTTGCGGCCTGTGGGGTACCAGGGAGTGCCTGAGGCGGGCATGGCAGGGAGGTGACAAAGCACTGCGGTTCGGAGAACGATGTATGGTGGAAGGATTGCCCAATGGTGGGGGTGTTGGGGTGCATTATGCAGGCAGGCTACCCGGCAGGCTACCCGGCAGGCATGCACAAACCCATAGAGGTCAGGCGCTGCCTGGAAAGGGTCCCCACCGCACCCGAGGAGTGGCCAGCAGAGGAGTGGCCCCCTGCGCGCACCTTTTTAAATATATAAAAGTCGATGTGCAGGGCGCTGTCCAGCAGCAGAGGTGGCAGGAATGCATAGTAGAAGATCTCCGCGGGTTCGATCCCCAGCCAGAGAGACACTGAGTTGCCGAGCCTCCCCAGGTTGAGTGGCACAGATATGCCACCCACTATGCCACCTGTGACAAACCCAGCGTTACGCACCAGGGATAGGGATTCTGCTGCTGACTGGCATGGTCCTGCTCTGCAGCGTGGCAGCCACGGCACCCATGGCATGCACGCATGGTGGGCAGTGGCTTACCTAGAATGAGGACCCAGGTGGTGGAGAGCCGGGACTGCACCACACATGCCACAGCAATACCCAGGAAGGCAAACAGGAAGGCGTCCTGTCCAGAAGCAGGCACCACGCAGTAGTTGTAAGCCCCTGCACAGGGAGCAAGATCGGGGGTCCGCCAAGTACTACAACCCTGGTACAGGTGCAACAGCTCGAGTGTGTGCAACAGATAGACACTGATCCTGTGCACGAAGCAGACGCTGAAGATGAAACCAGGGTGGCGATGACACTAGGCCATCGCTTGGCAGTGGTGTGTGATAAAAACTTCTGGTGAATGTAAGCAAACCCTAGGCTGGACAAGGCAATTGAGCAAACCACAGCTGGACTCACCCGATTCCTCAACACGGTTCGTGTACGTGGCGTTGACACACACGTCTGCAGACGTCTCGGGCGGGTATGCTGCTTCGCCCAGCAGCCTAAACATGTACTCAGCCATTCTGCCCACTTAAGGTGTGGCCTTCCTAATCAGGGGCCTTTCCCAGGCAAAGAAAAAGCAGAAGACATAGGTGCTCCACCCCATGCGAGGTTCAATAAGGTTCCAGTGCCGTCACACGGAGTTTTGACGCCTCACGACGGGTAGCTATCGTTTTGCAAGCAACACATGCATGTGGCCGTGCCCTTTCTGTCACGGTATGCCCTTGCACGGGGGTATATGGTCCGATAAAGGCTCTGATATCAACCAGCCTGCGTCCAAGTAAGAACGAAATACACCGTTGGTCCAGCTTATTCGCATGTTGTCAATCACACCCTGACGTCAAGAGTCTGGACTCTGACGTCTGTGCTTACAACTTGGCACTGAGGGGGAGTGGCCCTAATGAGCCCACAAGGTGAGATGGCGAGTTACACTTTAAAGCTCGCAAGAAGCTGTCGTAGGAGAAACAACAGCAAAACCATTTAAAGGACTGTGTGCAAAAAGTCTGATCTGAATGAATAATAGGCATCGCCATTGGCGCCATGGCATGCCTGATGACCCCATCCCGTCATGATGTTGAAAACATGCAGAAAGGGGCAGGCTGAATCTGCCCACCCTAGTGTACAGCCACCCTAGGGGACAGTGGCTTGCCTGAAAACGCGGGCAGGATCCCTTCAGAGGCTCCACAATGCTTCCCATGCCCCCACACCCGCTGCCCGAGGTTAGGCTGTGGCGTGCCAGTGGCACAATCACATTAGGCGGTCACGACACAAAGCATGCTGTGTACATACAGGCTTAGCTAGCCTCTCGAAAACACTTCCTTGTCTGTGATACCTGCTACTGCATTCTAAATAATGCCCCGAATCAAGTGGTCACAGGCAGTCTGATTGCAATGAAAACGTTTGGTTTCTGCAAAACCAAAATTCCCATCCTATGCGGTGCATTAGCTGGGTTTCGCAGCACGGCGCTGGCGCTCCTGGTGTTTCAGAATGCGGTCCATCAATTCGTCCTTTTTGCCGCTGACTTGCAGGCCTGCACCTCTCAAAATCTCAGCCAGGTCTTTGAGGGTTTTGGCTTGCAGCTCCCTGGAGGTGTACCGGCTCTTAGCCCCAGGTTGCGCCGAGGTACTGGGTCCTGGCCCACCTGTAGAGCCACAGGGTGAGTCGTTTGGAAGGGCATTGGATTTAATAATGTGCACAAATAGAAAACTGGGCAACGTGCACCACTTACCTGCCGCAGCCGCCGCTGTAGATTTGGCAGGCCCTTTCTTCGCTGCTTGCGCATCGGCGGGTGCCTCTGTTGCAGGCCTGCGGCATACAGTGACCTTGTGAGCACTACTTCCACAAGGGGTTATTGGGCGGCAGCGTCCACAGCCGTGTGTACCCACCTCTTGAGTTTGTCCTTCGAGGTGTCCTGTTTCTTTTTGTCATCCTCTCGCCGCTTCTTGCTACTGATGGCACGTATCAGTACGCTGCTTGTATCTGTCTTTATCATTTGGAACCCTGCGTCGCAACCCAGGTCCTGAGTTATTTGGCTCCATCTTATACTGTAGTTATGGCCAGACGTGTCTATGATGCAAGTCCACCTACGTGACACCTGCACCCTGCGCTGTGACACAGACATGCATAAGGTGACCTGCTGTAATGGGTTAGAGTTCATTTACCTGTAACCCTTTATGGACTTTCAGAGACGGCAAACGATGTTGGAATTCACGATGGCTCACCTGGTTCCTGACCCGGAGCGTGGACGTATGGAGCAGGCGGTGTCATAAGTGAAGCGAACTGAGAAGATTGCGCAGTAAAAGCACCCCTGCGGTTGCACGCCAGTGGATGTCGTGCATTGAACTAGAAAGACAATGCATGCATATGCATGCTACCCGGCAATTGACACAAGGCAACGCTGACCAGCATTTCAGCACAAACTTACCTTGATGGAAGGTTCAGCAGCAGTTCGTCCATGCCTCTGGGAGGCTAGGGAACCTGATTAGGTCCTCTTATTTCCAATGCTGCAAGAATTACTAGGGTGGTGGCCACACCACGCTGTTATTGTAATTGAGCAGAGTTACTCAAAGGGCGAGTACGAGCCAAGGTAGACGACGTTGAAAACAAGGGACTACACAGGAGGTTTTTCGTTGACAGGCAATCTACGACATGCCGCAGGAGGAGTGTGCCCACTTGATGTGCTTACTCTCCAACTAGGGTGCTCGTTTGTGTGCGGTCTTGTCGCACGACCGGGTGTCAACCTGTGAATGGGTTGCCAGACTGCTGTCGAACTCTGTAGTCAAATCAGCGCCCCTTTATACCATATGCGGGCACCAAGACACTGTACGGTAGTGCCCCTTGGCCATACCCAGCTCGCCCAACTGGGCGCCTACAAGACGGGTGATAGGGATCAAAGCTTCTGCGGATAGCGTTATTCTCCCTGGTTGATAGTGGTGTTGGCGATGTATCTCAGTCGAGTTAGCCTGAACCTCCACTAGTCTAAGTACGATCCATATTCGCATGCTCTCTGCCCACCTTGGCTGTCATACATCATAGCATACCAGTAGCGAGCAGTCTAGACGACAATTGCCTTTAGGTGATACGCGGAAGCAAAGGGGAACTGATCGGCTGGTGATGGAACAGACTGGATCTTGCCAACCAGCAGACAGTTAAACAAGGTACATGCACGTCAAACCGTACCACAACGGCTATTTTACCAACCCATATCAAACACAAGCCTAGCGTTTGCTTCCACGTTGTTATCATCGACTTATTGTCTGTGGAACTGTCTTCAGTCTGTTACAATGTACTCTGAAGTACTGCATTCAAGCGGCTGTGTGTGCCAACCATCGCTGTTTACAGGGACGGGAAACGTACTGCGCTCCTCCTGTCGAGCTTAATGGACAAGACAAAGTCAGGGGCAAGGCACATTCCCAAGTGAGTTTGTCTGATTGCCTGTCGCGCCCTACCTCGTCCTGGTTTGCGCTGCTGTGCCCAGGGTGGTGTGGTGCGCCCTAGTGACACTACGACATCTGTTGCAGGTTTGTGCTGTTGGCGTTTGTGATAACGGCCTACCTTGGCTTCTTGGCTGGAAAGCACTATGGACAGCTTAGCTCCAGGCGGGTGGCACAGCACAAAGGGGTACGCTGGCTGTGCTCTGCGATCCTCCTCCTGCGATCCTGTTGCTGGGGGCCATGGCTTGACCCATGTGTGGGCTGCAGGTCTTCGTGCTGTCAGTAGGGCTGACCTTCAAGAACACAGTGGACAGAGACCGCTGGATAGAGCTCTGGAAGCCTATGGCCACCTATGTCCGGGAGCATGAACCCAACACCTTGTCCTACGAGCTGTCCATCGCTGACACCAACCCTAACAAGATCCTGATCTATGAGAGGTGGGTGGCTGTCCCTGCGGGGTGCTTGGATCAACCAGGTGGTTTAGTTGACCATCAAGTTTAGTTGACCATCACAGGTGCACGTGCATAGCAGTGGTGTGCACTACAAGCTAATGCAGTGGCGCTGGCAATTGCAGGTACGCATCACCATCTGACTTCACGGACGTGCACAGACGCTCTGAGTCATATAACTTGTTCAAATCAGCACGAAAGAACCTGGAATTTGATGTTAAGACGGAAGGGCAAAGCTTTTACGAGTCTAACGTCGGCTACATGAGTCGAGTGTAACTCTCATGCCGTGGTGAAAACCTAGGTAATATATGGGCACGCTGAAAGCTTTCATATGGACAGGAGTGTGGGCACCGGGGCAGGGCAGCAAGCGTGGTGCTGAATTTTGTCGCAAGGCAGGTATAACCTAACCTGTTGGGCACCTGCAGGTACAAGATGCAGAAAGACCATGATGAAACTCACCGCAGCAGCGCGCCATACATGGCCTTCAAAGAAGCAAGGACCAAGGCAAAAATAGACGCCAAAGTTGAAGGCCAAAGCTACTTTGAACAAAACATTGGGTTTATGTGACAGCGCTCTGCCTTTCAGCACTCAGCCCGGTCTTACTAGTGCTGGCAGTCGGATCTCTGGCAAGCAACCACATAAATGTATTTGGTGAAGACAGTACTCATGCCCTCTGTATGCAACGCTCTGTACACTCAACAGTGACCTTCTGCAGTGGGTAGTAGAGACAATGAAGCTGGGTGCAACGTGTTCACTGTGGTTTGAAAATCCCGCACTGGTTTTTGTTTGCCCTACCCAATCTGCCATATCAGTTGAACACGCCGTGACACAGAGCTGACGCACCTATCTGCTGTAATTTATTACCTTTAGTGTGTTTAGGGTTTATATCATGTGCGACTGTGAACAATGTTGCAAGTGGATGGCGTACAACGCCGCCAACTTGACCTACTCGATTGGTGCCTGCCAGGTGCCATGCCCCATTGCTTCCACTTGTTCAATCATCAAATGGGTTAGCCCAATTCAAAACCCCTAGAAAACTTTGCTAGAGCTGAGACAATATTCTGTCCTGGGGCACACCAATGTCCCCTTTCGTTCTTTAAAGAATTCTAGCAACTTTTCTGACATTAATCCATCCTCTAGGGTTGCAGAAGGGTTATGCCCGGGCAGCAGCCCGAGTGGGCAGGAGGGCGGCCCACCACCCGGTGGCCATGGCTTCTAGAACCACTGCACAACGGCTTGGAGCTGCCATAATCAGCAAGGTTAAGAGGGACTTCTACTGACTGTTCTAGCAACCAGCATATTACGGCTGTCGATCAATAAACGGATATTCTTGGCCAACGTGATCGGGGTGCAACTCGTGCCACAAGCCGTAATCTGCAGATGTAAAGTGCACTTGGCTTGTTACGTCCACGTGCATTCAGGTTTAAACTAAAGGAGTGCGGAGTTCTTCTTAGGCTTGCATTGCACCGCTTTCCTTGGGAGCTTCATCTCCTTGGCACCGTGGTTAATCGAGTGATGCACAGAAGCTGATTTGAATAAGTGGTCGGTGCGGAGTGTCCATTCCACTTCACCACTGACACCTGTAGCGCCAATGCGCAAGGCCTTCGTGCTCCATGCTGCTCTGTGACCCACTGGAAGCCATGACAGGGTGATCCACCAGCCTGTGAGAAGATTCAACGACGCTTGTCACAGACATTTGACATGGGAACTCTCAGGCTGCCCACTGCAGGGTGGTGTCAACGGCAGCCAGCTTGCCCGGTATCTGGCTGCCTCAATCTACACCATATCAGTAGGACGTCTGAGCGTGGCAGACTGGCATTGGGCAGGTTTCAGCCCCTCTCTACTTGTCAGCACCCCAAACTCACACGGCGGAGGCATGGGCAGCACACACAGGCACACACTGAGGAGGTTCAGGCACCAGGCCCTGGAGAGGAGCCCTCTGCAAGCAGCCCTGAAGGCCATGAGAAGGATGGCCAGAGCGCCTCTGGAAACGGCCACCCATCTGTGGGTGGGGAGGAGCGTGACATGGTTGCCAGCAGCACCCAGCAAAGAACTGAAGCAGCAGAGACGAGTGCAGTTCAGCCCGATGCACAAGGGAGCTGGATGGGAGTGCCGCACAGATGGCGGGTAGTTGCTATGATGGCGGTCGCGTTCATTTTGTGCAACATGGACAAGGTATGCATGCTAAGCAAGCACTGCCAAGTAGTCTTTTAGTTTTTGTTAATCTCAAAGAAAGCTGTGTGCCAGGGCGGATGGATGGCTGGTGGTCTGTGAACATTGCCTAATTGACTTATACTACCGTCATGACAGGTCAACATGTCAGTCGCGGTTATCCCCATGGCATCTGAGTTGGGCTGGTCAGCCACGGAGAGGGGTCTCGTATCGTCTGCCTTCTTTTGGGGGTATGCCCTAACTCAAGTCCCAGCAGGATGGATATCCACCAGGTGCGGGGGATAATCTATCGGGCATGCCATCCCATATGTGTCATATTTAGCCAAAGAACTTTGAATGCGGTACCCATTAAAAAATAATTCTAAATTCAACAAAAACTTGCTGCGCGTGTGCTTTGCAACCCCCTACCAAAGTCACGCGGCCAGCATATGTATGCATATGTCTGCATTTCATTATTTTTCACCTTTGGACAACTGGAATTAAGTGCTCGTGATTGCGCTGAACCTTATCCCTTGGCTGATAGGATGGGAGGAGCCAAGGTGCTGCTGGCTGGCGTTTTTCTATGGTCCATCGGCACGCTCATGGCACCACCGGCTGCCCACATGGGGCTGATATGGCTGTGCGCATCCAGGGTCTTTGTAAGTGTACCCATGCACGCAACTGTGCTGCTGCATATCACGCTTGGTGCACTGACACATGCTAGTTGTCATTATTGCTTAGTGATCAGGAAATCAGGACGGAGATGCCTCGCCAGATATGCAGTGCCCATTGTTAGCTGATGGTTGGAATGCTGAATGTGGCAAACCAAGTTCATGCATGCTTGGTACATACTCGTTAGTGCTCCACACCAATTCTTCGAATGTCACTTGCAGGTGGGCCTGGGAGAAGGGCTTGCCCCATCATCTGCAACAAATGTCATGGCCCGCCTTGTGCCAGAGTGAGTTTACATTTTTTTGCGGCTTGCTACCACCCTGTATTTGCATATCTCTGCATTGATCTGACTGCAGCATAAACATCATGCAATGAAAACGACTTTGCTGCCATGTGCACGCATATGCATGCATCATACTTGCGTTCACCTGAGATGCATGGCGTTACAGGAAGGAGCGGGCGCGCGCTGTGACTACAGTGTTTGGAGGACTGGATGTTGGCAGCGCTGTGGGACTGCTGCTGTGCGGGCCGCTGATCAGGAGCTATGGGTGGCCCATCGTGTTCTACGCGTTTGCTGCATTTGGCCTGATATGGTGCGCCCTGTGGCCGCTGTTCAAGCCGTCGACAGCGGATGTGGAGGTGCCCAACTCCTCGCAAGACGTCATCACCCGGCTGGCAGGTGGGGTGCACGGCTGGGCGCTCCGTTAACACTTGGTAGAATGATGCATTGCCGGATAGTCCTTTGGTGCAGAATTTGGTGCACACATGGCACGGTGCAAGATGGCATTGTCTATTCTGGTGCACATGTAGGGAGATGTGGGCTGAGTGCCCACGCATGGATTGCACTTGCAACATGGATTGCATTTACACATGGATACCACACATGGGAGTAACCCGCTTGACGTCATCACCGCAACGTGACCCGATCCGCTACCCCCACCCGCGCAGCCACCAAGCCCAAGGTGCCGGTCCCATGGGGCAAGTTCCTGAAGAGCCGCGCGGTGTGGGCCGTCATCGTGGCGCACTTCTGCTACAACTGGGGCTACTACACCCTCCTGGCCTGGCTGCCCTCCTACTTTGAGCTGGCGCTGGGCCTGAACGTGGAGAAGTCCAGCCTGCTCACGCTCATCCCCTACATCGCCATGACCATCATGACGCCGTTTGTGGGCCCGGTGGCGGATGGCATGGTGTCCAGCGGGATGTCGGTCACGCGTGTGCGGAAGATTGCGCAGGTGAGGCGTATACGTGTGGGTACATGTGGCGCCATCACCAACATCAATTGCGGCATGGTCGTGAGCGGGTTGTGGTGCTCGGCCGTTAAGCGCATGACCTGCCATGCTACATTAAATTCGGCCCTGCGTTGGGCAATTATATGCACGTGTTCCAGCAATGCATGTTCAGATTAGCACACAGCCTTTGCCCATGCGGCGCCAAGCAGTTTGATCAATCATGCATTGCATCGCCATCAAGGTAATGGTAACTACATTCTGATGCCTCGCCGTACGCCCACAGGGCGTCTCGTTCCTAGGCCCCGCCATCTGCATGCTGGCCTGCGCCTACCTCACCCCCACCACCGTCGGCACCGGCCCCGTCTACCTCCTGGTGGCCATCCTGTCAGTGGCCTTTGGCCTGGGCGCCTGGGCGCGCGCAGGCCTCTACTGCAACCACCAGGACCTGTCGCCCAAGTACGCAGCGGCGCTGCTGGGCATCAGCAACACCGCGGGTGCGCTGCCGGGCGTGCTGGGGGTGACTGCAGCGGGCTACCTGCTCGACGTCACCAACTCGTGGGCGCTGGCGCTGTTCTACCCGACCGCCATCTGCCAGGTGTTTGGCCTGGTGGTGTACACGCTGTTTGCAAGCAGCCAGCGCCAGGACTGGGAGTAGGCGCGGGCTTTTGGCACGCTGGGCAGTGCGCAAAGGTGCACATGGCTTTGGGCTTTCAGAGATGTGGGGGAGGCTGTTTGGTGGAAATTGACCCGGTAAGGGCGCTTGGCGGGCATGGTCTGCGGCTTGACCATGTGCGATACCTGGTTGTGCGATTTGAGGGACCTGACATCATGTTCCTGTAGTTTTTTTGTACCTGGGCCTGTCTGGGCATGGATTATTCTTTAAAAACCAGGTAACCATAGAACAGGGAAGTAGTACCAGAGGGACAGGGTGCACATTTATGGCACCGGGTGCGTGTTTTTAGTGGCATTTTCTGCACTGCGTTTTGTTGCAGTGTCATGCATTCCGCAGCATTCCACACACTGTTTCTTTGGTGATACTCAAGATTTTTCTTGGTTTTGTTGGTGGGTACTCAATTTTTGATAGGCACGTCATGGTGTCCTTAGTGGAATACACACTATTCTCTCAGCATTGGACCCTAACAGATGCACGCAGCAATTATATTCTAAGGTGATGCACCGCGCCTGCTGTGACACTGCTTTTTGATCCCCCGGAAAGGGAGGGGGTGAAGGTTTCTTGCTGGCGTCTGCTACAAACGCATTTGGCCATTTTACCACCCTACGTGTTGTCAGGTGCTCTAGTGGACCCAACTGGGAACCTCCTGTAAACTTCCTGGCAGGATGATCAGGCCAATTTGCAAGATGGTTTACATGCTCACTTCCAATTTGGAGCAGACATTAGCCATGGTGGCCATCACCTGCTGTGTACCTCCAACCCTGCCTGTGGGAAGGGCTCATACCTGTGCACCTCGCTGCACCTCAGCGGCAGTGCCCAATTAGAAAGGCCAGCAGCCACCCATGCCATTTGCTGTGGATCGGATCCAACGTCAGCAAAGCGATTATGCCACTGCCCAGTCCACGTCAGCAAGCGATTACGCCACTGCCCGGTCCAGGTGGCAACCCTGCCCAAGTCCCAACCATCCGTTCGCCACTCCGAACGAGTGCTACTAACTGTTTCAAGCATATAGGCCTTGGAAGGCGAGTTCATGCTCCGCATCCATCGTAGTTCTGTCAGTCTGCATTGTTACTGCGCAGCCTGTAGGTTGCACAAGCACACAGATCAGGGGACGGTGGGTGCGAGCAGCCCAATAAGCATTGGCATTGCAGCACCGCTAGCACAATAGTTCGCAACAATGGAGGGTGCAATGAGGAGCATGAAGCGCACCGCTGTGGTAAGACTTCTTGGCAAGTGTGTGGGCTCTCACCTGCTGCTGCGAGCAATCGACCTTGTGCAAGGCTTGCAGTCCATCCTGGGTTCCGAAACACCAACGTTGGCATGCATCTCGGTCACCAATACGAGTCGAGCGGTGTTCCAGTGTAGAACCCAACTCTCAAACGAACGAGCGCTGTGAACTCCTGGCGTGGTTCCTTGACGCATGTGCCTGGTGTGGGTGGTGCAGGTGAACGGTGTAGTAGGCGGTGGTAGGCTAGCCAGTGCCGCACCTAGGCCATCATCCTTCTCCAAGTCCCAGGCTTTGCCCAAGAGCAGCTTTCTGTGCGCTGATGGAGGCGAGTTCTTGCCCAAGGTTGGCGCATTGACGGCCTCAAGGCCACTGGTCGCCACCAGATCATCCTCCAGGCAGGTCGTGCCAGCCGAGTGCACCTTCAAGAAGGTCATGATTGCAAACCGCGGGGAGATCGCCGTGCGTGTCATCAGGGCCTGCAAGGAGATGGGCCTGCAGACCGTGGCTGTCTACTCCCTGGCTGACAAGGACTGCCTGCACGTGCAGGTATGGACTCCCCTGGGCCTTCTCTCCACCACCATGCATGCCACTGCCACTACTGTGCCAATCCACGCCCAGCAAACCTCTCACCTTTCTCCTATCAACTTTTATACCATGGCCCTTAAATCAATAACAATTTCTTTTCGCAGCTGGCTGATGAGGCTGTCTGCATTGGAGAGGCACCCAGCTCAGAGTCCTACCTCAACATCCCCAACCTCATCTCAGCTGCCATCAGCCGTGGTGTGGACGCCATCCACCCAGTA
The DNA here is from genome assembly GCA_032358255.1 of Heterotrichella gracilis. Classification (NCBI taxonomy): domain Eukaryota; class Xanthophyceae; order Tribonematales; family Xanthonemataceae; genus Heterotrichella; species Heterotrichella gracilis. Next base: position 5,956 of record JAULBX010007773.1, on the reverse strand, counting down.
AGTTGTGCACCAAATCTTTGAAACATTGTGTTCCTTTCGACTGCCTGCACTTCACTGGCTTTATGCAACCAATACAGTCCCTAACGTGCCCTACCTGCCTGGGGATGCCACCAGCATGGCAGCACATCCACCCGCCAGCTGAGACACCTGCCACTGGCCCCATGTGCACCGCCTTATTCCTGCACAATTGCCCTTGCGTAGGGTTATGGCTTCCTGTCCGAGCGCGCCGAGTTTGTGTCCATCTGCAACGACCACGGCATCGAGTTCATCGGCCCCAGGCCCGAGCACATCCAGACCATGGGCGACAAGGCAACTGCCCGTGAGACGATGAAGGTATGCAGGGAACCTGTGGGATACATACAATGGCGTGCCCTAAGACGTAATGGTGTTTACATCGTGAGCGTGGTGAAAAGGGATTACTGGCATGCTTCAGGGCTTGGGACATTGGTATCGAGCACACGGTGAAGCGCTTATGCATGTGACCAGTCCTCTGCTCTGCGAAAATTACCCCCTTGTATGTGATCAGTCCTCTGCTCCGCGCGAGTTTACCCCCTTGCATGGGCTCTGCGCCGTTCATGCCATGCGAGGCATGGCAAAGATTGGTCATGGCGTGACCAACAATGCATTTCACCTGCCAGTGACTGTGTGTGGTGGGCTGAATTCCTTTCCCTCCCTGGCGCCTGCGCCTGCGCCGTATCTTGTGCCTGTTCATGCATCACATCCAGCGATGTGCCACCCATCCATAGCTTTCACCCTTGGCTGCATGGCAGTCCTGTGAAGGGTTGTCGCGTCGCCTGCAGCAAGCTTAGGTTTCCATGGGTCGTGCTAGGTTTTGTCTCAGGTCGCACCCACAAATGCGCCCAGGCCAGGTGTTCGAGTCAAATTTCACCACGGATTTCAGCCACGTCTTTGCTGGCAACGCATGAAAGGTAGACTGAATCGCCTGGTGATTTCGCGTGCAGCAAGCGGGCGTGCCCACAGTGCCTGGCAGCGACGGCCTCTGCAAGGACGAGCAAGACGCTATCGACACTGCAATCAAGGTACGCCAGCAAAGCCTGCGCCATGCTGCCTAGTTTCCTGCGTGGCATGGTAAAGATAAATAAAACATGGCAGTGAATGTTGCCTACCAGCCTGTTGCTGATGAGGCATCACAAGCCCACGTCAGATGTGCAGCACTCTACTCCCTCGTGTGCCTCACCACCCTTCCCTCACCCACCTGCATGCCACCCACTGCTCCCCAGACCATCTGCTCCTCCCCTTGTTGGCCCCACCCCACCACCCCACCGCCATGCACACCTCCTTCCTCCCCTCCCTGCCCCCACCTCTCTACAGTTGAAAGCTTGCCGATCGTGATCAACCTCCCCTGCCCTCTTCCCCTCCCTCCCACCCACAGATAGGCTTGCCACCATGATCACTCCCTCCCCGGTGCCTCACCCCCGGCACTGTCTCCCCCCCCGCTCTCCTCCCCACCTGCAGATAGCCTAGACCTTCATGATACCTCCCTCCCTGCATCCCCCTCGGGGCTGTCCCTTACCCCTCCCCTTTCCCCCTTGCAGATTGGCTTCCCCGTCATGATCAAGGCCACCGCCGGCGGCGGCGGGCGCGGCATGCGTCTGTGCATGGAGGAGAGTGAGTTCATCCAGCTGCTGCGGCAGGCAACGCAGGAGGCGGAGGCGGCGTTCGGCAACGGGGCGGTGTACCTGGAGAGATACGTGCAGAACCCACGCCACATCGAGTTTCAGGTGCGGGGGGTGGCCGAGGCGGGTGATTGGAGTGTGGCCATGCCGGGCCTAGTATCATGCAACGCCAATCTGAGGCAACTGGCTGTGCAGCCAAGAGCACGCAACGAGGCCTGGCAACCATCAATACCTTCGTGGACGGGCTGCGTAGCAATCATCCGTGGATTGATGAACATGCCCACCCCGCCTGTGCAGGTCCTTGCTGACAAGTACGGCAACGTGATCCACCTGAACGAGCGCGACTGCTCCATCCAGAGGCGCAACCAGAAGCTGGTGGAGGAGGCGCCTTCACCAGCACTCACGCCAGAGGTACGCGCGGATGCCAGGGTTTAGAGCCAGGGCTATTGCCTAAATTCGCGCTGGAGAAAAACGGGATTTAGGGTATAATGTCCACGGTTTTGACGGGCCAGAGGTACACGCCTTGGGAGGGGGAGGGAGGGGGCGGGCGTGGCTATGGAAACCTTGCAGTCGCAATGTGCATGCCTTGGAAGAGGTTGGGGCTAGAGAAGGCCAGGTTCACACACTAAAGCGCCATATGTGCTCACCGGGGGGTGGGGCCAGGGTGCATGCTGATGGGCACCGATTCATGAACGCCACTGGCACTCGATACTTAAGAGGGGTGAAGGGTGTGCATGTGCATGTGGTGCAAAGCCCGGCATCGGGCATGGGGCTATGCAGGGGCGGTGGCCAAACGTGGGGTCCAATGTTTGCATGTGGTGTTGAGGATCAGTGCTTTTTCAAAACTGTGAGAACACGTTCCCGTGAGCTGCTATCGCTTTTGAGGGTTTATATAGGGGGTCGATGTGTCTTGTTGTAGTGGGCACTCCTGACCTGGCCTTGGCGCATGCATGTTGCTGCCAGATGGCGCATGCATTTTCATTCGCACAAACCAACCAACATTGAGTACAAGGACGTGGCGAGCGGACATTTCAATTAGTCATACGATTGGCCAAGTGGAAATGCATGCGCAACCCGGCAGACCACTGCATGGAAAGCATCAACTTGAATTACTGTCAAGGAGAAGCGTCCAATCACAGGCTGGTGGAGTAACATGGGCATCGCAAATCCTAAACCCTAGAACCCTAAACCCTAACCCAACATCTTTATCCTGCCCCTCCCTCCAGGTCCGCAAGGCCATGGGCATTGCCGCCGTGAACGCCGCCAAGTCCATCGGCTACGTGGGCGTGGGCACCATCGAGTTCCTGTGGGAGAAGAAGGGGTTCTACTTCATGGAGATGAACACGCGTATCCAGGTAGGGTGGAGGGCCAGGGTTCAAGGTTGAGGGTGTAGGGGTTCTACCTCTTGGAGATGAACAAGCGTATCCAGGTAGGGTCAGGGTTAGGGTGGAGGGTTAGGGTGTAGGTGTGTACCACATGGAGGTGAACACCCGCGTCGGGAAGGGTTAAGTTGTAGGGTTGGGTGTACAACCCTGGGTGTCTGCTCATGGAGATGAACACTAGCATCCAGGTAAAGCTTTGGCACTATGCATTGTGACCAAATCAATGCTGCAATAGTCATTTTAATTGTACCTTGTGACTGGGACTGAGCTGAGCACCCCGTGACGAGACGCAAAACCCTAACGCCACCCATGTACCCCCCAGGTTGAGCACCCCGTGACTGAGATGGTGACCGGCGTTGACCTCATCCAGCAGCAGATCAAGGTGGCCATGGGGGAGAGGCTCACGCTCAAGCAGGAGGACATCCAGGTAGGGTGTAGGGTTTAGGGTTTAGGGTTTTTGATGTGGACCTCATCCAGCAGCAGATTGAGGTCGGAAGGGCTGGCGATCAAGTAAGGGGGCATGCAGGTAGGGTTTAGGATGATCCGTGCTGGCTCGTCCAGCAGCAGCAGAGCAATGTGGGAGGGGTTGACGGTCAAGCGAGAGGATAGGTAGGGCCTGTGAGGAGGGCAGTGGGAGGTGGTAGAGCACGATGCTATAGCACTTGGCGCAGCAGTGCATTGACAGCATTGGTACAGTAAGAGGAGGAAGAGAGAAAGGGAACACTACAAGGCACAACGTCTTTGGCCGATGACCACATGGCTGTTGAAATGGGCAAGCTGTACAACGATGGGCTGCCCAGGGTCAGTTGTGGGCCTACCAAACCCCACCCCTTGGCACATTTTTTTCTATGTGGGTCCTTTTCCAATCCCCAGCCAAATTGCGGAGTCGGTGGCCCCATTGCTGTCAGGCGCCCATGAGTCCTGCCACCTTGATGTTGCTCTTCAGGTTCCATGGCATTGTGCATGGTCACTGTGCTGGGTGTGGAAGCTAATGTACTGTACTGTGCCATGGGACCTATACAGCCACATCCAGGCAGCAGGCCTCGTGAGTTTGACAGCCATGGGCATTACTGGGTGTGCATTTGACTGTGGGTTGGAAAGCGGACCTGAAATTGTTTAAGGGAGGGTAGGCTGCGGTAACAGGGTTTGGCTGGTGTCTGGGTTTTGGTCAGGCAAGGGATTTGGAGGGGGGATTGCGTGGCTGCCAGAGGGAAATGCGGCAGGGTTATAAAAGGGCGTATTGGACAAGCTTTGTGTGAGGAGGAGAAGGGTTGTTGCTGGGCCTGTCTAAGGGCATTAAAGCCACTCAATCAGTCACTACCTTTCACTTACCAAACAGTGATAACTTCGTCATGCAATGTGTACAACATATGCCCTCATTCTCCTCCTTTCGCTCCCATCTTGATACACCCCTCTTGCCCACTTTCTCCCTCTCCCTGCAACCCAACCCCCACCCCCCCACAGATGAAGGGCCACGCCATCGAGTGCCGCATCAACGCAGAGGACCCCTTCCAAAACTTCCGCCCAGGCCCCGGCCGCGTCATCGGGTACCTGCCACCCGGCGGCCCCAACGTGCGCATGGATTCCCACCTGTACCCCGACTACCTGGTGCCTCCAAACTACGACAGCCTGCTGGGGAAGCTGATTGTGTGGGCGGAGGATAGGGACCAGGCCATTATCCGGATGAAGCGCGCCCTGGCCGAGACGGTGATCTACGGGGTCCCCACCACCATCCCCTACCACCTGCTCATCATGGTGAGTGTGCTTGGTGATGTGTAGGTGGTGGAGGGGAAGGGGAGGCGGAGGTCTTAGGTTTAGGGGTGTAGGGTTTAGGGTTGAAAGTGTGCGTGGAAAGTGAGGGATCAGGCCATCATCAGGATGAAGCGGGCCCTGGCGGAGACGGTGATCTACGGGGTGCCCACCACCATCCCCTACCACCTGCTCATCATGGTGAGTGTGCATGGTTTGAAGTGGGCTGCGGCGGTGGGTGATGGGCAGGAAGGCCTCGGGGTTTGGTTTTAGGGTTTAGGGTTGAAAGTGTGGGTGGAGGATAGGGATTAGGCCATCATCAGGATGAACTGGGCCCTGACTGAGACGGTGATTTCCAGTTTCGCACCACCAACCCTACACCTGCTCATCATGGTGAGTGGGAAAATGGCCCACTGTGGTAAAAGGCTGGTGTGGTAAATGGCCGCTGTGTTTTGTCTGCTCGCCAAGCCACCCGCTGTTGCTCTACTAAGCCCAGGTTGCACCGCGCATGTATATGTAGGAATTAAAATATATGGATATAAATATACATAATCTGTGCATATATTATTTTATTGCTATGTATATGCTCTGGTTATTCCTACACATGTAAACCCTGGTCAGAGCTATCTCAGCCATCTTCTGCACTCACTGACCGACTTACATCCTTGTCAAGTATTCCCGTGAACCCCTCAGTTTCATTTGCCTACCCCCCCTCCCTCACCCCCTCCTCTCACCATCTTGTTCAGGACGTTGATGAGTTCAAGCAGGGCGAGGTGGACACCGGCTTCATCGTGAAGCACGCAGACAAGCTGGCCAAGCCCATGGTGGTCAAGACAGCCATCGGCATCGTGGAGAAGGCGGCTGCGCGCGCACACAAGCGGGTGGTCAAGGTCAACGCGTGAGCGCTCTTGACACCTGGCGGGTGGAGACATGTGGCGGGGTGGTCCCAAGGTGAACGCGTGAGCGCTCGACACCTGGCGGGTGGCTGCAGGAGTTGTTTGCGCGGCAGTGGCAGTGGCATGTTGGTGCGTAAGGATGCGACAAGTGGCATGGGGCTGGCTGGCCAAGTGGCAAGTGGCAGGCACTTGTGGCAAGGGCTGGTGCCGATGAGCAGCGCATGTGAACAGCATGTGACAGGTGGCGGGAGGGGGGGGGGGGGGGGGGGGGGGGGCGGGGGCTGGGGGCCGG